>JARHVA010000309.1:4315000-4857500 GCA_037957365.1 Torreya grandis
CAATCTCTTAGAAGAGTTTAATTCATTTATTTCACTACTTGTATTTACATTGAGAACATGATTTGAATGTTTGGATTATTCTCAAGCCATCGATGGAACATCTGAGGCAACCAATTTTCACATTACAATAATTGTACATCTCATTATATTTCTATCGTTATCAAGATTGTGTTCATAGTCTTATAAACATGAATTGAAATAATAATTTAGGAGACACACATCATTAATAATTTTAATTATTATATAAAATAATTGTCCAACATACACTGCTCCAATGAGAATATGTTTGAAAATTCCATCAAGAATGCTTTGTCATATCTCAAAAATTGTTTTACCTAAGAAGTAATGTTCAATAGGATAAAATGTATTTTTAATTTCTAGTAGTTTCATATCCTTAGGAAAGCACTTTTTTGAATTGTAATTAAGTATATTGTGACACCTGAATGATGTATCATTCAACTATCACCTCCATTTCCTTTCACTATTATTGTCTAAGTAGTTGATGGAGACATAAAAACTCTGGTCATATGAGAAAACGTAGGTTCAATCTTACAATGATCCCATTCATTAGTTGTGACAAATCACTAAAGATAAATATTCAAGACATTCTCATAGAAAATACAAATGATCTGCCTATCTATCTCAATAATTATTATAAGGGTTTAAATATAAACCTACTTGAGCAATACATGGGGGATAGTGATGGTTAAATAAATATTATATCCCTCAAATGGGAAACATAATATGACCATCATAAAGTATCCCATAAGTAAAAAACCCCTATGGTAAATTCAACTTGATGTTCATCATTATCTTCTTTAGAATTGAGATCATTAATTCATGGCCTTGCTAAATTTTCCCTATTTACTTTATTCAGTGAGTAAATATTGTATAATATAATACAATTCATCCATAACATAACACAAATGAAGATCAAGAAGAAACATAGAGTTACCCTCACCCATTTTGAACAAATGATTTCTAGGATCCTTAGAGGAATCATCTAATACTACTTATTTACTCTCAAAACTTATCCACTCTTATCACTATTTTAACCCATTTACTTTTTCATTTTTTAACAAAATTAGAACTTCATTTTGACATCGAGAAATATTGATAAGAAATGTTGTCAACATTCAAGGTGTAGTTGGATATCTCTACCTTTGGGGTCTCATGGTTGAAAACTAGCATCACCACCATGTAAGAGGTGATAAATAACCTTTAAGACCATGTTCTTGGAATTATAGTATACTAATTTAGGCACACCCATTTTGACCTCAAGAAGGTTCTTCCCTATACGGTAAAATTGCAAATTTTAAGGAAAACTTTGGACGCGCATTAAAAAAAACCATAATTCATCTATATGAATTGAAATAACCACCATGTGAATGTAGAAGTCCTATAATTTCATACTAGAATAGCTAAATAAAAAATAAGAGACAAGTAACTGGTAGACTGATTTTGTGGTCAGCCCTGAAATGCTAATTTTATGTAATTAAGAGATAGGTTATTTGCCTCTAGTAGACATTTCCACTTCTAGGACCTCTACTTATAAATCCATCACTTCCAACATGTTAGGATATGAAAAGTTTATATATTACCACCATGATGATCTCTAAATCCACATGAATACACATTTTTGAAACAATTTTGATGTTAAGAAACATTGATAAGAAATATTGTCAACATTCAAGCACAATTGGATATCTCCAACTTTGGGCCTTGTGGTTAAAAAATGATATTACCACTATGTCAGGGGTACCAAATAAACTATAGTACCATGTTATTGGCCTCTACTTATTTCTTGTTAGGAGACGGAGCACCCTTTCCAACCTTAAGAAAGTCCTTCCCTATATGGCAAAATTACATGTTAAAGCAAAATTTGGACACATGTCAAACATAAACTATAAGTCATCTACATGAACCAAAAGAACCATCATGTTCATGTGAAAGCCATATAATTTCACCCTAGATAACTTTTATCTAAAATAATAAATGAATCCATGATAGATGCAAATCTATGACAAACAATTCTATGATTAATCTTGAAATGATACTTTTATGTAGTTAGGAGACATGTTCTTTGCCTCCAGTAGACATTTACGCTTTTGGGACCTCTACTTGAAAATACACCACTTCTGACACATCAAGATATGAAAATTACATATGTTCCCATGACCATGACCTTTGAATCTACTTGGATATATGTTTTTAAAATAATTTGATGTCAAGAAACATTAACAAGAAATGTTGTCAATATTCAAACCATAGTTGGAGATCTCCACCTCTAGGTCTTGTGGCTAAAAACTGGCATCATCACCATGTGGGGGTATCGAATAAACTATAGGAACACATTATTTACCTCTAAGTATGCCTAGTTAGGAGACACAACACTCATTCTATCCTTAATAAGGTTAAGAGCTTTTTTGTTTTCATAACCCACGAATGAGCAATTGATTTTTGGGCAAAACTTCCTTATACAATAAAATTTCACTTTTAAAGTCAAACTTTAGACACACATAAAAAAATGTAAGTCATATACATAAATTGAAATAACCATAATGTGTGTGGAATCCCTTTAATTTCACCTCAGAGCACTTGGATCAAAAATAAGAGACAAATTCGTGGTCGACGATTATGTGATCACTTTTAAAATGCTATGTTTATGTACTTAAGAGACAGGTTCTTTGCCTCTAATAGATATTTTTATTTCTAGGACCTTCAATTTAAAATCCATCATTTAAAACACATCATAATATGTAAATTACATAGTTTCCCACCACCACAATCTTTGAATCCACATGAATACGCATTTTAAAACAATTCCAACATCAAGAAATTAATAAAAAATGTTGTCAGTATTCAAGACATAATTGAAGATCTCTACCTCCAAGGCATCATGGCTAAAAAATAACATCACCACCACATCAGGGGTAATAAATAACCTTTATTACTATATTCTTGTCCTCTGAGTATGCTCAATTATGAGATAGATCACACATTTTGGCCTCAATAAGTTCTTTTTTTATATGATAAAATTACATTTTAAGGCAAAACTTGGACACGTGTTAAAAAAACATCAATCATCTACACAAATCAAGAGAACCATCACATGCATATGAAATCCCTATACTTTCACCTAGGAGCACTTGGATAAAAAATAAGATAATAATTCATGGTAGATGATTATGTGATCAGTCCTTAAATGCTACTTTTATGTAGTTAAGAGACAAGTTATTTGCCTCCCATATACATTTCCGCTTCTAGTACCTCCACTAAAAAATCCATCACTTCCAATACTTTGGGATATTCAAATTACATATGTTCCCACTACCATGTTCTTTGAATCCACATGGATACATATGTTTGAAACAATTTTGATGTTAAGAAACATTAACAAGAAACATTATCAACATTCAAACTCTAGTTGGAGATATCCACCTTCAATGTCTCATGGCTAAAAAATGGAATCACCACCACATCAAGGGTGATGAATAAAATCTAGGACTATATTCTTGGCCTTTAAGTATGTCTGATTAAGTAATGGATCACCCGTTCTAGCCTCAAGAAGGTCCTTCCCTATATGGTAAAATTGCACTTTTGAGGTAAACTTTGGACACATGTCAAACAAAAATTGTAAGTTATATACATGAAATTAAAGAACCATCACATGTATAGAATCCCTCTTATTTCATCACAAATATCTTGGATAAAAAATAAGAGATGAATTTATGGTAGATGATTCTGTGATCAGTCCTAAAATTCTACTTTTATGTAGTTAAGAGACAAGTTCTTTTCCTCCATAGACATTTTTGCTTCTAAGACTTCTGCTTGAAAATGCAACTTATAACATGTCAGAATATGTAAATCATACATGTTCCCACCACCATGACATATGAATCCAAATAGGTATGTGTATTTGTAATAATTTTGGCATCAATAAACATTGATAATAAAATATTATCAATATTCAAGCCGTCATTGGATATCTCCACCTCTAGGTCCTCATGGTTAAAACCTGACATCTCCACCATGTTAGGGGTGTTGAATAACCTCTAGGACAACATTATTGGCCTATGATCATGTTTGATTAGGAGATAGAGCATCTGTTCTAGCCCCAAAAAGGTCCTTCCCTATATGGTAAAATTGTCAGTCATTTACATGAATTGAAAGCTTCTCTTAAATTTGAGAATATGGAATTTTCTACTAAAAATGCCAACCATGAGAAGGTGAAAGATAATTTGGGACCACTAACCTAAAAAAAATATTTTATAATGTAATTAAAT
Source organism: Torreya grandis (assembly GCA_037957365.1). Classification (NCBI taxonomy): domain Eukaryota; kingdom Viridiplantae; phylum Streptophyta; class Pinopsida; order Cupressales; family Taxaceae; genus Torreya; species Torreya grandis. Next base: position 4,319,287 of record JARHVA010000309.1, read on the forward strand.
TGAAATTTATATGTACTACCTAAAAAATCAATAAAATTTGATAAATTAAACACATTTACATTTGAAAACTCAATAGATCTTGGGAGTTATATTCAAGGCACCACTAGGATTAACTCTACTCTTGATAGTCACGAGAATTTTTTCATAGTTAGACTCATGAAACTTTCATAGAGTCTTATTTAATGGCCTCTCACAATATTTTTATAATTGAACATTTGTTGCGAGAACCAAAATTGAATAGTGGAGTATCTTCCTATGTATTTCATAGTCTTCAAATAACCATACATCTAAATTTTTGATAGGATATAGTCAAATCCAAGTCTTAGTAAATACACAATCCCAATATTATAATAAATATTTTCCCCATATGTGACTATAGAAGTCAATTTATTTTTTCTTCTACACACTGACACAAGTAATAGTTTATCCCTCCTCATTATCCTCATCTATAATAACTACATAAACATGCCCTACATCATAAAAAAACATGATTTAATAATGATTTGTCAATATATATACCAAATTTAATACATAACACATTCTTTAAAATTAATTTCATATACATTTTAAATGTAAAAATTCATATCGTCCCTGGTTGCACTAGATCATATACATAGTCAAATTTATGTGAAGATGTCATATTTGTAAGTTGTAATGCTAGTAGATCCTGATATGTGTCAATGGGACTTAGAGGTCTATATCTCCAATAAACCACCCAATATTTTTATTCTCATTCATTTTAAATAAAATCCATGCATGTATAATAAAATCATTCCATGTGCCTCATATGAACTATCCAAGAACCTACATTTGAGCTACAAAATGAGTAGAACTCACTTAATTTTTTTTATTGTCATATAATATTCATAGATTTCTAATTGTTCTTACTCAATCAACTAGAAATATCTATGAACATTAGAGTTTTATTGAGCACCTTTGGCCATTTTCTCTTTACACCATATAACTATGTTTTTTTACATCTATCAAATCAATAACAACTTCAAACTTCAACTCCTCTCTTGTAAGCGCTCTTTTGACACATGTTCCTATACCATCATGCTAATATTTTCCATAGATTTCTTCAATAAAACTATAAATATATTATACACTAATGGTCACATGAATCCTACTTAGCAGAAGAACATCTGTGCATTCTTAAATTATGATGTGTAGTTATTTGACCAAATCTAACGTTGATTGAAAGTAATGTTCCTTTCACTCAACTTGCCATAAAACATATAAAAAAACCTTACACATAATATCTAGAATGTTTTTGATCATCATTGACATATAAGTGCTACTACCTTAATATTTTTTGATCATGCTCTATAATTTAAGGTGCATGCATGAACATTATTTGCATGAAAATATAAACTTGTATTAAATTTTAGTACTATGGTTGAATCTCCATTTAAGGTTACAATGTGTAATTCTATGCAAAGGCTAATAAAAATAGTACTATGTGGGAATGTGTCATTTATTAACTTGAATTGTTCATCTATCTATCGAGTTATGTGTATGCGCCTTTCATACTCATAAATGATTTCCTCCTTGAATTTGACCATAAATTTATAAATAGGTATTTCTCCTATAATGAGCTCACACCTTTTACATTTATTTTTGTATTTTAATTGATATGTCACAGATTTATATATACTAAACCAACTAATTCTTGTCTAATTATGTGTGTATTCTCCTCATATGTATAATTTTTCAATTTTAGCAATACACCACAAATGTTGTAAGTTATATACAAACATGTTTTTTTTAAAAAAAATTGTCTACCTAGTCTTTCACAAAAAAGGTTAGAAGAAATTCCCATACTAATTTTGCTAGAGCTTTCAGTCCACACTCTTGTAAATGTTGCCAGTATGAAAAGTACAATGAACATGAAGAAAAACATCATGATGCATAAAACATTCAACATATTGCCTACAAAAAAGTGGTTCTTGTGTGATTTATTTTCACATAGAAGGGCTTGGCTATTTAAAAATATATTTGACTAATAGAAATTTGTGGATATTTTTGAACAAATTTAGAGTAAAATTGTGTTTAAGTCATATCCAAAAAATGTTTTAGATGTGGTTCACAATTATGACAACCAATTATTATTTTCACTACATATCTTATATTAGGCAATACCCTCTTGTTATCTTTCTAAAATTATGCAAGTAAAACTTTTAAGGCATCGGTTATATCCTTATTTTTTTGTGGGAGTCTATTGGAGAATTCACACAAGTCATTGTTAGCAGTAACATCATGTCTTCTATGTCTCCTAATTACTTTAATTAGTGTTTTTCCTATTATGTTCAATACTCTACTTGTTTGCATAATCAAATGTGTGTTCCTTGTTTGACAACTTATAATACAAGTTTGTAATAATGCATCGATAAACATTACCATATTTAGTGCATTTATACATACCTACTTTATGGTATGCATTATGTATATTTTAAAAAATTATCTTGTTTCAACCATCAATATTGTACATTCTTAGTCAAAGGGTGTTCATTTTAGATATCATCTTAAGCACTTTCATTAATTTAATGAACAATTGACATCTTTGAGATTCATTTAATTGTTCAAAGTTCCAGTCCCAAATTCTTCTAGTTTTTCTTCTCATATGGTGGTTAGACATTTTTTGTGCAATTAATTTAAAATGTTTTCATCAATTTCAATTAAATGCATGAGTTTTTTTTGAAAAATCTTAGGAGGTGTTCTCAGTGGTGAAATTGGTTGATTTGGTGTTTCTATATTGATATCTTCATTAGTAGTTTCTTCATTGAATGATGTTCACATATTGTTTTATTCATTATTACTTTCTCCAATTGGTGTTCCATGCCATTTTATTCATTTTTAGAGGGTAAATCATCATGCATATTCTCATCATCACCAAAATAAAAAAATGTAAATTTGAATGTGGACTTGCATTATAATTAGATATACTATCATAATTGACAATTGGACTTTAAAAATTTGGTATACGATCAAAATTTGGTATCCTATCATTATTCATTTCAACATTATTTTTGACATTCAATTCATTAATGATAGTAGACTTACTTACAAAAATTATTCACATTCCCCACCTTCATTTTTCTCTCATCACTTCTAGTTACTATGTTGTTTTGCACTTTAAATTTTTGTTCACTCTATTATGATTTCCATCACCCATTATTAGACAAAGTTATAAACTTTAAAGGGTGGGGAAAACAATCAAATTATGAAAAAATAAACCTACACTGTGTAGTACCAAGTGGGGACAATGATCAAATTATTAAAAAATAGACCTAAAATATGTAGTCAACCATAATTAGACAAAGTTATCTAATTTTTAGGGTGGGGACAATGATAAAATAATTAAAAAATAGACTTGAACTATGAATAATGAAACAAAGCATAATACACAAGGGACAAAACTCTTGATGTGAAAAAAATAAAAATGTTGGTTTATATACTATTTTACTACCCACAAGATTGTGTATAATAACACTTTAAAAGAATGTATGCACTAAAACCACATATGGATCCATGATGTATACATTTCTTGCATAATTGACCCTAAACCTAAACCTTAAACACTAAAACCTTAGACTCTAAACTCTAAACCCAAAACCAATTAGGTTCAAAGGGATCAATTTGGCCCAAATCCCACCAATAATTGCCCCAATTGAGTAATTGGATCAATTTGTGATGACATTGGGGAAAATTAAGACCAAAATAACATTTTTTAGTCACAAATAGGTTCAAAAAGCTCAAATTGGCCTAATTACTTTCACAACTGGACCATATAACCTAAACTATTAACCCTAAACCCTAAGACCTAAGCCCTAAGCCCTAAATCCTAAATCCTAAACACTAAACAAATCAATTTATCCTTAATTAACATATTTTATACTAATAATTAGGTTAACATGGTTTAATTTATCCCAAATCACATCAATGCTTTCCCCAATTAACTAATTGGTTTAATCTAAGATGACATTAGGGATAATTGAACCTAAAATCACATTTTTTAGTCATAAATAGGTTCAAAGAGCACAAATTGGCCCTAATTACCTTTATGATTAGACCTTATACCCTAAAATCTAAACCCCAAACCCTAAACCATAAGACCTAATCCCTAAACCCTAAATAATAAATCATAAACACTAAACCATTTGATTTAGCCCCAATTAACAACATTTAGAGTAAGAATTAAGTTCACAGGGCTTAATTTGGCCCAAATCATATCACTAATTTCCCTCATTGACTTATTGACTTAATATATGATGACATTAGGATAAATTGAGCCCAAAATCATATTTGTTGTCACAAATAGATTCAATGAGCTAAAATTTACCCCTTGCTTTCATGATTGGACCCTATATCCTAAACCTAAACCTTAAAACCTAAGCCCTAAACCTTAATTTCTAAACCCTAAAAAATTGATTTATCCCTAATTAACATCTTTTAGAGAAATAATTAGGTTGATAGGGATTAATTTAGGCCAAATCACATCACTGATTACCCCAATTAACTAATTGGCTCAATCACTCATGATATTGGGGATAATTGAGCATAATATCACATTTCCTAGTCATAAATAGGTTCAAGGGGATCAAATTAGCACTAATTACCTTCAAAATTGGACCATGTACCCTAAAACCTAAACTATAAACGCTAAGCCCTAAGCCCTAAACCTTAAACTCTAAATAGTAAACCTAAACCTAAATCATAAAAGATATACCCTAAACAAATTGATTTAGCTCAAATTAACATCTTTTAGAGTAAGAATTAGGTTCACATGGCTCAATTCGGCCTAAATCACATCACTGATTTGCCCAATTGATTAATTAACTCAATCCATGATGACATTAGGGCTAATTGAGCCCAAAATCACATTCTATAGTCGTAAATAGGATCAATGAGCTCATATTAGGCCTAATTTCCTTTATGATTAGGCCCTATACCCTAAACCCATATACCATAATCCCTAATCCTTAAAACTCAAACCTTTAACCCTAAACCAATTGATTTATCCTCAATTAACATCCTTTAGAGTAAAAATTAAGTTTGAATCAATTTGTACCAAACTACATCATTGATTGCCCCAATCAACTAATTATCTCAATATATGATGACATTGGGGCTGATTGAGCCCAAAATCATAATTTATAGTCACAAATAGGTTTAACGAGCTTAAATTATCCCCAATTACTTTCATGATTAGACCTTATAGCCTAAACCCTAACCTTATACATTAAACCCTAATCCCTAAACCATAAAACATAAATCATAAACCATAAATTGTAAACTCTAAACCCTTAACCAATTGATTTAGAGCCTATTTAACATCATTTAAAGTAAGAATTAGGTTCATAGGGATTTTTATCCCAAATCACATCACTAATTTCTCTAATTGACTCAATATTTTAGGGGATAATTGAGCTTAAAATCACATTCTATAGTCACAAATTATTTAGTGAGCTCAAATTAGCCCCAATTGCCTTTGTAATTGGACCCTATACCCTAAACTTTAAAATCTATACCCTATACCCTAAGCCCTAAGCCCCAAATCTAAAAACTTAAACCCTAAACCCTAAACTAATTGATTTATCCATAATTAACATCCCTTTGAGTAATAATTATGTTCATAGGGCTCAATTTGGACCAAATCACATCATTTATTATCCTAATTGAATGATTGGCTCAATCTATGATGACATTGGGGCTAATTGAGCCCAAAATCATATTTTGTAGTCAAAAATCTATTTAGCTGAGTAAATGACATGAATATTATAGTTAAAAAAAGGTTTACATTTTTTAATGTGTAAAACTTCAATGTTAACAACTAACATTGACAGAGGCCATAAATGAACTTTGACAATTAAAAAAAAACTATAACAAAATCAATAAGATGGAAAATGCATGTCAATGTAATAGTAAAATATTCTACGTACATAGTTTTTTTGTGTACGTACATTTTTTAATGTGTGTTTATAGGTCCATGCCTTAGGCTTAATAATCCAATCCATTCTCTAGCCTTGAGGCATATGTTTTAAATTTCAAACATATGAATGCATATTTTTTAATAAAAACAACAAAATACAACTTCCACCATACTAAACACCATGTGGTTTTCAAAAAATTCCTTGAAAATATGATGACAACATCGAGCACACTCTCCTATTTCTAAATATATATAATTTTTATATTTTTATTACTTTAAGGTTTTTATCTATATTTATTTCTAAGTATGTCTTTTTATAGCGCTTTTTGCCTCAACTATACATGTTTATCTTTTTTTTTTATGTATCTTTCATTTCATTAATTCAAACCAATTTTTTTTTTTATAGGGTTACAAACTAGACCTATTATATATACATTCCAAAATAAAATCTAATTTTTAATATTTTTTGAGGTAGTTAGGGAGGTGCATAATCAATTATGCATTATTGATCATATTTCAGGGTTTATTGATTTGTGAAATTAGTAAAAAAATAAATAATCATGATTTTTTTTTAAAAATATAGGTTACAAACTAGATGGTCTTATCTAAATTTATATTAAAGGGTTTAAAAAAAGATTAAATTATGCTAAAAAAATTATGGGGTGTATGACAGGGTATCTACTATGATTTTTATAAAAAATAGTAGTACCTCTTCAAAATTTTTATGTTTGACCTATTTAAACTTGACCATTTAAAATAAACATTATTAGTTTAGAAACTGGACTTCAAATGATACAATTCATGTTCTTATATCATCAAATTTTAAGTGTAGGTGTCTCAAATAATCTATACAAGTTAAGGTTTCTTATTTTTTAGGAAAAACATGTCCACTTAAGACCCCCTTATACCTCCCCAATTCCATGCACTTACCCTAGATGTTGGTGTGTTCACATTAAATACCAAAGAGAGCTCCATTTAAAAATATTTCCTTCTCTCAAGCACTAAATTTTATAATTTCTACATTGATGGATCCTGATCTAAACAAGACTCAGGCATCAAGGCACTTTTAGTTGATCCCATGGGTCAAGAACACTTTATTTCTTATAAACTATAATTTACATGCAATAAAAATAAAGTATAGTAAAAGACATTGATTTTTGGTTTGAATTTTTCTTTATGTCACAATGTCAAGATTTTAAAAGTACATGATGACTCAAAATTGATTATCAATCAGAGAAGAAGCATCTTTCAATGTAATCCGTGTTCCTTAACCATTAGAAGTATAGAGCCTAGGATCTTACTAGAAATTGGTTAGCCTTTAAAAAATTTCCATCATAATAGAAAATAATGAGATAGTTAATGCCCTAGCTACACCTACAACAAAATTCACCCCTTGTTAGAACAATATTGAATATGTTTTCAATAGAAATATTCATCACATTATTAGTGCTCGATAATTTATAATTTTTTAGGTATTTAATGATGATGAGTATATCATCCAATTCCTCACTAGTTTAAACTAATTTAAATATTATATTTTTGATGAAAAAGGAACATATAGACTTGATGCATAATACATAAGATGGAACATTAGACTTAAAAACCAATAAAATACCTATAGAAATGATATCACTTGAGAAAATATTTGACACCAATATTAGAAGCCTAAAAAAGATTCATGATTTGGATGAGAAATATTACATTGAAAAAAGTTTTGATCACCCCAAAATAAATCCAGATGGTGAATATAGGGAAAACATTATCAAATGGAGAAAATTTGAATTAAGTTGATAATGGAAAATAAAAAGTCCTAGCTTGTCTCATGAATATTTTAAAATATTTAATCCGGGAATTATGAATCATACGATTACACTCAAACTAGGTGTGTGACTAGTTAATCCTCTTTTGGAACCCCTCATATACAAGGAAATCGAGAAACTCATTTCTGCCAAGATAATTTTTGCCATTAGAAATTCTACATGTGTAGCCAATTTAGTTATTGTAAGAAATAAAAATGGAGAGGTCAAGTTATGAGTAGATTTCAGAAACTAAATAAAAGCTTCTAAAAAATATAATTATCCATTACCATATTTAGATGAAGTACTCCAAATAGTAAATTAATTTGAAATGATGTCTCTACTAGATTGCTTTTTAGGGTACAACAAGATATTAGTGGATCAATAAGATAGGTATAAAACAAGGTTCAATACTAAGTAAGAATATTTGCTTATATAATAATGCCATTTGGTCTCATTAATGCATGTACAACTTTTCAATGAGCAATGGATTTCACATTTGGAGGATTAGTGGGTAAATGCATAAATGTCTATATGGATGATATCACTATTTTTTTGTAGACAAGATTCAAGACTTGTAATATTTATGTGATGTCGTCAAAAGGTGCAAACCATATGGTATATCTCTAAATTGAAAAAAAAAACCTTTGGCATCGAACAAGGAAAACTAATTAGACATATTATTATTGATTATGTAAATTCATTGATTCAGATGTAGTAAAATAATTTTTCATATACCTCTTCCTAACAATTATAAGGAGTTTAGATCTTTCTTTGGAAAGATTAAATTTTATAAGATAATTTATTTTAGAATTTATAAAGATAGTGAGACCTCTGAATTTAGTGTTGAAATATGATGCAAAAAATAAAAAGGAAAAGAGAGGCAAAGCAAGCCTTTCAAGCTATCAAGAAATCATTCATCACTACACCAATATCAAACAATCCAAATTATGAGTTATATTTCAAATTATATTATTTTACTTCAAAACATTCAATTCTTGTCATGTTGACACATTTTCTTGAGATAGGATGAATGACCCATAACATTGATGATATCCCATTTGAAGGATTGCAAATTAAAGTATTATTTTATTGAGAAGCTGGTTTATGCCTTAGTGAAAATGTTCAAAAAGTCTAAGACTTAGATTTTAAAGAATTGTACTCATGCTATTGTTCTTAATCCTACAATAAAATCTCTATTAAATAAAACCAAAATTTGAGAAAAAAAATGCAAATGAGTGTCCATCATCCAAGAATTTGATTTGGAAACCAAGCCAACAAAAGAGTTTGAGGACAACAAATATGCTAGATTATTGCATAAGGAAAATTCATAGAGAAACCAAAGGAATAAGTATTATATATTGAGTACCAAGACATGATTTTCAAAACTAAAATTTAGGATGTGAAAAATGAATGGTATACAAATATCATCTAATATATTATCCAAGCCACTTTCCCTTAGAAATGAAATTATACTTAATGAGAGGATTTGTAATTGAGATCCACACATTACTCAATTTCAAATAAAATATTGTACAAGAGGGATTATGAAGGAGTATATCTCATATGCTTGGATAAAGCAAAAGCATAACTGGTTATGTAGTAACTTCATGAATACTTGGGAGGTCGTATTTCCTCATGGGATACTAGAATGCATATGATTATTAGAGTAAGATAATATTGTCCTACCATTTTCAAGGATTCTCACAAGCATGTAAGGACATGCCATGTAAGTTAGGTATTAGATGGAAGAGACAAGAGTGTTGTAATTCCCTTTCAATCAGTGATATAAATGCAACCATTGCATAATGGGGACTAGAATTTGTGGGATTAATAAATATTAGTTCATCACTTGGCCATAAATTTGTCTTAAATGCCACATATTATTGTACCATATGGATTAAATATAAATCCACAAAACATAAAACAACAAATGAAGTAATGCTTTTTTTATAGGAAAACATTGTTACAATATTTAGAGTTCCTATGTCTTTGGCATGTGATAATGTACTTGCATTCAAATCAATAGAATTCATAGCATGAGCATATGACCATGGCATAATACTAAAGTTTTTTTCCAAATATTACCCATAAGGAAATGGGGTAGTAGAATCAATGAGTAAGAACCCAATAAATCTAATAAATAAAACCACAAAAAATAATCCTAGAGGATGGCATGCTCTATTGAGGTATGGCCTGTGAGAATATAGGACAAGAGTCAAAAAAATACCTAAACACATCTCCATACATGCAATTATATGGAAAATAACAAATATTTCCAATCAACTTGCTTCTCCCTACATATCAATTTATAAAAAGTATGAATGGATATCAAAGGTTGTACAGGAGAGGTTGGATGACATTCTTGAAAATGAGGAATTAAGGAAAAAATATTTTCAAAATTTCAATGGACATTAGGATGTGATAAATATATGGTTTCATAAGAGGGCCACTAATAAAACTTTTAAGATTGTAAAACTAGTGTTAATGTAGGATAAATTCCATGAGGAAAATATACGACATGATAAGTTTCAACCCTTGTGGTTGGGGTCATATTATATTTTAGAAATTCTGGGAGAAAATACATTTGGATTGAAGATATTTTAAAGATAAAGTTTAATGTTTCCAATGAATGTAAGGCACATGAAACATTATTTTTAGGCTGCCCCATCTGAATACCTTTAACTTCACTCTTGTAAGTATTTCATTATTTTATTTTTTGTTTTGTTTTTGGTGTTTTTCTTTCTGATTCTATTTTATATTCCTTTGTTTTATTTTAGGATAGTTTGGTGTCTCAGTTTAGGTCTCTCTTCAATAATTGGTTTTCCATCCACATTTATTTAATAAAGTGATCCTTATAAAATAAAAATATAGGCAACCTTAGTTAATAAATTAAAACTCACAATGGGAAATATTTTTGTGTATTTTTAAAAATGAGTATTAAAGCCAAGTACCTAATTTAGAATTGATTTAATTACAAAAATAAGAATGAGATGAACTTAAGTGGATGTTATGAAAAGCTATTTATTCCTTGAAATCCCATAAATAATTAAAAAAGAAAGATAATAACCATGTTAAATAGTCTATTTGGAAAAAAAAAAAATCTAAAGGTTAAGTTCGATCTAAGTTTACCAAAGTGATTCAAAGCCTCTTTAAAGGATCTTCATTGATCCAAATATTATAATTACAATCATATAAAGAGGTGACTTAGGTAAATCCTACCAAGGCTACAAACACCTACTAGCAGTAGAGCAATGCCTAGAATGAATTAGAGGTATTTATTTTGGAGTTATGGACACCTCGTTGGTAGTAGACCTATGCCTAGGTGAACAAGTAATACATATATATAATAAAATAAATAGACCCATGTTACTTAAAGATAAAACTTATGCCTAAAACCCAAGTCAAAGGGTATTTTATTCTTGATTAAAACTCAAAAAACTATGCACTATAAAGATCCACCTCCCTTAAGTATCATCCTATCAAGGAATAATTTGATAATAAATGATATTTACTTAAATTTTATTTCTTTTTTCATTGGTTAATTTGATAAATTCTATTTTGAGTATGAAACTAAAGATTTTAAGTTATAAAAATATTGAAGTATTTCCCCATTGAGTTTCTAGAGAAGTTAGGGCTACCAATTTTGAGCCATCAAAATAATGAGAACTATATATGGTTTAAAATATAAAATCCACTTATAAAACCATTTTTATATAAATTCCTATACTAATTTAATTTAAAATTCAAGTTTCATTCTTTCAAAATCCCTGTGTTTTCTAATTGAATTAATTAAATATGGAGGATTTATAAAAATTATAAGTGGGTCTTAGATTTAATTTTTTATTTTATTTTATGGTCTCATATTTTTTTTATCAGATTTGTGGACTTATATTTTTTTAATCATTTTTTATTATGTCCTTATTTTTACCTTCATATCCCAGAGCCTAGATGATAGTCAATACTATATAACCAAGGTGATGTTTCCTTTGTCTTTTTTGAAATAGGAGGAATCCAAGTGGAAACCTCTTGCGTCATTATTCCTTATGATAATATTTTCCGAATATAATAAGTTGATTAAGTTTCACAAGGTGAATGAATGTTGGTTACGAACCCAAAACCTGTGAGAACCATTTAGTCACAATTTTGATGTTGCCTTTCTTCTTAGAAAAATGTGATGATGGCATGTATGTGCATCAACATGTTAAACACCATATCCTTGTCCTTCATTTTATCCCAATAATTTGTTACATGTTATTTATTAACTCCTTTGATTGATTGATATTACTTAGGTGAAAAGAAAGGCTATTAAAATAAAGTGACTTAGATTAAACTATTTTAAATTATAAAGGTGGTTTGATTTAAATAAATATTTAAAATGAAATTATGGTTTTATTTTGAGAATCACTAGAAATTATGTGAAAAATAACACTGAAGGCATAATTTAGAGTTAATACAGGGGAATTTAGATTATCGTGTTGAATCCCTTATTTAAAAAATGGCAACTAGAAAAGTTATAAATATTTTTGGAATGAAATTAAGAGACATAATATTGATCCTAGACATGTGCAACTAAGAAAATTATAATTATTTATATTATTTAAAAAAAAGTAAATAAATAGATTATGTTAATGAAGAGAAAGAGCATACAAGGAGAATCAGAAGTTATTATCTACCTAGGGTAGTGTCAAAACCATATGTGTTTCCATATAAAAATTTGATCAAAAATATTTGTCATTTTTATGATATAAAGGATGGAATATTTTTTTCCTCAAGTGGGAGAGTTATTTCAAACCCTATAAGGTTTTCCATTTGGTAAATGGTGAGATTACTAGACCTTATCCTCATTTATTCAAAGGAATGGATTTATAATTGGTAGGCAAGACATACTATATATGACATACTTAGGTATTGGAGTGATAATACCAATTCATGGAGGAATAAACAAGATCTGTCATAAAATGCATTACTCTTCAATGTCCCCATCAAGGAGGCTATGGTATTGTTAAGAAAATTATTTGGAATAAGATGGACATACCATATAGATATCATTGTTCCATATCTAACTCAAGGAGGGAAACCCTATGAATTGGGGTGAGTTTATTTCATTCTCTTCTTAATTTTTTCAAAAAATGCAAGGAAGGGAAAAGTATTCATATGAATTCGTATTTAATTTATTTTTTATGTTATACTCTGCCATTTAGTTTGAGATTTTTCAATATGTGGTCCCATTTCAACAAAAAACATATTCATGTTTATTATTATTATTTATAATCATTTTCACCACCCCAATTATTTCAAAATCTGCAATAAATCTCTTCTAGTCATTTTTGAAGCCATCCAAAATTCTAAATGCCCTAAATTTTTTGCCATTATGAGATAAACTATTTAAATATTTGTAATTTAGTTTTATTTTAAAAATAATATAATATTTAGGATAAAATGAGTTATCCAACCTCCTCATGTATTGCTCTTGTTTATACCAAATCATCTTGTCATCATGGAAATTTCTATCAACTGTGTAGTGATGTTGCTATGATTTTAAAATAAAAGAATAAAGTAATGATTCCAAAAGTTCCCATGTCTATTGGTGAAGAGATATTTCAATATTTTGTTAAGTGGAAAATCAATGGATAATAATTGATTGCATATAATTTTATAAAATCATAATTATGGCATTTGATCCGCTTAGTAATTTAGAAAGGTATTTGAATTCCATTCAACAGAAGGCCAGCATAAGATATAACACCAATCTAATTTAAAGCATGATGTTTATATGTATGTAGTTTATAGTCAAGAAATAATTATAAAATTCACAGTGATTATAAATTTTAGTCATTTAAGGACACAAAGAAATTGAGACTATGAGGTTGAAAGAAAGTTAGGATGTTCACACTCTTGTCAAAGTTAATAATTAAGATGAAAGCTCCAAGTTTGTAGCTCATCAAGATGTTGATATTATTCAATATGTTATTTATATAGCTTCCCATACATTTTCCCTCAATGTATGTTCTATTAAATTATCTGTTATTAGTTTCACCCAATTGAAAATTTGTCAAAAAGAGTGGTTGATATGGTTGTTGATGTTTCTCTCCCTACCACATTTTTTCCCACCCCTATTGTTTCTTCAAGTCAAATTTATACATCCTCTATATTTGTTGATAATACAATTGATTCAATTTCATTTGTTTTACCCCATTCATTTAATTCAACTCCTATTGTTGTTCATTGTGTAAAGGATTAACATTTACATTTAGTATTTACATATTTACATAAGTAGTTTTACTTTGGTTATTTATTATTACTTTGTTAGTTATATGAATATATTGTTGTAACAATATATTTTGTAAATAGTTTAGAGATTGTTTATGTGAGATATATTTAGGGATATCATTATCCCGAGTATAGGAAATATATCTCCTATATATTGTACTCTTGTATGATGAATAAAACATTAGAATGAAGGATTATTCTTGCTATAATTTTTGTGTTCAGCTTTATATTTATGTGTTTATTTTATAAAGATTTGAACCAGAATCATTATCTGGTATCAAAGTAGTTTACGATTCTATTGATCATTTATCAGAGTGGTATGGAATTCTGAGTTTGTGTGGGGAAGATCCATTGCTTCTCATGGTCACCCCTTTCATGAGAGTTTTATAAATTATTTATCCTACTATTAAAACTATGTGGAATATTAATTAGTTTGTTCTCTATGCTTTTGAGAGATCATCATAGTGTTGGCAATCATTCTGAAGGAGACACCAAGCCATTAAGAGTATATGCCTACAACTTCATTGTGCACTTGAATGAAATGACTTATTAAAATTATGATAAGACTTATGACATGTGGCTTACTAATTTACCAACCTTTATGCATCATAACAGTTTGTGGTCACATTGTTGTAAGCTGATCATTTTAGTTTGGCCTTTTATCTTCGTGCTCGGTGTAAATATTTTAATTGATAATCGTAGTTAATCTAAAATTCTAGATATACATTTCATGCAAACCTTCATAATCACAATGCACTCCTCAGATGCTTGTGTAGTCCTTTAACAAGTATCCAAACCCCTCAGTAACAAGCACATAAAGAGAGGGAGCTAGGGGGAAACCTTGTATGATAAAGTGGAACAATCTAAAGCTCTCATATTGATGGTCGTTAATAGTAATGCAAACATAAGCATCCTAGAAAAGGGTTTGTATAGAGAAACTGAACTTGGGGCCAAACTCTAAAGCTTACAACATGGTAAGAATGAAGGGACATTTTTATCATAAGATTTTTCAAAGTCAATTTTGAAACTTACAATCCCTATTAAATTAGTTAACATGGCTACCCAACTCATAGCTCTTTTTAGTTACTAAAATTTTTGGCTTACCGAGGCCTAGTAACATGACTCTGGTGACTATTTCTATTTTCTATCAAGGACCATGGGAATCAATCTGCATCCCTAGTTTCCAATATATATTTAAATTTATAATTGAAATGTGTATAAAAATGATTCCAATAACAACCCAATTATAAAGGCTACTCAATTCTTAGGGCTACCTAATACTTTTCCTTTTGCATGCTAAGAGATTTTTTAGGACCCTAAAGGGTTTGGTGAAGTTTCAAGAATTGCTTCATGGATACTTAGTGAGAAATTAAGCAAATGCTACCTTGAATTGCATGCATTCCTTAGTTTTAATTTAGACATATGTCCATGCCCACTATCTTTGGATGTCTGGATAATGGAAAATGATTTAGATGCAATAGATTCATTGATGATAAAAAAAAATCTCACCCTAAAAAATCCAACATATTAAAGAAGTGATAACAAGCATATTTAATGTTCAGACACTTTGATGCACAAGTATTTGAAAGATACATTATATTTTTCACCAAAACATATTACTCTAAGTTATCTATCGATACACACTCTAGAGTAATAAGTGCATATAATAATACAAAAAATTAAGATACACATATATGAAAAGAAATTATAGTTTCTAGAAATGATAAACTGTCTTATTATTTTTGTTGATGGAAGTTTTTGAATAGGATCCAACAAGTGAAGGGATAAACCCACTTATTTTAAGATCACAAGATGTATTCTAGGTCATGAGTTGTAATTGGAGGAATATATTGGTTAAGTAATGTGGCTACATACCTATTTATAAACTTTACATGTGTTATACTAAGTGTTTCCCTAACAACACCTAAAACTAATCAAGATGGATATTCACAATGATGTTATATTAAAAAATTCAAATGGTCATGAAAAATAGAAAATAGGAGGGGAGAGCAGGTTAGAAAATGATGTTTTAAGTTGCTACCAAGTAATAATTTTATCAAAGCAAAACACTTTTTGAAATCTACTATAAAATAATCAACATTAATCAAATCTTAACATTCACTCAAATTTGAATAAACACAGTGTGAGATTCTAAGGATTAATCAATTATGAGAAATTTTAGTAGCATATATTTATAATATAAAAAGACTATAAATAATATAGAAAAACACATTAAACTACAACCCTTCATAAAGATAAGAGCTTATTATAGAATATTAAATAATTTACACATCTATCTACAATAAGTAGAAATCAAAGATAAAATTACATAAATGGTTATGACAATAGAAATACTCAATATATCCTACTCATAGTTCAAAATATATAAATTCCATGTAATGATTAGTTAAAGGTAAGAAATATACAATATCAAACTGAGTTTGAGAAATGAAAAAGACAAACAAACTCGTAGAGCATCTACAATCATTCTTTAAGTGTGTAGTCTTCCCAATTTCATTCCTATATAAAATTGGAAGAATATAATTTATTTATAACAAAGAGAGTCCACTTCCATTCTATGCATGCAATCACACTTATTTAGAAAATGTTGTCTAAATCTAAAAAAACAACTAAAAAATAAATACTAGCTTTAAATATAAAATAGAGGTCACTAAGAAATTTCTCAGCTTTTGGGCCACTCAAATTTATTTCTTATCTAAATTTATATCTTTTAGACATTCTCAACCAATCATGAAAATTTTGGTAATTCTAGCCCCTTCATAATATGTTAAACTTTAATGGTCGCCATACAATTGTGGAATTTGAGATCACTCTGATCTTGCATGTTTAGTTGTGATATCCCCTATTGCATATACTATATGTTCTTTTACATGCTTTGTTTAATTCTTAATATTTGTGTCTATCTAAATTTTAATTACCAAATTGTTAATTATGAAGGCCATACTATGATCTTATATTGTATATGTATAAGATATAATTTATCATATCATTTGATTTCACCATGTGAACATTGTAATAAGTGAGAAGTAATTATTTTTTACTCTCACTAACCATTTTCCTAGATTTTATCTTGGTTGGGAGGAGATAGGTAATATTTAATTTCAAGGGTTGTAGTTTATTATCTTAGTTATGATTACTCTTTTTTATGTACGCACATCTTATTTATTAGAGATCACATCTTAGTTATTATGAATGTAAGTAAGGATTAGGTTATGGTTTGTTTAATTTTAGGACACAATGAGTCCTATCTGAAGGCTTGAAATTTTTATTTCAAATTAATGAAGTTTGGAGTGTGAAGTAATTAATGAGAATTTATCCCACCATATAATGTAGATCCTCGTATTACTTCCTCATTACCTACTAGACCGAAATTCAATCCTTGGTATAATTCATAACTGGTTCTAGAAATATAAAAATTTTCTTGATGGAAAATCCTATGGTATTTTCAATGATTCTTCCACTTGGGGATTATATACTCTTGTCCTTCATTTTGGAATAATTTAAAATGTCTCTTAACAATTATTTTCATGGAAATACCTATAGTTTTGCTAGTGCCTTATGCGAATACGAGCTTCTAATTTTTCATATGGATTTGTGTTCTTCATCCCCATCATCCAAGTTATTTCAATTTTTGAATAATTAATATAAGTCATTATAATTTATTCTGCTACACATTTCCAAAATAAACACCATATCTCTTTATTCTCTACTTGAAACTATAGTATCTTTGTTTGTTAACATTATTGAGATAGGGGATTCAATACAACAATCCAAATATATTTGTATTAAATAATTTTGAATCATGCCTTGAATGGTACCTCTTCATGTAGTTAAAAATGGGTTGAAAAGTGAATACTCTTTAATTTAAAACAAAACATAAGTTTTTCTCTTAAATGCACATTAAATCAAACCATGTCATTGATTGGAAATAGTTAAATCTAGACCACTCCATTTTAATTACCTTTCTTTTCATCCTAGTAAATGTCAATCAATTGAAGAAAAAAATGCAAAATTTTAAATCACTAGAAAAAAATAAAATACAATGATATTCTAAATCTTTGATGGTAACATGTGGCACTCTCACACTTTCATGGAAAGGAAAGGAAATATCAATTTATAAACCAAATGATTCTTGTGGGTTTTGAGTTCACATGATGAAAATATATGGCAGTCATTTGTTCATCATATAGAAATTAATTAGTTTTTAAATTAATGTAAAGACTTATCTCAGGAGGCCATGAGGCATGCAATTGCCACTTGGTTTCCTATGATTTCATAGAGAATAGTAGAAACATTACCTGAAGTCTTTTAAATATACACTACAATCCAAATGTTAGGAGATAAGAATGAAGATAAGGTCAAATCAGATGTTTTCAAAATTTTAATTAATCAAAACTCAATAATAAGACAAAAATATGAGATTAAATAACTAATATACAAATTTGAGATAAACTTAAAATTTTATAAGGAACCCTCTTTTTACATTGTTTTTAAAAGGGAAAATGGGAGTTTTAAAATAATGAAGCTCTAATTTTTAAGATAAAATATTCTAGGAGTTTGTCTAAAGATGGGTTTATGCTTTATTATTAAAATTTAAAGCCTTGATACAATCCTTTTCATTTTGAGAGTTTAAAATTGGTGGCCATTATGGACACCTAAATTACATTTGACTCTTCCTCACATTCTATCCTATCTATTTATCTATCTATTGACTTGGCCAACCAAATTTTATGTCATTCATATTCAAGATCTCCAAACGATGTGTCAGAATACTCTATTATCCTAATCAAACTATCATCATATTCTAGATTAATATTTTTTCCTCTTTGTATAGTGCCATACAAAATTGAACACTGATAGTTAACAATAGTGTTTGCTTTTATCAGTAGTGTCTCATACCATCTAACATCTATTTTCAAATTTTTATCTTTCTAGCGATTCAACATGTACATATTTCACATGTTGGTTATGGGGGAAAATACAAGTCATTTATAAAGACACATCAAGCCTAAGGTCTTACTCATTTGGTCACTACTTGGTGATCACATTGAAATCCACTTGCACATTAAGAGACTTATTTGTATATCATTGAATATATATCTAAAGGCATTAAAATATGAAAAAAAAACTAAAAGGAATAGCCCTAAAATTTAACTATTAACACTAATGTAAATTTAAAGTTTCATGTTATCTAATTTTAAAAGTGAAAAGGTGGGATAACTACATGTGGTTTGAGACTTCTTCATAGTATTGGAATATATACAATACTCAATCACTCATTGAGGACTATTGAAGTTACCCAACCCATATTTTAACCCCTTATTTTAAGTTAATCAAGTGTTGAAAGTGGATCTACGGTTTCAAGGAAAATAAAGGTAAAATCAATATTTGTGCACATGACGAAGGTAAAACATTTACATAGAAATAATCTTGATAGGTAGGTGCAATAATTTGTGGCATAATAGACCAATAATTTACTCAAGAAATTTTTTAGAATATAATTAATGGGACTAATTTATGCATGTTTCTAGGCTTCATTTATAGTGTCCTAGTAGATTTTGATAGTTGGGTTCTTGAGTTGAGCAATCACAGAGCTATTTTGGATCATATTTTAGCCACTACACTTTGGCAGTAAGAAAATCTAGATTAGAATATCAACTTTCTTCCGTATTCCCTGGTCATTTCTATATTTAGTAAATACAATCATTCTTTATTTATAAATTCATATATTTTAGTTTATATCATATTTTATGCAATTATAATTTCAATAATTTTAGCCTATTTAGATCTCCTAAATAAAAAACAAGTTAAAACATACCCAAGTTCTTTGGAAAATAACTTGGGCTCATTGATGAAAAAAATATTCATTGTCATTTCAATAAGGGACATTATGAGAAAAAGGTTCTACAAATTTATAAAATGATGTTTCTAAATCTTGATCCATTGCAGAGGGGTTTGGGATTTTAGATTGGTCATAAGAGAATATAGATCTCAACTTCATGGGAGTAAAAGATGTTATTGATTTTTTACACTTATAGGAAGTGGGATCATAGTGAAAAGGTAAAATCCCCAAACCCTAAAATCTATGAATGCATAGGTGAAGACTAAAATTAATGATAAGAAGGAAGTATATTTTTCCATGGAATAATGAGAAGTAAAAAATTAGACTTGAAATTCAAATCTTAATAGGGAAAAACATGAAACCCTAAGAAAATTTTGAAATTCTAATGGAGAGGGAAACCTAGGCTTTTTCTGTTCAAATCAATGATTTGATTCACCAAAATGTTTTGTTTATTTTATGATTACTAGATATAAAATAATAGAAAATATGCACTAATTCAGATTATAGAAAATATAGAAATAAACATAACAATCTATTGAAAATGGATAATTATTATTTCACCTATCTAATTTAGAATTGACAAAACAAGAGAGGGATGATGCACTGAGATAATTGAGTGTTTTTAATTCACAAGAAATGTCATATAATTTGGAAATGATCTATATGTGCTTTGTTAAGCTACTTATATCAAAAGCAATAGTTGAAAACATGCTTGGATGCTACTAGAAAAGTTAGATGCCTATGGAATCCAACATAATTGGGGTTTACTAGTAGTGTCCCTACACATAATGGTTATCTAAAACTTATGTTAGCCTTATGCCTACACCTACAATCTATTTATGTGTGTGCATACTTTTTTGATCTTATATTGTAATTAATTTTTTGTGTCTCTTTCATATAAACCCTAATTATGCTTGATATACCATGAGATACCCTTAGAAAGGGGTTAACATTTTATATTTAATAACCTCAAATAATTCCCAATGAATGGGTTAGTGTTTCCTACATTAAAATAGTATGAAGAGATCTCAAACCACATGGTTTTCCCACTTATTTTATTTTGTATGTGCACACAATTATGAATAATTTACATTTTAGTTCTAATTTTTAATCTTTGGCACCATGCAACTTTGAATTTTTGTATTTAAATTTGGTTTTATGGATTACTCTAGGTTTTCTCATTGAATAGTCAAGATACGTATAAACCTTTTAAAATAATGTTTCAATAGAGTGCTAGGTATTTTAAATGATGCTTAGTGAATAATAACCTTAGGTGTGATTTGTATTTATAGGTGGCTCTTCATTAAATCCCCACCATGACTAACCCATAAAATGTGTCTAGGATGATCGAATGCATACTTATCAATTTAAAAAATAGCCATTGAATGCCCCTAAACACCATTAGTAGAGGGAGACAACTACAATAACCAAATCTATTTGGGTTTACTAGTTGTGTTTTAGAAGTGAAAATCATGGGTCTGAAGTATGAAGACTATTTGTCTAGTATTCTAAGGTGCTTCTGTATAGACTGAGCTAATCCTGAATAAATATGTCTAATAGATAGAGGTGGCTAAGGCAATAGTTTGATAAAATTATAGAGTGAAAGTGTGCTTAAGATTCATATATGTGTGCATTATCCAAGTATGTCAATGTTGATGTTGCCAAAGTATTAAAGACCAAATTTATATGTCTACAACTAGTGATGCCATGAATGTTAATAATTTATTGTTCAAATAAGTAGTGAGACTATATTCAAGCTGCCAAGAAACATTGTATTGGATAGAGATAGTAGACTTGTTAGTCATTTTAGATGACATTATGTAATAAATAGGCATAAGACTATATTTAAGTTCAACTTATCATCCTCATACATATGGGAAAATATAAGTGGTGAATAGGAGTCTTGGTAATTTGCTGAGATGTTTGGCTGGAAAAAACCCAAATAGTGGGATATGACATTCACACAAGATAAATTTGCATACAATAATTCAATGAATAAAATTACATCAATGAGTCCATTCTAAATTGTGTATGGTTTTAGCCTTAAAGGAGTGTGTGAATTGAGAAGCATAGTGGGTATGAGGAGGAGGAGTTTTGAAGAAAAAGAATATATAGAAAGTACGCATGATGTGCATATGGAGGTGAATAGAATATAGGAAGCTAATAACATGAAGTACAAGAAGAATGCTAATCAACTAGGAGATAACAAAATTTCAAATTTGGAGACTTTTTATTCGCATATTTATGTAAGGAGAGGTTTCCCAAGATAACATATAACAAATTAAAATGAAAAAAATATTAGACCTTGCAAAGTTTTGAGGAGGTTTTCAATAAATGAACACCATATCTATTAATTATCTACTTGAAACTATAGAAGCTTTGTTTGTTGACATTATTGATACAGGGGATCCAATACACCAATCCAAATATCTTTGTATTAATTAATTTTGAATCTTGCCTTTAGTGGTTCCTCTTTATGTAGTCAAAAATTGTTCGTAGAGTGAATAATCTTTGATTTAAAATAAAACCTAAGTTTTTTTTTTATAAAATGCACATTAAATCAAACCATCTCATTGATTGGAAATAGTTAAATCTAAACCAGTCCATTTTAATTACTATTCTTTTCATCCTATTAAATTTCAATCAATTGAGGAAAAAAATGCAAAACTTTAAATAACTAGAAAAAATTAAACATAATGATGTTCTAAAGCTTTGATGGGAACACATGACACTCTCACAGTTTCATACAAAGGAAGGGAAATATCAATTTAGAAACCAAATAATTCTTGTGGGTTTCAATTTCACGATATGAAAATATGTTGTGGTCATCCATTCATCACATGGAAATCCATTAGTTTTTTAATTAATGTGAAGGCTCATCCTAGGAGGCCATGAGGCATGAAATTCAAAAGTAGAAACATCACCCAAAGTATTTTGAATACACACTAAAGTCCAAATGTAAGAGATAAGAATGAAGATAAAGTCAAATCAAAGGTCTTAAAAATATTAATTAATCAAAAGTCAATAAATAAGATAAAAATATGAGACTAAATAACTAATATTAAAATCTAAGACAAACTTGAATTTTTATGTAAGGACCTTTCTTTTCACATTGTTTTGAAAAGGGAAAATGGGAGTTTTAAAATAATGAATCTATAATTTTTAAGATAAAATATTTTAGGAGTTTGTTTAAAGATGGGTTTATGATTTATTATTAATATTTAAAGCTTTGATATAGTCTTTTTCATTTTTTAGAGTTTAAAATTGGTGGTCATTATGGACACTTAGATTTGGTATTAGACATTTGGAAACACTACTTTTGACCTATATTTGACATACATAATTTGTGCATAGAAATTTGACTTTTCCTTACATTATCTCCTATTTGTTTATCTATATATCAACTTGGCCAACCAAAATTTATGCCATTTATATTTAGGATCTCCTTAGTATGTGTCAGAATACTCTATTATCCTAAGTAGACTATCATCATATTCTATATTCCTATTTATTCCTCTCTATACAGTGCCATACAAATAGACACTAATAGTTAGCAATATTGTTTACCTTCATCACTAGTGTCTCAGGGAATCTAACATCTATTTTCAAATTCAAAACTTTCTATTGGCTCAACATGTACATGTTTCACATACTAGTTATGGGGAAAATATCCCAAAAATCATTTATAAATACACATCAAACTCATTTGGTCAGTACTTGGTAATTACATTGAAATCCACTTGCACATTGAGAGACTTATTTGCACATCATTGAAAATATATCCAAAAGCAATCAAATATGGAAAACCCTTAAAATAATAACCATGAAAGCCAACTCTTAACACTAATGCAAATTCAAAGTTTCATGTTGTCTAGTTTCAAAAGCCAAAAGGTGGGATAGCTACATGTGGTTTGATCCCTCTTTAGAGTATTAGAACATATACAATACTCAATCACTCATTAGGGACTATTGAAGATACCCAATCCATATTTTACCCCCTCATTTTAAGTCAATCAAGTGTTAAAAGTGGAGATAGGGTTTCAAGGAAAACAAATATAAAATTAAGATCATGATGAAGGTAAAATATTTACATAGAAATAATCTTGATAGGTAAGTGTCATAATTTGTGGCAAAATAGACCAAACATTTACATAGGAAAAAATCTAGAAGGCAAGTTATGGGACTAATTTATGCATGTCTCTAGGCTTCATTGGCAATGTCCTGGTAGATTTTGATAGTTGGTTTTCTAATTTGAGCAATCACAGAGGTATTTTAGATCATTTTTAGGCCACTGCACATTGGCAATAAGAAAATCTAGATTTGAATATCAACTTTCTTCCTTATCACTTGGTCATTTTTATATTTAGTAACTATATTCAATCTTTATTTATAAATTCATATTTTTTTAGTTTGTGTCATATTTTATGCAATCTAAATTTTAATAATTTTGGCCTACTTAGATCTCCTAAATAAAAAATAAGTTAAAGCCATACCCAAGTTCTTTGGGAAATAACTTGGGCTCATTAGTGAAAAAATAGTCATTGTCATTTAATAAGGGACATCAAGAGAAAAAACTTTTACCAATTTATAAAATGATGTTTCTAACTCCTTATCCATTATAGAGGGGTTTGGGATTTTAGATTGGTAATAAAAGAATAGGGACATCAAGAGAATTATTTTTTTACCAATTTGTAAAATGATGTTTCTAACTCCTTATCCATTATAAAGGGGTTTGGGATTTTAGATTGGTAATAAGAGAATATATATCTCAAATTCATGGGAATAAAATATGTTATTGGATTTTTTACGCTTATGAAAAGTGGGATCATAGTGAAAAGGTAGAAGCCCCAAACCTTAAAATCTATGAATGTATAGGTGAAGACTACAATTAATGACAAGAAGGAGGTATATTTTTCCATGGAACAATAGGAAGTAAAAAATTGGACTTTAAATTCAAATATTATTAGGGGAAAAACATGAAACCCTAATAAAATTTTGAAATTCTAATGGAGAGGGAAACCTAGGGTTTTTACGTTAAAACTAATGATATGATTTACCAAAATGTGTTGTTTATTTTATGCCTACTAGATATAAAATAATAGAAAATATGCACTAATTCAAATTATAGAAAATATAGAAATAAACATAGCAATCTATTAAAAATGGATAATTTTTATTTCAACTTTTTAATTTTCAGAATTGTTAAAGCAAGAGAGGGATGATGCACTTAGCTAATTGAGAGTGTCTGTAACTTAGAAGGAATGTTATATAATCTATAAATTCTCTGGGTGTGCTTTGTTAGCTACTCATATCAAAATCAATGGTTGAAAACATGCTTGGACACTAGTATTAAAGTTAGATGCCTATGGAATCTAACACTATTGGGGTCTACTAGAGTATCCCTACACATAATGGTGATCTAAAACTTCTATGAGCCTTATGCCTACACCTACAATCTAGTTTTGTGTGTGCATAGTTTTTTGATCCTACATTGTAATCCTTGTTTGGTGTCTCTTTCATCCAATCCCTAATTTTTCATGATATACCATGAGATGCCCTTAGAAATGGATTAATACTTTATATTTAAAAACTCCAACTGATTCCCCATAAAAGGGTTAGTGTTTCCTACACTAAAATACTCCAAAGAGGGATCAAACCACATGGTTCTCCCACTTACTTATATGTGCACATAATTATGAATAATTTACATTTTAGTTCCATTTTTTAATCTTTACCACCATGAAAATTTGACCTTTTATATTTAAATTTGTCTTTATTGACTACTCTAGGTTTGCCCATTGAATACTTGAGATATGTATATACCTTTTAAAATAATGTTCTGATAGAGTGCTAGGTATTTCAAGTGATGCTTACTAAATAATAACCTTAGGGGTGATTTATATTTATAGGTGACTCTTTGATAAATTACCATCATGACTAACCCATGAAATGTGTTTAGCTAACCTAATGCAGACTTATCAATTTGAAAAATAGCCATTGAAGGCCCCTAAACACTATTGGTAGAGGGAGACACCTACAATAACTAACTCTATTTGGGTTTACTAGTTGTGTCTTAGAAGTGAAAATCATGGATCTGAAGTATGGAAAATATTTGTCTAGGATTCTAAGGTGCTTCTATATAGTCCAAGCTAATCTTGAATAAATATGTCTAATAGATAGAGGTGGCGAAGGTAGTAGTTGAGTAAAATTATAGAGTGAAAGTGTACTTAAGATTCAAATATGTGTGCATTGTCTAAGTATGTCAAAGTTGATGTTGCCAAAGTATCAAAGTCCAAATTTATAAGTTGACAACTAGTGATGCAATGAATGTTAATAATTTATTGTTTAAAAAAGTAGTGAGACTACATGAGCTACCAAAAAACATTGTATTGGATAAAGATAGTAGAATTTTTAATCATTTTTGGAGGACATTGTCGAACAAACTAGGCACAAGACTATATTTAAGTTCAACTTATCATCCTCAAACAGATGGGAAAATATAAGTGGCGAATAGGAATCTTGGAAATTTATTGAGATGTTTGGTTGGAAAAAACTAAAATAGTGGGATATGACATTCACACAATTTAAGTTTGCATACAATAATTATGAAAAAAATTACATCGATAAGTCCATTCCAAATTGTGTATGGTTGTAGCCCTAAAGGAGTGTGTGAATTGAGAAGCATAGTGGATATGAGGAGTAGGAGTGTTGAATAAAAAGAATATATATAAATTATGCATGATGTGCATATGGAGGTGAAGAGAATATTAGAAGAAAATAACATGAAGTACAAGAAGCATGCTAATCAAACAAGGAGATAACAAAATTTTTAAGTTGGAGACTTTGTTTTCGCATATTTGTGTAAGGATAGGTTTCCCAAGATAAAATATAACAAGTTGAAATGAAAAAATATTAGACCTTGAAGATTTTTGAGGAGGTTCTCAGTAAATGTGTATGAGATTGAGCTATCAGAAGGTATGAATATTTCACTTATCTAATGTACTAAATTTTTACCCTTACTTTGAGGGAGTGGAGATGGATCAAGTTTAAATTCTTCAAGTGTTGATTGGAAGTATCAGTTCCTTGAGAATTAAAAAGAGGAGGTTGAAGCCATTGGATACAAGAATTGATATGAACACAAGAGGCAAAGTGTACATATAGACTTAGTGAACTAGAAAGATAGACAATTGAAGATGTGACTTGGATGAGTGCATCCAAATTTGAAAGAAAATGAAAATCCATTAAGGAGATCATAAGACGTTCATGAGCAAGAGATCATGGATAATTTTATTTATACTAGGTCTCCAATGCAGAAGCACCATTAGGGTTTATAAAATATCTTGCATCATTCAAAAACATAGGTTCAAGTTCTTGTGCACATTTTTTTTTGTATTGTGTGGTGTCTTAACCTTTTAGAGTTCTACTAATGTAAATATTATGTTTGATTAAAGGGTTGAGTAGTCTAAATCAGTGAAATAATAAGCATAAATAACCACTAATTTTTTAATAAATTTTGACTAGCTTTGACTTTCTAAAAATAGTAATAAATATGTGTAAATAAAGATTTATTTATAAAAACTTGATATGGATGATCTGAGTGGTGAAAACTAGGATACAAATAGGTCTAAGTGTCACCAATAGATCCCTATATTAGAACCCCACTTAGATAGTAGTGACACATTTGGACATAGGTTCCATGTGGATATATTGTCCTAATAATGACACTAATGTCCTTTATATAGGACCGTTCTAAAATTCTAGGTGCACATGCATATGTGTTTCTAGGTTTTGTTGATGCATGCATGAAGTTTAAAACTCTATATTGTGCCGTAATATTTTATTTATGATGTAAACCCTAAGACTCTTTGAGATTAAGGCATGAGATGAAAAGTGTGTTCATTAGTAGGAGAGGCTAGACATCCTTAACACTCTAATGTGAAGAGAGTTGGATACATACCAATACTTTGAAAAGAGATCAAGTCTAATGTAGTTTTCCACCTAAGTATTGGTGTAAGGGCAAGTGATGCTAGAACGATAGTGGTCTTGAGTTCCTTAAGTGTGCTTGAGATTAGAAATATGGAAAATATGAGCTGAGGGCTGCTATAGATGGTAGTATACAAAAGTAAGGTAGAATAGATATTAATAACTTTGATTTTGCTTAGCTTGTTTCATGTTTGAATAGGTATTTTGCATCTAATTTCCATCTAGTGGATAGAGGTCTAAAAGATCTGTAATTATAGTTTTCTATAGCTTTTACAAAGAATAAAAGATACTTAGGTTGACCTTAGAAGATTTTTACCTTTAAAAATATATCTGTTTAGGAAAGATAGGGTAAAGAACATAGTTGTCATTTTAGGGACACTAGCACCATTTGGATCTAGTGTCCTTAATGTGGTGCTAATGTCTAGCTGGTAGAAAGCTATGCACAAAGGGCCAAGATCAGGAAATGAGGGTCTAAGACTACATCTGAGATGACTAGAGATGCTATGGCCTATATAAAGGTTAGAAAAGTGTGATAATAGGCTCTAGGGCTAAGATAGGAATAGGTAGTCTCAAGTAGTACACTTAGTAATCAAATACTAATTTTAGGTGATTACATTACCCCCCATTTATGATAGAAATGCAATAAAGAGAAATGACTAGTATAAAGGAAAAAGAAGTGTACCTAGACTTACCTAGGAAGTGAATCTCATGAAGCTAAATTTGAGTATGTGAAACTAGGTCTATGTATGTGAAATATGATCCAATGCATGACCTAGAAATAAAATATGTATAAATTAGTCCTTACTTAAGAGATATCAAAAGCAAAAGACTATGTGAAATAAGAAAGTAACTGACTAAAGAGATGGGAAAGAGGAAAAGAATGAATACACCTCATTGGGTAGGTGAACCAATGCATGAACCTAGTGATAACCTATATGTGTGCTTATATATGGTGATAAATCATTGAATAGATTGGATTGAGTTGATAGTTTTCTCACTCCTCATGTGTGGGTGGATCAAGAACTCAATCTAGTTTTGACTACATCATTTCCCACCCCTGCTTAGTGGATCATGACTTGTGAATAGCTTGGATTGGACTAATAGTGTGTTCAATCCTCTCATGTGGGTGGATCAATAACTCAAGTAGGCTATGACTCCATCATTTCCCACCATGTGTAGTAGATTTATTTGAAACCAAATTGCATGAATTACTAAAAATGTCTAAGTATATATAACTATGTATATTGGATCTATGGCCACTAAAGTATATTAGGTGGTTTTGGATCACTTGGGAATGCCAACCACTATATATGGAGTAAGGCATGAAACTGGTGATAACCTAGAATAAGATATCAAGTGTATATAATGTAGAGAATGACATGAAGTTTTTCATTCCATTTGATCAACTTGTGTGTAATTGAGCATATGGAAATAATGTGCCACACACATGCCCCCAATCTAATATTTGAGTATAATGATTCTGGACTAGCTTGTAATAATTCTATGAGTATCTAAATTGAATATGGGAATGATCATGCCTTGCATGATTCCCCCAATCTAGGAATCAATATGAATTTGAGCTAAGATAGTGTCAATTTTCAAACCTATAACTGAATTTGTAGTGTACTACTTTGAGTAATCCAAGCTATCCTAAAATTAAGGCTAATAGATATTAGCACCACATATTAGATAGTAGCATCATGTGGATATAGTTTCCCTATTTGGGTGCTAATGTATTTTTTGGTCTAAAAATCTGTGTCATTGTACTAATTTTTAAACCACTATTGTTTTCTATGTTTACTTGTGTCTAATTTTTTGAAACTAAGCCTATGTTTTGAAAAAAATTCTATGAATGCAACATAGGAACCTAATCTTTGTGACAAAATCCTATGAATGCCCCCTATTTTGAGGGTAGTTGTTAAACTTATGCAAGAATTGTCCTCAAAAGAAAAAGCTATGTAACATGTGTGTTAGCTCAAGCATATATGATAATTATGTGATAATTCAATATGATGTGCAAACATAACATCAGAATGTAACATAATATGAGTATAAGTATGTAATGTAAGATATATATCATGTCTAACATTACAAAGGGGTGTCAAGATAGATGTAATAAATGTTATAAAAAAAATTTGAGTAAAAACTAAGTAGCTACTTAGGAAGATGGGGCATGATGTCTATCATGACATACAAGTAGGAAGGGTAGATGCATGAGGTCTCTCATGGTATCAAAAACTTGTGTGTGTAACAAGTAAAGACAAGTGTCATGGTCATGACACATACCAAAAAACATACATACAAAACACATGAGGATCACAAAAATAGACTAAGGGCCCATAATTCAAGGGACATGGGCACATGTTACTAAATCTGAGAAAACAAAACATACAAGGTGATTTAATAATTTTGGGAATATTCGGGTTTTATTCCTAATTTAGTTGAAGGGTCTAGATTGATAAATCAGTAAATAATATGTAATAAATAAGCTACTGATTTATAAAATTTATTTGTAATTAGAGTTTTTCTAAAAATAGTAATAAAAGGGAGAAAATAAGACTTAGCTTAAACTATGTTAATCCAACCGAGATAGGGTGTGATAGTCACTATGTAGGCCTAGGACACTATCACAAATAGGATTTTGGCTTTCATTTTTTGATTGGATAGAAGCACCAAAAGTGGATAGGAATGGCACTAGTGTTGTAGTCCTTATTCGATGTTGTTGTCCTGAGGAGATAAGCTTTTTGGGTTTTGTTTGGAAGGTCTATGTGAAACTATCTCTAAATTTTTGAAGACTCACTATAAAAAATGCTCCCTATAGAGCTGATTTTCTTAATTTTTATGTCTTTAATATAATTGAACAAAACTTGGCAAATAGGGAAAAGGGGTTAGTGTGTGTAAGATGCAATGGAAAAACTTTACACCCCATGTGTGGGCACACTACTTACATACCAATACTTTGAAGAGGGATCAAACCATATGTAGTTATCCCTTTAAAAGTGCTTGGTATAATTGTGATATCAGAATACAAGAAATGCTAAACTGGATATGCTTGAGGTGACTAGGGACTGGTGCATAGATTTTAATGTGCTTAGGACTATACTAGATGGCCATACGTAGAGAATAGGGAAGATTGATTGAGTGGTTTCACTTGTATTCTTGATTTCTCAATAATATTTTCCAACCCCCTCTAAATGATCTTTTAATGGGCTTTTATAGGGATCTATTAGTCATAGGTTAAATGCAATCATGCTAAGCCAACATGATGACAAAGAGGATTCAAGGGAAAATGGTCATTTAGATCGAAAGGTGATTGGATAGGAGCACTGAAAAGGGGACACCCTAGGTTTTAGTGTTGTAATCCAACCTGAGTGATATTTTCCTAGAGGTTTAGGACTTGGGGGGATGGAAATAACATGGAAAATGGGTCATGGCTAAGTTGAAATGAGGTCTTTAAAGCCTACGGGTGACTGGGAATCATTGAAAAGGTGTTTAGAAGGGTCATGAGAGTAAGCAAGAGGGACCTATGGGTTGGGTGTCATTATCCACACTCAAGTTACTAATTTTGAATTTTTATATGATTACATATGTAGTCATATAAAAATACAAAATTGGTAACTTGAGCGTGTAGTCATATAAAAATGCAAAATTGGTAACTTGAGTGTGGCTAATGACACCCAATCCATAGGTCCCTCATATAAAAATGAAAAATTAGTAACTTGAGTGTGGCTAATGACACCCAACCCATAGGTCCCTCTTGCTTACTGTAGTCATATAAAAATGCAAAATTGGTAACTTGAGTGTGGCTAATGATAGCCAACCCATATGTCCCTCTTGCTTGCTCTCATGACCCTTCTAGACACCTTTTTGTTGATTCTCAGTCACCCGTATGCTTTCAAGACCTCATTTAAACTTAGCTTGGACCCATTTTCCATGATGTTTCCATCCCCCTAAGGCTTGAACTTCTAAGGCAGTAGTACCTAGGTTGGACTATAACATTGGAACCTAGGGTGCCCCCTTTCTAGTGCTCCTGTCTAATCACCTTTTGAGAAAAAATGATCATTTTACCCTAAATCCTCTTTGTCATCATGTTAGCCTAACATGATTTAATTTAACCTATGACCAGTAGATCCTTATAAAATCCCATTCAAATATCATTTGGAGGGGGTTGACAAATATTATCAAGAAAGCAAGAATACAAGTGAAACCACTCAGACAATCTTCCCTATTCTTTGCATACAACCATATAATACAGTCCTAAGCACATAAAAATATCTACACCAATCCCTAGTCACCTCAAGCACATAAAATTTAGCATTTCTTACATTCTCATATCATAATTACACCAAACACTTTTAAAGGGAGAACTATATATGGCTTGACCCCTCTTTGGAGTATTGGTATGTAGGTAGCATGTCCACACATGGGATGTGAATCACATCCAGTGTATCTTAAATACATTAACCCCTTTTCCCTATTTTCCAAATTTTTTTTCAAAGACATTAAAGGCATAAAAATGAAAAAATCTTCTCTACAAGGAGCACTACTGACAAAGATGCTTCAAAAATTTAGAGACAGTGTCACATAGACCTGTCGAACAAAACCCAAAAAGCTTGTCTCTTTAGGACAATAGCATTGAATAAGGAATATAACACTAGTACCACTCCTATCCACTTTCAATGCTCCTATCCAATCAAAAAACAAAATCTAAAATCTTATTTGTGATAGTGTCCCAGGCTTGCATAGTGAATATCAGACCCTATCTCAATTGGATCAATATACTTTAAGGTAAGTCTTATTTTCTCCCTTTTATTACCATTTTTAGAAAATCTCTAATTACAAATAAATTTTAAAAATAAATAGCATATTTATTGCATATTATTTATTGATTTATCAATTTAGACCCTTTAACTAAATTAGGAATAAAAACCCAATATTCTCAAAATTGTTAAATCATTTGGTGAACCTAACTTACTTCATTTGCGCATAAAAACCCTAAAAAACCTAGGGCAAAATTCCTACTATTTTTTCCAATAAATTTACAAATTTTTACTTGAATATTTAAATCAAAATTTCATTTCAAACTTTAAAATTTAATAATAAATTTTAAACTAATTTTCTTTTGAACCCTAGTTGCCCATACCAAGTCCTAGTAATTTTCCAATCATTTTATAAATTTTTCCTAGCATATTAAAATTTGAAAATCCCTTCAAAAGTAAAAATTCAATAGTAATTTCAAAAGATTATTTTTATTAAAACCCTAGTTACATCTACTAGGTCCTATTAAATCACTATTTTTTCAATAATTTTGTAGAATTTTAGTTGTATATTTCACTAATTTTTAAAATTTTAAAATTTCATAAGTAAATCTCCAAATAAATCATCTTTCAAACCCTCGTTGCATATACTAGGTCCCATTTATTCTTGAGGTATCACCTTACACTTAAAATCAGATTTCAAAAATGGATCTCACTTATTTACAACTTTTTCTTACATTACTTGCAAAAAATTAGGAGACCATACTTGGTCCTATCATGTATGTGAATGATGAAGTTGACTATATGTTAATGCAAAGTTTCATTCTTTCCCTTTCATGTTTAATTTTCATATTAAAGGATGATATTACAAAATTTATTGATAAACATGCTCAAAATTTCAATATTTATTTTGCATACTCTCTCTCTCTCTCTCTCTCATGTGGAATAATTTCCAACTCTATTTTGGTAAACATATTAGAAATATCATAACACATGTCAAAGTTTCTTATGCACTCACACACCAATTCATGATTCTATCCCTTGATTTCTATCTTTCATATGGATTTTTTTTCAAGTTTATCATGCTAAATACATTAGAAATGTCATAGCACATGTCAAAATTCTTTCTACATTAATGCACAAATTCATGCTCTCTCTCTCCCTTATTTTCTATATCTCATGTGGAATGCTCTTTATAAACATATTTTTATACAAATTATAACTCTAATTAATTCATTAACATGCTATCTCTCTATTATGTGTCAGTCAATCAAGAATAAAATTCTTACTTACTTAGAGGATCCATTGCATATGCTAACACCACCTGTCAAGTTTCAATGTCATATCTTGTGCACATGAAATAATTTCCTTCTCATCCTCTCCCCAAAGAGGGTGATATTTACTTTCCCTCTAATTAGGTCCATGCTATCACCCTTCCAAAAAGTGAGGTAACTGACACTATTATTCATAATTCATACATTTAGCCTATAGCTTCTTCAAAACCTCTTAAACATATGTGCTTACATGTTCAATCAGAAGCAACTAGGGTTTGCATTTGTGAGACTCTAAGAGATAAAATCACCAGCATGAGTAAGTTATTTTAATATTTACAAATGCAAAATTATATATTACATGAAAAGATCACAACATTAAAAAAATCAAATTTTAATACAAAAGCCTTCAAGGCTTCCTAGTGTCAATCATGTATATGCACCTTCACCTAGTCAATTGGTTGCAAGCAACATTACATATCAAAACAATAAATAAATAAAAAGTAACTCTACAACTAGTGATTCAAAAAGCATTCAAATATCAAATTAGAGTTCAAGTAAGGTACTAAGGGAAATGATTAAATCTAACTTGATCAAACTACCTCCTCTACATCCAGTGAAAAAAATTAGATATTATTGTGCATATCATAGAATGCATGGGCATCACATAGATTCATGTTTGGTACTGAAAAAACATATACAACAAATAATTGCTAATGACAACTTGATACAAGGTAAATCAGTCAATCAATCCACAGTGACACATGAACACATTCACAAAGGGTCAAATTCAAAAATAGTATAAAAGTGGTTACCAAAGCATAACTCAACACAACAAAAGGATCAAAAAGTAGAATTAGAGCAAGGAATAGTAGCATAGGAATAGGCAAAGCATGAAAAAGATGAAAATATACATAAAATGAGGCTCAAATTTCAAATTAGTATGGGTTTGGTAAAAAATATCTACAATAGTTTGATTATCAAGGTCAAGGGTTGGGCAAGCAAGCTCAAGGCATCACTACTCCTATTTTAGCAGTTGATAATGTTTGTCACCAAGGTTTGTGATTTATTGAACATTCTAAGGCAAATCATTCAAAAACATAATTTATCAAAGAAAAGATCCAGATTCAACAAAAGTCAACACTAACACTCCATTGGTTCAAAATCATGACGATAATGATGAGGGGAATAATATATGTTATTATGATTTCTAAGATACTAGTAATGAATCTAGATATGCAAAGTCATATTTGTAAAAATCCCTCATGCTTCATAATCACGCATGATTCCTTTTTTTGATACAGGACATCATGACATGGAGTCTCCCATGAGACTCATTAGTTAGTATCATAGTTTCTCAGTTTTACATGTACATAGTGTTGTTCCCAAAATCAGCTACACTCATTTTTGGAACAACCCCTACGAAACTTGTCTATTTCATGTTTTTCACTCTAAGTTCATTTTTTGAGGCAATTTTTTGTTGTTTTCTTGTTTACTCTACTAGCCTCATTTAAAGTTTGTGACATTCCCTTAGTGAATTTTCCCAAAAATGTGAAAATTGTTACAATCTTGATGCAGCTAGAAGACCAAAGTTTTCCTTTCCCAGAGTTAGCATTTTCTAGTGTTTCCATGCAGGGGTGGCATTTTTCACCGCCCTTACATCCATGATGAAAGAGCAGTGAAATTTTTTGCCCTTACATCCTTCGAATCTCTTCCATGTAGGAGCAGTGATTTTTACCGCCCCTGCATATCTTTTCAAACTCCTATGCAAGAGTGGCAAATTTTGCCGCCCCTACACGACCTCAATTTTCATGCATGGCATTCATCATCACACAGGTCAAGTGGTTGGGGGTGATTTTTGCCCCCATTTAATCTCTTTTTTCCCCATTTTAACCTAATTATTCCATTCCTCCTCCTGCTCTCTACCTCTAGATGATCAAGCAAGCAAGAAGAAGTGCATTTTCACCGTATTCGAGCCTCATTTCACTTTGATCTTCAGGTAGGGTTTTGTTTTTGTTTTTATTTTGTTCTCTTTTATCTTTTTATGTTATTTTTCTTTCTTCTAGTTTTTGTTTTTGTTTTTCTTCTCTTTCCTCCCCTACCTCTTTTTCCTAGTCCAAACGAGGCATTTCCTATTCGACCTCCACCGCGCCTCGACGCACTTCTTTCCACCCTTCCCGTTCAGCCTTTTTCCTCCCATGTTAGGGAGGTAAATTTTTCCACCCACATATCCCCCAAATCCTTACCCGCATAAGGGTGATAATTTTTTTTGCCTTAACACAAGTCCCTAACCTCCAGTCACGTGCATCGGTTGCAAAAATTGCCGTCAATGCGACCTGACCCAGACTAGGTGTAAGGGTGGCAAAAATTGCTGCCATTACACCTAACTTCTCTACTAGGTGCAAGGGAAGCAAATTTTTTTGCCCTTACATGTTTAACCTCCAACATGCATCAATGACTATTTTTGTTGCTGATGCATCCTCTTTTCTAACCCAACATGCACAGGCAGCAATTTTTGTAGCCTATGCATGCAGAACTCCTTCCACATGCAAGGGCAGAAATTTTTGCTACCCCTACATACCTTTTCCCCATTTTTTCTAACTCTTGGAAATTTTCATTTTTCTCAAGCCTGCTCCCCTTTCCTTCCACTTTTTGACCTACTCTCACCTCAGCCCTTTCAAGCGCACTTCCCTGGTCATAATAATCCAATGTGCAATTTTCCAAAATTGTAAATATTTCCCTTAATTGCACGATCATGACTCTTATCGCAACTCCTCTTCAAGATCCTTCTTCACTGACATACTTTCAACAAAGGCTCATCCCGATGACTAAAGCTTCTCCAAAGAAGTCAAAGGTGATGAAGTATCAATATCAAGGTGTTTTCCCAACCACCTCAGTCAATTCTAATGTCGACGACATTAGGGACACAAAGATCAGCCACGTAGATATGTTTGAGTTTGTGGAGAGAACCAAGGAGAAAAATCCAAGCTCTGAAATGAAGAGGATAATCAAAAGCAACATCTATTTGGTCTCCTCTTTTCCTGTGGTAGCACATCATATAGAGTTCATTCTCCAGTGTGCCTAATTTTACAACAAAGAGACCAGAGCTATGTCAGATGCTGGTGTCAATGTGGTAATTTGACTAGACCCCAAATTCATTGATAAAGTTTTCATGTGCCCTCCTGCTACTGAAGTATTGAAGATCAACTTCATCGAAGCACAAAAGAAATATGAGCAAGATCCTAAGAAGGTGAAGAAGGTGATCAACAATAGATGGCTGAAGACTCCAAGAGATAACTTATTCAGATGGCCACAAATTTTTTTGAGGAGTGACTTTATAGAGGAAGTTGGAGACTTAATTACTCTTCTCAACAGAGTACAATGTTTACCCTTTTCTTCTCAATTTCATGAATGGATGTATCCCTTTATCAAGATAATTATCCAAGGGAAACAAGTCATCTTCTGGGGTGAATAGATCAGCAATGCTCTGCATGAGCAATTGACCAAAGTGTCTACTACTTTGAAGTTCTATATGACTTCGTACCTGGTGTACATTACAGATTCAATGAGAACCTTTCTAGGTTTGATGTCAAAAGGAGATAGAAAAATCACCCTTATTTATCAATATTACCCTTAGCTAACACTAAAGGGATCAATCCATTAGTTTAGGAGGGTAAATGATGCCTTCTTTGTAATGTTTTCATGTCTTTTTGATCCTTAATTAGAATAAAAGAGAGTATCAGATGAAGCCTGGACTGTCGTCAATGACTTCGGTTGTATGTTCTTATAATTCCCTACTTTTTACTATCTGTGGGTTGGCTTTTTATAAGGCTATCCCTATATGCTCCCTAAATTCCCTTCTAATAAATTGGTCCTAATGGAGCTATGTAGACAAATTATTCGTGCATAATAAACATATGGAACTTAAGAAACAAGGTTTTAGGTTTCCAACCAAAATTGGTAGATACTTGATTTTGACCACTACAAAAGCAAAGGCAATGGAGACCAAAATGCAACTTGTCACCATGAAGCATTTCAAAAGAAGGCCCAAATTTGACTACAGGGGTGTCAAAGACATGATTAGAAGGAAGACTCAGTTTCACAAACTCATGATCGAAGACGTCTGGATAGATTTGAGGACAACATAAGATATTAGAAAAATGGATTACAATAGATTATCTCTAGAATAAATCAAATATCTAGGGCTCGCTGATATTCCTCCAAATCTAGTGGATGACAAAGATCTAGTCAATAACAGGTATCTTGCTAAACAAATCACTAACTCTCTTCTTCCTTCAATTCAATGGTCTCAAAAAGAGTTGACCTTTTTAAGGATGAAATTTGAACCAATATTGGCTAACACCAATGATTGGTTAGAAAACAAAGGGATAACATTAAAAGAATTCATCACAGGATCAGAGGTCAAATTCTAAGAAGAGACGAGGAGAGTAGAAAATAGGATAAAGAATAAAAGCGATGTTCTTTCTCCTTCTAGGCCCCACAAGCCTAGGATCATCTTTGTGTCTAAGAAACCAAAATTTGCTGAGAAAGAACTAGAGTCAATAGATATGGGGGTTGAGAAAAAAAGTGCCCAAGAACAAGCAATAGAATAGATGGAAATAGATGACATGCTTACAGATCAACAGGGGACAAAAATTCTATCTCCACAAGAGGGGGCACAACCAGTTGTAGGAGTTTCTTCTTCTCCACCCCAATCACCTATTGCAGCTCCTTCGCCCACTTCTCCCATCAGTATTCTTCCTCTAGAGCCACATCTCCTTCTAGATTTATTTTTGGCGACACTCAAGGTGCTTCTGGAGATGTTATTCGATCAGGATCCATTCTCAGTCTTTCATCTCCTTCTTTCAACATCAGAGACAGTTCCACCTTTGACCAGTCAGTGGTCAGTGTAGTTTTGCCTGATACTATGCCTACTACACCCACTACACCCATTGTTCCCATCAATAGTGTAGACGTTACCCAAGTGATACCAACTACAGGGACTGTTGCTACTGTAAGTGCTTCTACTCTCCCACTTTGGTTGTCGACTTTCACATCTAAAAGAAAAAAGCAAGTCATCTCTCTAGATGACTTTGATTTAGGTAAAATAATGCCAGTGAAAGATAAAACCCTCAAGAAGCCAAGAATCATTTCAAAAATGATTAGAGATAAGGGGTGCAAATTTTTGGAGATAGCCAAACCTCCACAGGACGTAACCCTAGAGAATTTTGATATGAGCAGCTACTCCATTTCTCGAGTTGAGTTGGGAAAAATAACTCATGAGGGCACCAAGAGTGATTTTTAGTCTGCAATAGATATCATGGTCTAGAAATTTGACAGAGAGAGAGAGAGATGAAAGATTATAACAAGGCAAAGGTGGAATAGTTAACCATGGTGATCAGGAGATTCACTTTTGCCCCAAAGGTGGCAACTCCAGAGGCCTTCTCTGTAGATGATTCTATAATCCAGAAAGTAGAGAAGACATATCTAAAGGGAAAAGTACTTGAAGATTGCCTATATAAGATGCATGCACAAGGGATTTCCTTGTTTACAAAAGTAGCTGAGAAGACAGATAAAATGAAGAAAATGAGAATAGAGTTAGAAGACCTTATCTCTATTATTTCTCAAGATATTGACAGCACAAACAAATATCTTAGCAAGTGGATAAAGATGAAAGCGCTGAAGAAACATACCTTAGTATCAATTGGTGTCATTGCCAATAGAGATTCTTATATTGAAATCAAAGAATCACTAATATACAGGATCCAGGTACTTAAGGAAATGATCAACAACCTCGAATCTTCCAAGGATGCCAGTGAAGAAAGTGACACCAGCCTGTTGAATAGATTGGAAGAATTGCCTTACAGACTCACCTCTCGAGACAACTAATTCATTTCAGTAGAGGAAATGATTCAAGAATTCGAAGGTATGATCCAAAGGGAATTCAAAGAGAGAGTGTTCTTAATGAATTTTATGGATAATATTTTAGATAATCAGTTAACTCTGGATAATCTGAGAACCAGGTTAACTAGTCATGCAAAAGCAATCACAATAATGAGAGACACTACAGTTAGAGCTAAGGTGATTTTCAAAAATAATATTGGCACCAGACAGTATAGGGATATAGGCATCTATCACCATGTACAATGCTCATCTAAAGAAATTTGGTGACAAGAGTTGAACTATTCTTCCATACTCTCTTCTTCATTCTTCTCATGTACTTTGTAATTGACTTGGGACATTTTCACATGCACTTTTGTAATATGTAATTACATGTAAAAATCTAGAAAAGTCCCAAAGTCAACATTGACTCATCTTTGACTAAGTTTTCTATATTTATATCTTTTTTCAATTTTAAAGGTTTTTCCCTATATATATAGAGGGATCCTCTTTTGTAAGAGATCTCTGGATAATTGAGAGCAAAAACTCTGCCAAAATTGAGATACTTATTGAGAGTTTGATCTCAGCTTGTAAATCACATTTTATTGAATGAATGAAAAGCAGGTTATTTTTTGACTTTGTGTTGAAATAATTTGTGTTATTTAGGAAATTGTTTTTATGTTCTCTTTCTTGATAATCTCTCATCTGTTGGATTAAATAAGCAAAGTGTGCATGTTGAAATTATCTGAAGATATTCTAAAGGATATCTGAAAGACTTTAAACTGCTTTTATCCTTTGTGATATTTTATCTATTGTAGTTTTAGGTGAAGACTTTGAGCTTCACTTCAATCTACTATTATGTACGCTTCAAATTAGTGGAGGCAACAAAAGACTTTATGCTTTCATGGGTTTTCTTGTGGACCTAGTTACTACTCGAGGAGACTTTTTGCTATTTGCTGAATACTATTTTTGAAGGAAGAGGAATGCTTTCAATAATTAACCAAGATTTCTCTTTTGCTCTATGAACATCATCTCTAAAAAAAGAGAGATGGATGGTGTTATCCTACCTTGAGTATTATTTTCTGCTTATATATATATATATATATAAGTGATTTATAAGGAACCTCCCCTTAATGAGAGGAGAGATTTATCTCATTAGGATGTGGTAAACCCACACTTTTTATTGTATAAATCTCCTTGTACTATGGTTGATATACCCATTTTGCTGTCAGTTAGTTGACGACAAAATATTCACCCAACAACTTTTGGTGACTCTGCTGGGGATTACGAACATGCATTTTGAATCCTCAAGCTTCAACTTGAAGCATCTCTAGTTCCTTTTTCATTTTACACCTTGGTAGATCCATCGTATAGCAAAGCCAGAGAGCTCAAGGTATTGTTGATCTGGCATTCAAGTTGGTGTGACAAACTAATTTTGAGATTTCTCCTCCATTATCTCACCTTTAACAAACCAAGATTTTTCTTCCTACCAACGTCAGATCTCCCATGCCTGGTGAAGCTTCTAATCTTAGTACTGGTAAGGTTTTGTCTATATTGACCCCACCAAGATTTGTTATCCCACCATTCAATCATCCTATCATAATGGCCCAAGGTCCTTGGGGCAACTCCTTTGGTCCTCTCAATCTGACCCCACCTTTACACGAACTACCTCGTAATTCAAGAAAGAATTTCTCCAAATTCTATGGTGATGGGAAGGTTCATCTTGATGAGCATATTACTTCCTTATCTATAGCATGCAGTGTGATAGGTGTGGAATACAAAGATGTGGTAGTGAGAATTTTTTCAAAAAATTTGTAAGGTGCTGTCGTGGATTGGTTCTACCACCTTTAAGCTCAAACTATAACTAACTAGAATACATTCAAAGCTAAATTTGAGGCTAGATTTAAACCTGATGAAGACACACATGCCTTGTTGGCTCAGCTTACGCAAATGAAGAAGGAACCTCATGAGCTTATGAGGAATTTCATAGCAAAATTCAATAAGCTGAGGAACCGATTTCCTACGATCGCTCAGCCAACGCCGAAGAATCTCAAGTGCTTTTTCATCAACTCGCAACTTCTTGAAGTAAGTTTTCTATTGAGGTGGGCTAGTATTATGGATCTCATTGTGGCTCAAAAATTGGCTATTGAGGTAGAATATGATCTTATCTTGGTAGGTAAGATCAGAAAAGACTATAAAAAATAAATTTTCTTCATCTATTGAAAGTTCTTCCACGAGCACCACATATTTTATGGTGCAAAAGTTGACAAATGAACTACTAGCCTTGAAAAGACAAATGGCCCAAGGTATGTCTTCTCATTTTTATCGAGATATGCCAAGAAGGATGTTTCCCAATTAGTCATATCAAGGCAATTCTGCCAGAAATCAAGGGCAACCAAATTGCCTGCCTCCCCCACATGGGAAGCTTGCCATTGAAGCAGCACCTGCTAATTCAGCAGTTGGTTACCTAGAAGCTGAAAATGATTTCTTGCTCTAACTTGAGTTGGACCAACAAGATGACACTAATATCTTTGAAGAACCAGAAGAAGAATTAGTTGGTGACTCTAATATTAGTTTCCTAGATTATCAAGATGAAGCTGGAAGTAAGGGAGAAGTGTTTGATGGATCCTATGCTATTTTTATCAAATCCCAAAACTAATCAGCTCAAATAGATGATAAAGAAAAAGTAGGAGAATAACCTTAACCGGTAGTTTCTATCACTAAATGAGGGACTTCACTACCTTTCCAACCAAAGGATCAGGGAACTAACAAAAAAATAAGTACCTCAAATCATCCCATACCTTCTATTTCTATTTCTCAAATCAGTACCACACCCAATAAAGATCAAGATGATGGGCTCCCTTCCTCTATCTCTAACTCATTTTAATTATTTGATATAA
Organism: Torreya grandis; assembly: GCA_037957365.1. NCBI lineage: Eukaryota > Viridiplantae > Streptophyta > Pinopsida > Cupressales > Taxaceae > Torreya > Torreya grandis. The sequence goes on from JARHVA010000309.1 coordinate 4,361,942, forward strand.
TTGATCATGCCAAAAAGACTAAGATTCAAATGACCAAGATTGAGTATTTGTGAGCCAATCCTGAACAATTTGATAGATTGACAGAATATGTGAAAAATAAAACTTCCCCTTTAGGACAAGATTTTTCAAAGATGACTCATGACTCTTCCAAGAATAAATCCATCCAAAATAATCTTGTTGTTACTCTTCTTGTTGCTCCTAAGAAAATAGAACCTTTCTATGTTTCCCTATTAATAAATGGTCATAAATTGAATAACTGCATAATAGACTCTGGAGCTTCTGATAATGATATGCATACCAAAGTAGTAGATTCTCTTGGTCTTACTTTGACTAAGACTTTCAAGAGGTGTTTTTCCATGGAAAACAAGCAAGTCCCACTCTTGGGTCAAATCAAAGATGCCCAATTTGCGTTTGCAGCTTTTCCAGAAAAGAGAATCAAAATGATGGTCCTGGTGGCTGATGTTCTAGCCTCTAATGGCATCCTTCTTGGGCAAAATTTTTGCAAGGATGTTGGTGGTGAATTAATCATGGACCTATCTGAGGCAAGGATCCCAGTCAAAGGTGTTATGCAAAATTTTCTCCCTGAGAAGGAAATGAAGTATGTGGTTACCAAAATATCAGCACTTGAAGCTCAAATTCTATTTGAGTCTTTAGGTATGCGTAATTATTTTTTGTCTATGGAGGAAGTCCATGAGACACTTGATAAAATTTATAAATATGTCAATCTAAAAATTGGTTCAGATGGAATAGCAGAAAGAGTGATGGAGCGCAGTGCAAATATAGAGGAATCTCCACCTCCAAATGAAGAAGGATCCATATAAAAATCAATATCAAATGAGGTATGGATTTTGGAATTCGATGGCAGCTACTCCTCTACTGACTTAGGAGCTAGAATTGTATTGATATCTCCTCAAGGAGATATTTTTCCTTCTTCATATAAGTTGTAGTTCAGCAACACCAACAACACCATTGAGTACGAATCCCTACTACTTGTATTGAAAGTTTCTCAAGACAAAGGCATCAAATTCCTTCACGCCAAAGGTGATGTTGAACTGGTGGTTTGTCAGGTAAGAAATTTATATCAAACCAAAAATGAGAAATTGTGCCACTAGCACAATTTAGTCTAGGATCAAATTAAAAACTTTGATGCTTTTAGCATCTTTGTCATACCCAGGGAATTCAATGACCGAGTTGATGCACTAGCTATTTTAGCAACTCTATTAGTTCCTCACCCTTATTTCAAAAGAGACAAGTACACTATTGGACTAGTCTTTTAACCAAGTGTACCTGATAATGTCAGTCATTGATATGTGTTTAATAATGACAACTGAATCATTGCCTTCTTAGAGTGAAAAAATAGCTTTGAACAGCTTCATTTCAATGGCAGTGAGCCCCAGAAGCTTGAGTCAACCCCTGAATCAAGTGCAGACACAGATAAAGAATTCCTACAACTCAAAGGAAATAAAATCCCAAAATGTCTGGTTTCCCTTGAGAAACTATTTGACAAACATGATAGGTTCATTAAATAGTGGCAAAAGGATTCAAGCTCCTCCCAAGAGTTTGATCAAGTAAATTTAGGTACCCAGGAAAATCCCAAAGTGGTGAACATCAGGAAATGTTGCACTCGAGAAGAAAGGTTCAAGTTTACTACTCTTCTATGCTAGTATATAGATGTCCTAGCTTACTCCTATGATGATCTGAAGTCGCTCAGACCTAAAAAAATCTGCCATAACATTCCTCTCAAAAGTGATTCAGTGCCTTACAAGAAAAAATTTAGACAGTACAATCTAAAAAATATTAGGTACTATTCTGTCTAAAATACAAAAAATGTTGAATGCTAGGATAATTTTCCCAATCCATCATTCCACATGGATTGCAAACATAGTCCCTTTGAGGAAGAAGAATGGTGAAATTCGCAGCTGTGTGGATTTCAAAAACTTGAATCAGTCATCCTTAAAAGATAACTATCCTCTCCCTATCATAGATCAAGTTCTACAGATGGTGATAGGTTCAATGATGTTATCAATGCTAGACGGTTTCTTGAGATACAATCAAGTTGAAGTTGAAAAATTAGACTAGCATAAGACTGTCTTCACCACACCTTGGGGCACCTTTGCTTATCAAAGAATGCCATTTGGTCTGATAAATGCTGGTGCCACTTTTCAGAGAGTAATGGACCTTGCTTTCAAAGATGAAATGGGTAAGTTCATTATAGTATACCTGGATGATTTAATAGTGTTTTCCAAGCATCATCCTGATCATGTACATCATTTACAAGTGATAAAATGCTGCCGTCAGAAAGGTATTTCTCTAAATCCCAAAAAATCTATTTTTGGGGTAACAGAAGGGAAACTTTTTGGGCACATTGTATACTAAGAAGGCATAAAAATTGACTTAGAAAGAGTCAAGTCCATCCAGGAGCTTACCCTGCCCATAAGTAAGACTGTGGTTCACTCTTCAAAAAAGTGAATTTTTTACGAAGGTTCATCCTAGAGTTCGTTGAGAAGACTTGCCACATTGTAAACATGATGAAAGGCAAAGCCACTTTCCAGTGGACTATAGAGGGCAAGTCAACGTTCGAAGACATCAAAAAAAGCAATCACTCATGCACCATTCTGGTTTGTCCAGATTACACCAAAGACTTCAAGATATACAACTATGCTTCTGAACATACACTTTCAGATATTTTGGTTCAACAGAACCAAGAAGGTGTGGAATCTCCTATTTCTTTCATGAGTTATCCGCTCAAAGCGCATGAGCTGAAGTACTCAAACATGGAGAAGCATGCTTATGCTGTGGTTAAGGTAGTGAAGCATTTCAGGTTTTATATTTTGAATTCACATACTGTAGTCTTGGTGCCTGATACAATGGTGAAGTCCATTATAACTCAACATGAGTTTGGTACAAAAAAGGGTATTTGAATTGCTAAAATTCAAGAGTTTGATCTTGACATCAAACCTACCAAACTTGTATAGGGAAAGGGCCTCTGCCAGTTGATTACTGATAATATTTCCAAGAAAGTAGAAAATAAAGAAATGAAGATCGAAGACTTGCCTACGGTCCTCTTCGTTGCCACTACTGATGAGTGGTATTCTGATATTTCCTATTTTCTAACCTATGGTGAGTGCCCCACTCATCTATCTTACAAATAAAAATGAAATGTTAAACTAAAGGCTACTAACTTTGTCTTGTGGGATAATGGTTTGTATAAGAGAAGCCTTGATGGGGTATTTCTTCACTATGTCGATAAGGTGCAATAAGGTAAACTTTTGGAGTCTTTCCACAATTTAGCCTATGGAGGACATTTTTCTGCACTAGTAACAGCTCATAAAATTCTACGAGCAAGGTACTATTGGCCTACGCTATTTCAAGTTACTTACAAATGGGTGCGTAGGTGTGAATTGTGTTAATAGTTCATCGAAAAGCCTAAATTGGCTGCGTTACCCCTCAAGCCAGTGGTAATCAAAGAACCTTTTCAACAGTGAGGTATTGACTTCATTAGAGCAGTCAACCCATCTTCAAGTGCTGGGCATGATTATGTCCTCACTGCGACTGATTACTTTACCAAATGGGTGGAATCTATTCCAACTAAGCACGCTACTTCAAAAGTGGTATGTAATTTTCTTAAGGAAAATATTATTTCTCGATTTGGGGTTCTGACTAAGATTGTAATAGATAATGCAGCCTGTTTCTCTTCTTATGAGATTACCCAGTTCTACTTTTATTATGGAATTACCTTATCCCACACTTTTGATTTTTTTTCACAAGGGAATGGCCAAGTAGAATCGAGCAACAAGAACCTAGTTACTATTATCAAGAAATTGGTAGATGATAATCAGAGGACTTGGCATAAAGCATTGTCTGATGCTTTATGGGTAGATAGGATTAAACCCAAGAGAGCCATAGGCATGTCACTATTCCAAATTCTATATGGCTTGAATGCAGAGATACCAATCACCCTAAAACTACCAGCGCTCAGGTTAGCAAAGGAAATCAAAGATTCAACCTTTGAAAACTCAATTGATAAAAGGATCATGTCTAACCGAATTAAATGAGCAATGAACCATAGTGGTGGACCGCATTACTGCACATCAAAATTAGGTGAAGAAACTTTTTGACAAGAGGGCAAAGATTCATGATTTTTAGATTAGAGATCAAGTCTTGTTGTGGGACAAGAGGAGAGAACCAAAAGGAATGCATGGCAAATTTGATTCTTTGTGGAAAGGTTCATTTACCATTCATCAGGTCTATGGTGAGAATAGCTTCTTACTGGAGTATCAAGATGCAGTGCCATTCTCACTAACTCATAGTGGGCAGCATCTGAAGCACTTCAATCCTTGAATTTTTAGATGAGTTCACTTGTACATATGTATAGTTTTTGTGTTGTTTATTTTTTTTGGTTTTTCATGTCTTTTCTTTTTGGCTTGACTCCGTAGCCCAATGGCTTGGATGAAGACACTTAGAGACTGGTTTCTACTCCTGTCAATTGGTTCGATCAATAGAAGTTCCCAAATAGGAGCCAGCTATTATTCCCAAAATCAGCTACGCTCATTTTTGGAACAACCCCTACAAAACTTGTCCATTTCATGTTTTTTGCTCTAGATTCATTTTTTGAGGCAAGTTTTTATTGTTCTCGTGTTTGATCTACTAGCCTCATTTGAATTTCATGACATTCCCTTATTGCATTTTCCCAAAAATGTGAAAATCATTATAATCTTGATGTGGCCAGAAGACCAAAGTTTCCATTTCCCAGAGTTAGCATTTTCTAGTGTTTCCATGCAGGGGCAACATTTTTTGCCGCCACTGCATTTGATTTGTATTTTCCATGTAAAGGCTACATTTTTCACCACCCTTGCATCTGTGATGCAAGAGCGGTGAAATTTTCCACCCTTACATCCTTCTAATCTCTTCCATGCAGGAGCGGTGATTTTTGCCACTCCTACATAACTTTTTGAACTCCTATGCAGGAGCGGCAAATTTTGTCACCCCTGTACGACCTTAATTTTCATGTGCAGCATTTATGGCCACCTGCATCGAGTGGTTAAGGGGGATTTTCACCCCCATTTAATCTCTTTTTACCCCATTTTAACCTCATTCTTCCATTCCTCCTCTTTCTCTCTACCTCTAGACGATCAAGCAAGCAAGAGGAAACACATTTTCACCGAATTTGAGCCTCATTTTATGTTGTTCTTTAGGTAGGGTTTTGTTTTTGTTTTTATTTTGTTCTCTTTTATCTTTTTATGTTGTTTTTATTTCTTTTGGTTGTTATTTTCCTTTTTCTTCTCTTTCTTCCCTTACCTCTTTTTCTTAGTTCAAATGAGGCATTTCCTATCCGACTGCCACACCTCGATGCACCTCTTTCCACCCTTTTCATTCAGCCTTTTTCCTCCCATGCTAGAGTGATGAATTTTTCTGCCCACACATCCCCCAAATCCTTACCTGTGTAAGGGCAATGATTTTTTCCACCCTAACACAACTCCCTAACCTCCAAGCATGTGCACCAGTGGCAAAAATCATTGCTGATGCAACCTACCCCAGACTAGGTGTAAGGGCGACAAAAATCACCACCATTACACTTGACTTCTCTACTAGGTGCAAGGGCAACAATTTTCACCACCCTTACACATTTAACCTCCAACATGCATCGATGGCTATTTTTTTTTCCAATGCATCCTCTTTTCTGACCCAATATGCACAAGCGACAATTTTTGCTGCCTATGCATGCAAAACTCCTTCCACATGCAAGGGCGGCAATTTTTTCTACCCCTACATACCTTCTCCCCATTTTTTTTAACTCTGAGAAATTTTTATTTTTCTCGAGCCTACTCCCCTTTCCTTTGGCTTTCTGACCTGATCTCACCTCAGCCCTTTCAAGCGCACTTCCCTGGTCATAATCACCTAACGTGCAATTTTCCTAAATTACCAATATTTCCTCTAATTACGTGATCATGACTCTTGTCGTAGTTCCTCTTCAAGATCCTTCTTCACTAACATACTATCGGCAAAGGCTCGTCCTGATGACTGAAGCTTCTCCAAAGAAGTCAAAGGTGATGAAGTATCAATATCAAGGTGTTTTCCCAATCACCTTAGTCAATTATAATGTCGATGACATTAGGGACATAGAGATCGGCCACGTAGATATGGCTGAGTTCATGGAGAGAATCAAGGTGAAAAATTCAAGCTCCAAAATGAAGAGGATAATTGAAAGCAACATCTATTTGGTCTCCTCTTTTCCTATGGTAGCACATCACACAGAGTTCATTCTCCAGTGTGCCCAATTTTACAACAAAGAGACTAGAATTGTGTCAGATGCTGGTGGCAACATGGTAATTCAACTGGACCCTAAATTCATCGATAAAGTTTTCATTTTCCCTCCTACTACCAAAGTATTGAAGATCAACTTCGTCGAAGCACAAAATGAATATGACAAAGATCCCAAGATGGTGAAAAAGGTGATCAACAATAGATGACTGAAGACTCCCAGAGCTAACTTATCCAGATGGCCACAAAATTTTCTAAGGAGTAAATTTATAGAGGATGTTGGTGACTTAATTAATCTTCTCAACAGAGTATGAGGTTTACCCTCTTCTTCTCAATTTCATGAATGGATGTATCCATTTATCAAGATAATCCTCCAAGGGAAACAAGTCATCTTCTAGGGTGAACAGATCAACAATGCTCTACATGAGAAATTGACCAAAGTGTCTACTAATTTGAAGTTATATATGACTTCGTACCTGGTGTACATTATAGCTTCAATGAGAACCTTTCCAGGTTTGACGTCAGAAGGAGATAGAAAAACCACCCCTGTTTATCAATATTACCCTCAGCTAACACTAAAGAGATCAATCCATCGCTTTAGGAGGGTAAATGATGCCTTCTTCATAGTATTTTTGTATCTTTTTGATCCTCAATTGGAACATAAGAGAGTATCAGATGAAGCCTGGACTGTTGTCAATGACTTTGGCTGTATGTTCTTACAATTCCATACTTTTTGCTATCTATGGGTTAGATTTTTCTAAGGCTATCCCTATATTCTCCCTAAATTCCCTTTTGATAAATTGGTCCTAATGGAGCTATGTAGAAAAATTATTGTTGTGCACAATAAATAGATGGAACTTAAGAAATGAGGTTTCAGGTTCCCAATCAAAATTGGCAGATACTCAGTTTTGACTGCTACAAAAGCAAGGGAAATGGAGACCAAAATGCAACTTGTCACCATGAAGCATTTCAAAAGAAGGCCCAAATTTGACTATAGGGGTGTTAAAGACATGATCAGAAGGAAGACTCAGTTTCACAAACCCATGATCGAAGATGTCTGGATAGATTTGAGGACATCAAAAGATATCAAGAAAATAGACTACAATAGACTGTCTCTGGAACAAATCAAATATCTAGGGCTCGCTGATATTCCTCCAAATCTAGTGGATGACAAAAATCTAGGCAATAGTAGGTATCTTGCTGAATAAATTGCTAACTCTCCTCTTCCTCCAATTCAATGGTCTCAAAAAGAGTTGACCTCTTTAAGGATGAGATTCAAACAAATATTGGCTAACACCAATTATTGATTAGAAAACAAAGGGATAATATTAAAAGAATTCATCATAGGATCAGAGGTTGAATTCCAAGAAGAGACAAGGAGAGCAGAAAACAAGACAAAGAATAAAAGTGATGTTCTTTCTCCTTTTAGGCCCCACAAGCCTAGGATCATCTTTGTGTCTAAGAAACCAAAGGTTGCCGAGAAAGAACCAGAGTCAATAGATATGGGGGTTGAGAAACAAAGTGCCCAAGAATAAGTAAAAAAATAGATGGAAATAGATGATAGGCCTATAGATCAATAGGGGACAAAAACTCTATCTCCACAAGAGGGGGCACATCTAGTTGTAGGATTTTCTTCTTCTCCACCCCAATCACCTATTGTAGCTCCTTCGCCCATTTCTCCCATCAATATTCCTTATTTTGGAGCCACCTCTCTTTCTAGATTTATTTTTGGTGACCCTCAAGGTGCTTCTGGAGATGTTCTTCGATCATCAAGATCCATCCCCAATCTTTCATCTCCTTCTTTCAACATCAGAGACAATTCCACCTTTGACTAGTCAGTGGTCGATGCAGTTTTGCCTGATACTATGCCTATTACACCCACTACGCCCATTGTTCCCATCAACAGTGCAGATGTTACCCCAATGACACCAATTATAGGGATTGTTGCTACTATAAGTGCTTTTACTCTCCCACCTTGGTTGTTGACTTTCACACCTAAAATAAAAAAGCAAGCCATCTCTCCAGATGATTTTGATTTAGGTAAAATAATGCCAGTGAAAGCTAAAACCCCCAAGAAGCCAAAAATCCTTTCAAAAATTATTGGAGATAAGGGGCACAAATTTATGGAGATAGCCAAACCTCCACAAGATGCAACCCTAGAGAATTTTGATATGAGTAGCTACTCCATTTCTCGAGTTGAGTTGGAGAAAATAACTCACAACGATGCCAAGAGCAATTTGCAGTCTGCAATGTATATCATGGTCCAAAAATTTGACAGAGAGAGAGAGAGAGATGAAAGATTATTACAAGGCAAAGGTGGAATAGTTAACCGTGGTGATTAGGAGATTCACTTTTGCCCCAGAGTCGACAACTCCAGAGGCCTTCTTTGTAGATGACTCTATAATCCAAAAAGTAGAGAAGACATATCTAAAGGGAAAAGTACTTGAAGATTAACTAGATAAGATGCATGCACAAGGGATTTCCTTGTTTACAGAAGTAGCCGAGAAGATAGGTCAAATTAAGAAAATGAGAATAGAGTTAGAAGACCTTATCTCTATTATTTCTCAAGATATTGACAGCACAAACAAATATCTTAGCAAGTGGATAGAGATGAAAGTGCTAAAGAAATGTACCTTAGTATCAATTAGTGTCATTGCCAACATAGATTCTTATATTGAAATCAAAGAATCACTAATATATAGGATCCAGGTACTTAAGGAACTGATTAGTGACCTCGAATCTTCCAAGGACACCAGTGAAGAAAGCAACACCAGCCTATTGAACAAATTGGAAGAATTGCCTTCTAGACTCACCTCTCGAGACAACTAATTCATTTAGCAAAGGAAATGATTTAGGAATTCAAAGGTATGATCTGAAGGGAATTCAAGGAGAGAGCATTCTCAATGACTTCTATGGATAATATTTTAGATAATCAGTTAACTCTGGATAATCTGAGAACCAGGTTAACTAGTCATGCAAAAGCAATCACAGCAGTGAGAGACACTATAGTTAGAGCTAAGGTGATTTTTTAAAATACTATTGCACCAGATAGTATAGGGATATAGGCATCTATTGCAATATATGATGCTCATCTAAAGAAATCTGGTGACAAGAGTTGAACTATTCTTCCATACTCTCTTCTTCATTCTTTTCATGTAATTTGTAATTGACTTTGGACATTTTCACATGCACTTTTGTAAAATGTAATTACATGTAAAAATTTAGAAAAGTCCCAAAGTCAACATTGACTCATCTTTGACTAGGTTTTCTATATTTAAATCTTTTTCCAATTTTGAAGCTTTTTACCTATATATATAGAGGGATCCTCTTTTGTAAGAGATCTCTAGATAATTGAGAGCAAAAACTTTGTCAAAATTGAGATACTTCTTGAGAGTTTGATCTCAGCTTGTAAATCATATTTAATTATATGAATGAGAAGCAGGTTATTTTTTGATTTTGTGTTGAAATAATTTGTGTTATTTAAGAAATCATTCTTATGTCCTCTTTCCTGATAATCTCTCATTTGTTGGATTAAATAAGCAAAGTGTGTGTGTTAAAATTATTTGAAGACACTCCAAAGGATATCTGAAAGACTTTGAACTAATTTTATTCTTTGTGATCTTTTATCTGTTGTAGTTTTAGGTGAATACTTTGAGCTTCACTTCACTATATTGTTATGTACACTTCAAATCAGTGAAGGAGGCAATGAAAGACTTTGTGCTTTCGTGGGTTTTCTTGTGGACCTAGTTACTACTCGAGGAGACTTTCTGCTATTTGTTGAATACTAATTCTGAAGGAAGAGGAATGCTTTCAGTAATCAATCAATATTTCTCTTTTTCTCTGTGAACATCATCTATTAAAAAAGAGATATGGATGGTGTTATCCTACCCTGAGTATTATTTTTTGCTTATATATATATATATATATATATAAGTGATTTATAGGTAACCTCCCATTGATGAGAGGAGAGATTTATCTCATTAAGATGTGGTAAACACACACTTTTTGTTGTATAAATCTCCTTGTACTATGGTTGATATACCCATTTTGCCTTCAGTTAGCTGACGACAAAATATTCACCCAACACAGTTTTTATTGCCTGATTGTATATAGTTTTAAAACTTGTAAAAATACAAAAACAATACAAAATTTCAAAATACAAAAACATTCAAATATGTCAAAAAAAAAAAGCATTTTAATTGTATGCATCCTCCATGCTTTACATTTATACTATTATGCTATAATTACATTTGCTATTCTATGCTATTGTTTGTCAATTTATCTACATTACCATACTTAACTTGATCTTCTTTGAGTGTGTGCAGTGGAAACTATCTCTTTGATTGCTTCACTCTACCCATTGAGGGGGCATCCTACTTCTACATCGAGACAGACATTGATACATATACCCATTCGGGGGCATCTTCTACTTGACTGCACCATCCAAGTTATGTCATTTATACACCACACACTCTAGTTATCATGTTGACGTATATTATTTACTAGCTTATATAGATTATTCTATTGACACTCATTAGTATTTAGCACTTATGTATTTCTTTGCATATACCTAGTTTGTACTAACATGTCTTGCAACTTTCACTCTTACTTTGATTAGTTAGATGTGCTTGTATTTTCTAGTTTCTTATATGCTTTATCTTCTTGCTTAGCATAGCTTGATTTGATTGTATTCCCAATTCTTGCATATTTTTGGTATGTGCCTTAGACATTTGTTGATGTCCTTTGCTTGTACTCCTCTATGTGATTGTGGCTTCCATGCCAACTTGCTTATTTCAACTGTATGTGTATATAACATTTGAATATGCCTTGTATGCTTGCTTTCTAGTTTGAGTGACATGTGCTCATGTCCCTTGTTTTCTTGGCCCCTTAGCCACTCTTATACACTTCTTGCCTTGTGTGCTTGTTGCTTGCTTGATATCAACTATTTGAAATTCCATGATCCATATCATGCATTATTCATGTTTTCTTGGATGCCATAATGGACATTATGCTCCATCCCTCCAACTAACAACTAACAACTAACCAAACTTTCAATTTTAGTTTATTAATTATGCAATTGCTATTACGTTGTTATATCTATCTAGGCATACCCTTGTTGATATAAACAATCTCTCACTACAACCCATGCTATATCTTGAGATATCTTATCGATTATCATTACTATATCATGTATTTGTGAAACATAACACACTTGTAGGGCTATTTATTTTGAGGGAAATCATTTCCAGGTCTCCATTCCTACCCTTAAAAGAGGGGGAAATAAATAGGGGTTTTATCATAGAGATCAGAGCTCCTATCAACCAAAAAATCTATTTTCAAAACACCCAAAACAACAACCATACATCAAACCAGTCAAAATAGACTAGGTAGACAATCAAGAATCTAGAATAGTCATCAAATTTGTCCTAGGATAATAGCACTGAGACTAGACTATAGTACTAGTGGTGCTACTATCCATTTCTAACACTCCTATCAAAATAACAAAAAAACCATTTTTTTAAAAAATAGATAGAAAGGTAAGTTCAATTACAGTTTTTTCAACTACAATTCAGACCAGAATCAATAGTTTTAGTACAGTTTTCTCAAAGAATTTAGATATAGGGGAATCATGCACAACATGATGGCTCTCACTTCTAGTTTTAGATAGGGTAGTTGGTACAACTTTTAGATTAGAATCCATGTTTTAGACACTAGTGATTGAGGGTAATGTGCATGGCACATTTATTTTATTTCTTTCTGAGTTCAACGTTACCCAGGCTTTCTCAATAGTTGCATGCCTTGCTCCACCTATAAGTGGTTGGCATCATTTTGGTTTGGATTTCATACAAGCCTAACTTCTAAGTTCTCAAGTTCCCTAATGGATTCTACATAAGCTAGATTATCAGTTTCAGAGTGGCTTTCATATAAGCCTAATCTCCATCTTTCAAAGTGGCCAAGAGTGGCCTAGTTTATAGTATACATTTGACTATCCATGCCAACATTATCAAATAATAGTGCATTCATGGGATTCAGGAGCCATCTCATATGGCATATATTTTTATACTAGTATCAATTTATAGCTTCACTTCATGGGGCAATGATGGAGCCAAAGGACTAGCTAGGCTTTGTATTTTTAAGCCACCTATTCATAGGGATTGGACACATAGTTCAAACATCGATCAACACACGTAGGATCTTGTAACTTCACTTAGTGGGTGATGATGGAGCCAAAAGGTCAGCTTTTACATTATTGAGCCACTTCTAGCGAATTGAGCACTCATCTCCGTTTGTGATATTACTCTTAGTATAACACACATCCAATATTACTCAACGTCACTCAACATCACAATAGATTTTGTATTGATTCACATACCTAGTGAGGTGTATTCATTCCTTTCTCTTTCTCTCTCTCTTACCCAACTTTGTAAATTCTTAATTTAGATATAGTATATCTAGTAAAAATTGATCTAATCTTTATTTTTACTTGCAGATTTACACTTCACACTATGATCTCTCTATGCACACCCAGCATCACACAACTTATGGGCTTCACCCTTACAGGTAAGTTTAGGTACGCTTTCTATTTTTCCTTTATCCTAGTATTTTACTTTGTTGCATCACTAGAATAAAGGTGGGGGGGGAAATGTAGTCATATAAAAATGCAAAATTGGTAACTTGAGTGTGGTTAATGACACCCAACCCATAGGTCCCTCTTGCTTGCTCTCATGACCCTTCTAGACACCTTTTTACTGATTCCCAGTCACCTGTAGGCTTTCAAGACCTCATTTTAGCTTAGCTGAAACCCATTTTCCATGCTCTTTCCATCCCCCAGGTCCTGAACCTCTAGGACAATAGTGCCTAGGTTAGACTATAACACTGGAACCTAGGGTGTCCCCTTTTCAATGCGCTTGTCCAATCACCTTTCGAGATAACATGACCATTTTCCCCTGAATCCTCTTTGTCATCATGTTAGCCTAACATGATTGCATTTAACCCATGACCAATAGATCCCTATAAAAGCCCATTCAAAGATCATTTGGAGGGGGTTGGCAAATATTATCAAGCAAGCAAGAATACAAGTGAAACCACTCAAGTAATCTTCCCTCTTGTCTACATATAACCATCTAATACAGTCCTAATCATATCAAAATATTTGCACTAGTCCCTAGTCACCTCAAGCACATCTAGTTTAGCATTTCTTGCATTCTCATATCACAATTGCACCAAGCACTTAGAAAGGGAGAACTACATATGGCTTGATCCCTCTTTGGAGTATTGGTGTGTAGGTGTGTGCCCACACATGGGGTATGAAACACGTCCAGTGCATCTTACACACACTAACCCATTTTTCTTATTTGCTAAAGTTTTATTCAAATACATTGAAGGCATATAAATGAAAAAAATTAGCTCTATAGGGAGCACTACTGACAATGAGGCTTCAAAATTTAGAGACAGTATCACACAGACCTATCGAATAAGACCCAAAAATCTTATCTCCTCAGGACAATAGTGATGGGTAAGGACTATAGCACCAGTGCCACTCCTGTCCACTTTTGATGCTTCTGTCCAATCAAAAAATGAAATCTAGAATCTTGTTTGTGATAGTGTCCCAGGTCTGCATAGTGAATATCAGACCCTATCTTAGTCGGATCAACACAGTTTAAGCTAAGTCTTATTTTTTTTTTCCATTTATTACTATTTCTAGAAAAACTCTAATTACAAAATAAATTTCACAAATCAATAGCTTATTTATTATATATTATTTACTAATTTATCAATCCAGACCCTTTAACTAAATTAAGAATAAAACCCCAACATTCTCAAAATTTTTAAAGCATAAGGACATGTTCAAATATCCACATATGTAATCAATGATCAAGTTGGCATAGATCCACATAGAAGGACCTGTTTGAATGTCTACATACACACGCAATCAGGAAAACACACAAAAGGGACATGAGCACATGTCCAAAGCATACATATTGTGAATAGAAGTGGCATAGAGACAAATAGAAATGGAATATTTAAATACCCTTGAATAAAAGAAGCATATAAATACAATCACGTCTAAAATATGAAATCTAGAAATAAAAACATGCATAAATGTAGTAAAAATCTGTGTAAAATCTAGGATTTACATATGTTAAGTCTAAAATAGTGATAGTTGAAAAAAATCTGAGTACAAATAACAATGATCAATATATAGATATAACAGTGCTAAAAATGGAATATAGAGAATGTAAGGATAAAATGTGGTAATAAAAACTATGTATAGGATGCCCCAAAGTGGGTGAATGTGTCAAGTGAATAACCATGAATCAGTGTATATGCCCCCAATGTGTAGATGATAACAAGTTTATATCAGTTTAGTGGACTTGAGTCCTGTAAGTAATTTGTAAGCACTCAACAAGAACAAGTGAATCATATATGTATGATAAAACAAACTATACTAAAATAGCTAGCATATGTAGTATTTGGAAAATATAAGAAATGTAAACATATCAATGCATACAATCTATAATTTTTGTGTTTTATGATTAATATTTAAATATTTTTGTGTTTTTTCATGTTATATTATTTTTGTATTTTCAAGAAATAAGCTATGTACAAGTAACATGAAAATGAAATATGTACAAGGAGCAAGAGATAAAGAAAGTATGTACAAGAGGGTAGGAACCATACAAACCGATGAATCTCATGGGAGACTCACTATCACTATGACCTGTGTCAAATAAGGTAACTATGATCATTCATGTTATGTGAAGGGGCAACTTTAATCCCATAATCTATTTTATTGAGTGATATGCATCTGTATCTATAGCTACTTGTGTAGCAATGATAGGAATTTGTGGCACTGACTATGGTGTCCTATGAATTGTAGGGGTCTTAGAAACCCATCTAGTAGAAAAAGCTATAAGTGGCATAGGTGACCTATGCTAAGAACTTGGATAACCTAATAATATTGATCTCAACATAAACTAAGTGGATGAAGGCCCTCTAGAATCTGTGTCATATCTCTAACACATGGGTCTCTCTAATAACAGTCTTCATGGGAGAGTATAAGTACATGTCGATAATGTAAGAGTAGACCTCCCCTACACTAGTGGATTTATTGAACTCTATGATGTATCCATAGGAATTTTAATCTGAGCTATAACTAATATTTTTATATATTTGAGAATGGTGCTAGAACTATAACTAGTAACTATGTTGTAACTACCTATGGAATAGGTAGAGGATACTCCTATGGGAGACTCACAACTTTGACCACTTGATTTGAGTGTATGTATTTTAATAATTTGTGCATTGTGGATGGGACGGATCATAGTTTTTGTAACCATGGTCTACCTAATAACATATCAAACATGCCTGCACTAGGTACTACTAAGAATTGAGTGGCTATATGTGCTAGTTTAACCTGTAATGGAAGTACAGTCTCCCCGACGGAGATCTAAACATGACCACTGAAACCACTAATAACTATGTTTATGGGGAATGTATCCTACCCTGAATACCCCAAATGATGTAAAAGTGTCATAATGCATATGCTAATGCTTTACTGATTGTCAACCATAACACTCTTGATAGGATGATGATCTATGTATGATCGTATAGAGATTGCATGTAAATCTATATCATCATCAAGAATATCCTACTCTGAGAAGGTGATGAGTAGTGTAGCTAGAACTAAATTGTGGTACATGCTAATATTGTTGTGTAATGGGTTTATCTCCTCTGCAGTAGTATGATATGAAGTATGTGGTGGATGCGTCTGATATGTGTATTGAACACTTGATGTACTCCCTGCCTCATTCACTATGTGATTTAGAAACATATCAAAGAATATATGTAATGCCTTAACTTCCATTTATTGGAATTTTGGTGCCTATGTGGGCGTGCCCATATCAATAATGTTAGCCTCAATTAAATCTTGTATCTTATGTTTTAGGTTTAAGCATATATTTTTTGTATGCCCTTGTGCCCTGTGATACTTGTAAAATACATTAGAATCATAGTTATTTTAAAGAGGCCATGTTGTACAACCTATTTAATGGGAGGGAGAGATATGACATTACATTCCAAGAGTTGTAAAACCCATGTTAGTGACTATAGAAAGTTGGTGAAGATTTGGCACTGAGGAGCAGATAAAACCAATCTAAGAGATGGCTCAGAAGCTACATTAATTGTGGCCTTTTTATCACTCTTATTTTTGGTGGCCTTTACCTTGTATGGAGGATTATTTTAACTCTTAATGGTTGATTCTAATCCATTGTTATACTTTAGTTTGCCTATTGATAAAAGCTTGACCTCTCTTTCTTTTATTGTGTGGCATTAATTTGTGAATGTAGAAAACTTCTTAAACAAGATAGCTTCATGTAATGCCAGTAAAATACTCTATTTCAAGATGTCCTGAAGCTCTTTGTCTTCCATGGGGCTAGTTAATTTAGCTAATATAGTCTTGTATCATAATACATATTCTGTGATAGGTTCATTTGAATTTTGTTTCAACTGTGCAACTTGGGCATATGAGATCTTGTCACTGATATTGATGAAGAAGTGTGCTCAAAACATAACTACCAAAGGATTAAATGTTGTGATAGATTGATCTGATAAGTCATAAAACCACTGTAGGGCATAATATCTTAAACTACATGGACACAACTTTGTGAGAATCCAATCATTGGACACATAGTCCAAACATACTACATAAAAATCTCTAAAATGGTGCTCTTGATCACCCTTGCCATCATATAATGTAAGCTTAGGTGCCAAGAATCTGAATGGGAAGGGAATTGCCACTATGTGGTGTCTCCAAGGTGTATGTAAGATAATATTAGAATCCAAAGCATGTGATGGCCTAGTGGCTCCCTTCTCAAGATGTAACACCTTAGCCTGTAGAATATGAATCTCGTGCATAAGGGATTGTACATCTAGAGTAGAGAACTAGCCACAAGAGGCATAACTATCACTAAAGGGTGTCAAATTACAATTGTAGGTTGTGCTAGCTGAAATAGCCCCACTATAGATGGAATAATGCTATTATTTGGGGGAGATGAAGATTGACCATTGTTTGATTTTTGGAGTTCTTCCTAAATAATAGTGAGGAGGCCATCTTGTATATCTGCATGTTTAGACACAAAATCTTTCAATTATTTCTTATCAGTCTCATCAAATCAATTCTTAAATTCTACCATTGTGGTGTGGGAAGTAGGAAAGCAAGTTTTTGTATATTTTGAACCCTTAAAGAATTTTAATTTAAGAAAGATTGCAAAAAATAAATATTGAAACAATTCTAAAATTTTAGAATTAAAATCTGAGCATAGATAGAAAAAGGATACAAACCCTAAGAGAATCTATGGTTAGAGTTTTGAGCAATGTTCAAAGTAAGTTAGGTTCACCAATTATTTTAACCTTTTAGAGTTTTACTAATGTAAATCCTATTTTTGATTAAAGGGATGAGTAGTCTAAATCAGTAAAATAATATGCATAAATAACCACTGATTTGTTACAGATTTTGACTATCTTTGAATTTTTAAAAATAGTAATAATATGTGTAAATAAAGACTTATCTAGAAAACACTTGACATGGATGATCTGAGTGTTGAAAACTGAGATATGAATAGGTCTAAGTGTCATCAACTAGATTCATGTATCAAAATCCCTCCTAGATAGTAGTACCATATTTGGACATAGGCACTATGTGGCTCTAGTGTTCTAATAATGGTGATAATGTCCTATATACAGGATTGCTCTAAAATTCTAGGTGTACCTACATCTATATTTTTAGGTTCTGTTCCTACATGCATGAAGTTTGAAACTCTATATTATCCCTATAATAGTTGATTTATTATGCTAACCTAATACTCCTTGCAAGTAAGACATGATCTGAAAAGTGTGTTCATTAGTAGGATAGGTTGGACATCCTCAACACCCCACTATGAAGAGAGTTGCCTACATATTAATACACTGAGGAGGGATCAAGCCTGCTATAGTTCTCCCCACCTAAGTGCTAGTGCAAGTGCAAGTGATGCTATGATAATAGTGGTCTTGAGTGTGCTTGAGATTGGAAATCTAGAAAATATGATTTTAGGATTGTTGTAGATGGTGGTATGCAGAAGTAGGGCATAATAGGTATTAACAACATTGATTTTGCACAACTTGTTTTATGTTTGAATAGGTATTTTGCATCTAATTTATATCTAGTGGATAGGGGTCTAAAATTCATGTATTTATAGTGTTCTATAGCTTGTACAGACAATAAAAGATGATTAAGATGACTTTAGGAGGGTTTTACCTTTGAAAATATATTCATTTGAGAAAGATAGGGTAAAGGACATAGACACCATTTTGAGGAAACTAGCACCATGTGGCTCTAGTGTCCTTAATGTAGCACTAATGTCTAGCTGGTATAATGTTGGGCACGAAGGACCAAGATTGGGAAATGAGGGTCTGAGACTATGTTTGAATTGATTAGGAATGCTTGTGGCCTGCACAAAGGCTGAAAAAGTGTGATAATAGGATCTAGGATAGGTCTAGGTCTAAGGTAAGAATAGGTAGTCTCAAGTATTACTCTTAGCACTCAAATACCACTTATAGGTGATTACATGTGGCTTGTCTTCTCTTTCAAAAACATTGCACACATGGAGGAAGATCAATATCAAGTCAAAAAACATCATCAAGAGTCCCATATGGCAAGGAAGTGAAGGAAGATTGATTTCATCCATCTTCCATTGGTCATATTGACCTTTTCTTACGAGCATGATGAAACTACCACTTAATTTAGGTAGTGGTTTTGAAACCACCGCTTTACACAAGAGGCTATTATGAAACCTCTTAACTCTAGTGGTCTTTATGCAATCATTGGTCTGAAGCAACCAATGGGCATAACCATTGGTCTGAGAAACCAATGGTTTTATCTAGATTGAGCAAACATGTAAAGTAACTACCCAAAATAAGAATACATGACATGTGGACCATTTTCCAAGGTAGAGGTCTAGTTTGAAGAAAGTCATAAAATGGTAGTGTTAGGGCACCAAGATTCAAATATTTGGGAAGAGATAGAATCACTTCAAATCATTCAATCAGAGAAAGCAAACTGGGGGAGGTAAGAGTCCAACTCTAGAGAAGTGCTGAGAGAGAGAGAACACTGTGAAGCTTAGAGAGTGAGGATGTAGAGATAAAAGCCTACTGAGTTGATATATGTTCATGTAACCTAGTCACTAGAGTAAGGAAGTCTTCTTCATAGTCATAGGGAGAAGAGAGGTGTGTATATAATCTTTGTAACATCGTTGAATATCAATAAAGAGTGTCTTTTGGTTTCCATGATTTAAATCTTGTGTCTATAAGTGTCCTTGAGAAAGAGAGAGAGAAATGTAACACCAATGGGGAGTAAGGCAACCATTCACTTGACCCCCTCATTCCCACTTGCATCATGAACCAACAAACTTCTACTTGGGACATTGATAAAAAGAGTTGTAGTTCCAATATTTCTTAGTGTAGTTGGTGCCAAACAAAACTCTGAAAAACCACTATTTTATTTCTAATTACCAATGCAAACTTAATATGTGAAAAATAATCCAACTAAAATAATTATGTACATTATATCAAAACTAACTCACTACATCACATCATGGAACGTGTTGTGTCAAGCAAACACCATTTTTGTGAACTGTGTTTATTAAATGAATATATGTTTTTATTGTGCTTTGTTTATTGTTCTATCATTGTTTATCCTTCAAACATTGTAAAATATTTTCATTAAAAACTTTCATTGTTGATTGTTTATAGGAACCAATGACATTTATTTATTTTTATTGGCAATATAATAAATTTAATAAGTTTTTGGTGCAGCTTTGTTTAATAAGATGACTTTGTAAAGTTGGCTGTGGCCAAACTGGTCTTTTAGAGCTATAATTTTGAACAAGCTTATTCTTCTTAAACAATATACAGTCACTATAGATATTCACATAAAAATCAAATTATGGTTTAAAGGTGGCTATAAATGGACAAGAGGAATCCCTAATATCATTGGAATTATTTCATTATTGCCACATAAAAGGGTAGATATTTACAAGCCTCATGGTTTATCCAAGTTCTGCTTAAATTTTCTAAGAATTAGTCCATGAGCAAGGGAATGCAATAATATTACCTTTCATCATTGATCAACATATATTGCCAAAACTATATAATTAAAAGTATTTGATAAATAAAACACCATATTTTTATTGATCATTTATTGGTTCACAACATAAAAACTAAATTATTAATTGAGAATTTGCAATGATTAAAACTAAGTAATAGCTTGAAACAATGACAGCAATATGAATTCCATTACAACATCTTCAATTAATAATACCAACATTAAAAAATATTAAATATACAAAATACTACTTTACCCTCACGATAGTATCTTCCTACTACATACCCTATTATGTGAAAATGTAAAAATCTTATTCATTAAGTATAATAATTATAAAAAAAAAAATATAATCTAATTAATGAAGATGATGTAAAGCCCCCGATACCAAATGCTACCAAAAGTTTGGAAGAATTAAAAAAAAGGTGTCATAATCCACCCATCTTTTATAACTGGTTATCTATCTCTCATAAGCTTTAATGGTCCACTTAACACCCAATGAAATTTATCACAGTTAGATATAGTGTTGAGATGTTAAAGTCCTAAGCAAGAAGCCAGAAGTTCTTTTTGTGCTTGGTAGTTATAAGATAACCTCCCGCTCTTGGGCTCTTCCTTCTCACTGCCACACTCATGCACTCTGAATTTTGTATACAGTAATCCACCACTGCTGCTGGGTCACTATTTGTACTGCTCTTGCATCTTCCTCCTGAAAACAAGGCTGGCAATCTGCATATAATAATCACACGCAATATCGTATTGTTTACTGTATATGTCGATGGCTCTGAAATATTAATGAAATTAACAGCTGGAACATGGTTTTGGATTTACCTCCTTAGAAAGGTTGACTTGGGCTGCCCTAAAGCTAGAAGAGAAACTGAGTGCTTCTTCGCTCGATGAAGTATTATGGATGCTTTATCCCTTCCTGCCACAATTATCAACTCTACCTCCACCTGTTTGAGAATGAGATTTGAGATTGAGTTCTTTTACTTTAAATCAAAATGGCCTAGAACCTTATGAAACTCCACATACATGGTTGGTTAGACTAATATGGTAGAATGCAATCCGTAACTAGTGGGATATGCCACTTTGCTTATACTGCTAAATAGTATCATATGATAACCACCACAAGCTAGTGAAGGCCCAGAAGGCATGACTTCAAAATCATTCATGATCTTAATACAGAAGAGAGAAGGAATATTGTAGAGGAAAATTGTTTCTATAACTTTTCAGTTATAAGACAAAATTTCAAAACATTAGTTGACTCAAGACTTGTATTTACACAGTTATGTATCAAAAGAAGTGTATTTATCCTCTACTTCATTTGAATTGTAAAACCTGAAACATTTGTGTTCCTTTACAAGATCTTTATTCTCTGATGTCTTTTGGTGAGTCCATCAAGGTCTCTTTCAATGTCAAGTCTTTTAGAACCCACAATAAAACTTATGAGGACAGAGATATTGCATTTTTAAAAAACATAATATGTTTTCTATGGCAATGATTAACATTCAATTAAAAAAAAAAAAAAAAAAAAAAAAAAAAAAAAATTAAAATATATGGAAGGGCAATCTACCTCTGGTCTAAGCTGTTTGCAAATTGCCTTCAGTGAGTTCAAAACACTATAATCCTTGGGATTTATCTGGTGCTTTAGCTGTACGCTGGGCATAGGAGATTCCTTTTCTGTAATCAGAACAAAATCAGGCTTAATGTATTGGTAAATTTCTAATGTTACAACGAAAGCCTGTAAGCCCCACTTACGTTTATTTATATTTCTGACATTGCAAGCAATTTACAATCACTGGACATGGAAGTTCACAACTCAAAAAACACACACATGCGTGCACATCATATAGATAGCCCTAGATTTACCTTTCCTTGAAGAACCCCCAGCAGATGGTTGCACTACGTGCAAAAGAATGAGCCTGTCATTCGTTCGTAAGCCATGAAATAGAGTCCAAAGCAGGGCTCCCTTGGCCTCTCTTGTGGAGTCCACTACCACCATAACATTTTTGATTATAATATTAGCCGTAGTAGAATAATAGTCATGCAAATAAGGATGCTTGTCCTCAGTAATTACACCACTGCTTCTGCTGCTAAAAGCCACTTCACTGATGGACTTTGCTCTAGTGAGAGTTGAAGTTGCAAAATTCTTCAAATTAAAACCACTAGACAAGCTCCTCCTTTCCATCTTGTTCACTTACCTTTTGAACTTGTCCAATCTAGAATGGATAAAGCACGCAGTCACTTAGTTCAAATCAAAAGTGTTGACAGGCTTCTAAATATGTCCAATTTACTATTACCTCTTCTTATTCTTGTTCTCTCTTTTACACAACCACTACTACAGTACCTATACCCTCTTTTTCTTCTTCTTTCTTCTTTCTTTTCTTTTTTCTAATTATAATTAAAAAGGCCAATTCTCTTCCTATCCACCACCTCTAATTGTTGCACCCACAGGAGCTCATTTATACTACTACCTCATTTTATTCTTGTGACCCCCTTTTTTCACTACCTATTCCTGGTATACTCTTCACTTACCATATCCTAAGGCAATCCCCCAGCCTCATGGGATAGACTAGTTAAGAGAATTTGCTACCATGTTTAGACCCAACATCACAATCATAGCAGCAAAACCCCAAAGTGGCCTTACATTCTTTTAATTGAGAGCCATTGTATCATTCCTTCCAAAGGCATCCACAGTACTAATGCTAATGGATACAAGACCTGGTATAGCATTGCAATTGCAAGGAATCCAATATAAATTTATATACTATGTTGTATGAGGGTTGGAGTCTTTGTATTGTTTTTTACTTTGTTTCCTAAACTGGATCTTGCAATAAATTGATATCATTAACTGAGATCATCAACCTGCAAGAAATTGTGGGAAACAGATTCCGGATGACATTATTATAGCAAGATGTTGGATGAAGATGAAGTGTCAAAAGAATGAAATATTAATGCTTTGCAGACAATAACACTTGTCCGAATCTTTTAAAGATCCGTGGAGGCTTCGTGCAAAACTGTATTTCATCATTTCTTAGCTGGATCAGAGTTCGTGCTTCAAGACAGGCGGAGACAATTGTATAAGATATTGCAATGTGGTTGATGTTTAGACGAGGTCTTAACGCGGAATAATTACAGGGAGGATTGAGGGATTTAAAAATCTGTAATTGAGGGATTTGAATATTTTCTGTTCTAATTGAGTTGAGATTCTGGGAGGCACGTTCACAAGAATTTCATTAGAATTGCTTATTTATATGTTGTTGAGGTTGGATCGTGGGGTTTGCATGTTATGTGGAATTTAGCATCTTGAAGAAGATATTTAATTTGAGAAAGAAAATTTTATTTCTTTAAATTGGAGTGTAATTAGGTTTCAAGCCAATGAACTTGTAAATGTAATGAGTCTTCATCAAAATATCAATTCTGGGTATTTGGCAAAGCATTTATAATTTATTGATTTATTGTAGCCTCTCTTAAGTGGATTTTTTTTCTTGCTTGATGTAAGATGAACAGAGGTGAAAATATATATTGGATTGTTTTTTTCTTTTCTGTTATATAAACGAGTGGAAGGGCCTTTACTTGTAAAGAAGTTAAGAGAAAAGATTTATCAATGGAGAACAATGTTTATAGAACAACCAACCAAAAAAACAGAATCTAAGAAGTTGGTTAAACAATAGTCCCAGTACTAATAACCCACAAAATGCAAGGTTAATAAAAAAAAAATGATGATACAATAGTAACAGGGTTAAAAATTAACTCCAGTTTTGAAATAAACTTAAGGAAGAACCTCGATCATAAAAAAACATGAAAGTTCCATAGTTGTAGTGTCAAATAATTGATCATCATCAAGAGAGCACTTTGTAGAAGTCTTCAAGAATTACACCTTGTTGGAGTAGGTCACAATCGATGATTAGTTTGGACAGGATTGAATGCATGAAAAAATTATGTGTGTGTAGTAGCAAAATAAAAAATGAGCCAAAAGAAGCTTATTACTCAACAATTGAAAGATTGTAATATTAACATTAGCATCATTAACTATAATTTTTTTATAAAGGTACATTATGTATGTGAAAGATAAACATATCCTCACATCCTCATGAATGTGGGATTATCTTGCACAATGACTTAAAAAGACACCTAAGCAAGCTAATTAAATGTGTAAGAAAAAATCATTAAATAGAATAAAAACCTACACTAATATCTCTTTAAACGTACTTTAGGTGGGTAGTAGAATTGAGTCTGACACAAAGGCTTAATGAGGTATCCAAGTACAATAAAATACCCTCCAAAGGAGGATGTTGGAGCTGTGAAACCCCAAGAAGAACCCATAAATGAAGATACTTGCTTTCAATGAAGGGTTTGGTGAATATATCAACAATTTGTTCTGTTGTCTGGATGTAGCGGAGATCAATGACTTGTTCATAGATGAGCTCCCAAATGAAATGCATGTCAATCTTGATAAGTTTGGTTCATTGATGAAGGACCAGATTCTTGTAGATTTGGATTGTGTTTTGATTATTGCATAAGATGATTATTGGTTATCGAAACTAGATGCCAAACTTAGTAAGAATTCTCTGAAGCCAAATAGTCTCAATGGTAGCATTAACAACTCCTATGTATTCTACCTTGGTAGACGATAAATCAATATCATTCTACTTCTTTCTTGACCAACTAATTGAACTTGAACCAAAGGAGAAACTATAGCTTAAAGTACAGTTATGATTCTAAATATCACCAGCCCAATCTAAATTTGTATAACCAATTAAGTTAATATTAATGCCTCTTCCATAGTGAATCTTGAAACTATGAGTGCCTTGAATGTAGTGGAGAATTAGCGTAGCTATTTTTTAGTGCAGCTCGTGTGGTTCCTGAATAAATATGGAGACCATGCCAACTGTATATAAAATATTAGCTATAGTGTGCATAAGGTAGATGAGACTACCAATAAGTTGGCAATACAAGGTAGCATCAACCAAAGGAGATGGATAATCAACCTCAATCTTCACACCAAATAAAAAAGAAGTCAGAGCTAACTTACAATCAACCATGTTAAACTATGCAAGTAAATTAAGAGCATACTTGGATTGTGCAATAATGATCCCAAAGTCAGATTGAGAAATTTCAATCCTGAGGAAGTAATGCAACAAGCCCAAGTGAGTCATTAATAACTTGTCAAACAAAATAATTTCACTGATATGATGGTTGATGAAGAACTCTTTGTGATCAATAGGTCATCCACATAGATAACTAGAATCAATAGTGAATCATCCTACCACAAGATGTAGATATTTAGATCATAATGGCATTTGGTGAGCCCAACTGAAAGAAGAAAGGAGTCCATCTTGGCATACCAAGCTTGAGAAACTTGTTTGAGGCCATAGATAGATTTTTAAAGTTTACAAACTAAGGAGGAATCTTCCATAAATCCTTATGGTTATTCCATGCATATTTCCTCTTTGAGGTCACCATGAAGAAAGTCACTCTTTACATCCATCTAATGAACATTCCAATGATGCACTATGAAATTACAAGAGTAGGTCAGATCGAGTTTATTTTAGTAAATGAGGTGATCATTTTGTTATAGTCAATGTTAGGTACCTGAGAAAAACCCTTTGCTACTAAATGTGCTTTGAACTTGTTTACAAACCCATCTACTATAAATTTTGTTTGGTAGATCCACCTACATCAAACAAGTTTTCTTCCCTCGGGAAGAGGGACTAAATCCCAAGTGTTATTCCTCACTAAAGAACCATAGTCATCTTCCATAGCAGTATCTCACTTAGGTGTACCTGATGCCTCATGAAATGACTGTGGATCAGAAGCAAATGTAGTGAAATCATATGGGGCATCCTAGAATTGGGAACATGTTTGTCTGATGTCTAATGGATATCCAACCCATTAGACAACACTTTTTAGTGTTTGTCTAGCCCAAAGAGGACTAGTTCTTAGAGATTCAAGAGGGGATTTGTCATCCTCTAAAGATATTATAGGAGGAGGGAAATCCTCATCACTACTCTCATCATCAGAACTAGAATAAGAATTTAGATCATCATGAAACTATTCAAATGGATCTAAATCATCATAAGCGTCATCAAATCCCAGTATGTCTAAGAAAAGGGAGAGACGTCAAGTGTGAAGTCTGAAGAACCCTATTGAAAATGAACACTTCTCTCAATGAATAAATCATGAGTGGTGGGATGGAGGGGCCTATATACCTTAACACCCTTAGGATATCTAACGAATATGCAAGGCTAACTATGAGGTTCCATTGTCTTATGTTTTTTCTCTAGAATGTAGGCCATAGCAGGAGATCCAAACACTCATAAGTGCTTCAATGTGGGTTTCTAACCACTTCAAGATTCAAATGGAGTGACTCCCTTCAATTCTTTATGAAGAACTCAATTTTGGATATAACAAGCGTAGTTAATGGCCTCGACCCATTACTGAGGTGCCATAGACTTGAAGTGTAGCATACAATTGACTATTTCCTTCAAGAACCTATTCTTGCACTCTACAACACCATTTGTTAAGGACTATATAGAACCATATGTTGTAGTTAAATCCCCTCTAAAGTATATAATTGTTCAAAATGATTAATGACATAATCCTACCATTTTTGATGCATACAATCTTGATGGATTTACTTAACTATTTTTATACAAGTGCTTTAAAGTCCTAAAAATTATCAAAGACCTCAAATTTTTGCTTAAGAAAATACACCCAAGTTTACCTCGTAAAGTCATCGATAAAAATAATCTTGTATTTAGTTTTGTTGAATAAAGGTTTTGGAAATGGAGCAACAATGTCAGTGTGGATAAGCTCCAATATTTGATTAGCTCTCTGTGATTTGCCTTTGTCATACTTCTCCTCAGGATGCTTACCAAGTATGGAACCTTGTCATAACTTCGTTAAAAAACTCAACTCATTCATGATGAGTGAGTTGCTCTAGATAATGATAGTTGAGATGTCCAAATCAATTATGACATAATTTACTCATCCCATTTGAATGAATGAGTATTGTAGTAGTGGTTGATTAGGAGTAAAATGTAAAAAATTATACAATCATGACTAGTGATATGCTTTCCCAAATGCAACTATGGAGTTACTATCTGCTTCCTTAATAACCATTTAATTAGGCATGAAATCAACTCTCTTGCCGAAACCAACATGGGTGATTTGATAAATAAATAGGATATTAGTGTATAAAGAGGTAACACATAGAACATCATTAAATATCCCATCATTCACTTCAACATATTCTCTCCCACTAATTTCTATGGAAATATCATCACCCAACAAGATGGAAGGCATATAACAAGGATCCAAGGAGGAGAACATGTTCTATGATAAAGCCATGTGGTACGAGGCACCCGAGTCAATTATGCAATAAGTATTTTAAGGCAATTAAGATTCTAGTAGTCAGAGGTTTTGATTATTGATGCAAAAGACTTCTACCATCAAAATTTTAGAATGTGGGAGTAGTCTAGATGTCCAATAGTCAGAGTCAAGGGTTGATAATGCAGGTCAAAACTCTTCCATCATAGATAGAGGCATTGGATTCAAGAGGCCCTTGTATAGTGGTTGAAGATGGAGACTACTAGAGCAGTCAAGAATTTTGGTAGGTGTAAGGAGGTACAAATTTTTTGCCAACCACAAAAACTTTAGATCTAATACACCTCTAAAAAATCTACCAAATACCCATTAAGGATCTCCAAAAACCCCAAAAAACCTATGAATTAATTTTCCCTTGGAGAACCCAACTATATGAATTTGTACAAAATCATCGAAAAAGCCTCGAAACCCTCCAAAAAATGGCAAAAATTGATTGTCATGAAATTAGGTCATGTTTACAATTGATCCTAGGGTTTTGACACCTTATGAATCTGATGGCACACATTTTTTTTAATGAAAACCTATTGGATAAATTATGACTAGAAATAAACACCTTTATCTTGTTCTTTTTTTGAATTTGGATCAATAGAGGACCTTAGAAGAAGAGCAAAATCTAGGAAAAGGTGAATCTTCAATAGCTAGGTCAATGAATGGAAAATCTGTGAAATGCAAGCTGAAACTCAAGGTTTCACAATAAGAATAATGGAATTCATCTACTAGAAAAAGCCCTTATATCATGTCAGAGTGGGCCATAATCAAGGATTGGTCTGGATAGGATTTGATTGCATGAAAAAAGTACCTGTGTGTAGTAGTGAAATCAAACATGAGCCATAATAAGCTTATTACTCAATAATCAAATGATTGCATTATTAACATTAGCATCATTAGCCATAAAATATTTAGGAAGCTAAATTATATAGGTGAAATATAAACATGTTTTCACATCTTCATAAATGTGGGATTATCTTTCAAAGTGACCTAAAAAGACACCTAAGCAATCTAAGTAAACATGTGTAGAGAAAATCATTAAATATAAGAAAAACCTACACTAACACACCTTTCGAAAATAACTCAACCATAATCCCTATAAGGTTCACCACCCAAAATTTAATGGGATTATTAATACTTATGGGTATGTAGAAAATAGGGATACCCATAATAGAATATTCTTTGGTCACTTTCATCCCCTCTAGCACAAGAAATTTAAGCACAATCCACTTCAAAATAAGCATTTAGAGATTTCATTTTCTCAAAACATGCCAAGCTTAGAATATCCACTTAGATTGAATTTCCAAGTCTACATTTACTTTTTTGGGGTTTCATAGACCATTTAATAAAACCTCTAGGTTACTTTATCTATCATGAAAATAAAAAATTTTATGTGACAAAGCCACACAAATAAATATGTGTCAAGATCCATCTTTCCAAGAATATCAAGGACTCCATAAACATACAACAAGGAGACAAACTTATCACGCAACACATTTTGTAGATCAACATGTTGAGCACCTAATTTCAGTGCCAATCCATAGACCATAAAATTTGTGAATTCTCGCGTATGGAAAAATCATGACTGACACCTAGACCAAAACCTATGCTAAGCTGATTAAAACCACAATTATTTCTAGAGATGGGTGGACCATGGTCTCCAACAATAAGAATAACCAACAAGATCGTAGTGTAGGGAAGGCACTAGTTACTTTGAATAAATCAACATGAGGTTATTTTATGTTCTAAAATAATTGGTTTTTATTGCTTCTTAAGCATTTCCACCCATTACTTGCACCTTGCAAGTGTTAAAGATTTTTTCAAGTACTCAGTGTTAAATTACCATCTCTCAACTATCATAGAAACTCATAAAGGTGAAATAATAAGGATTTTTGATAGTTTAGTGTTTATTAAATGAAAATAATTCATGTGCCACTCTTATAGTCCATCACCACCTCCTCAGGATGGTGAGTATGTTCAATAAAACTTGCATGCATTCCAACTCAATGAGTTCATGTGTGGCTTTTATCAAGCTTATATGTCTAATAGATTTTATGATTTATATGAGGTGTACAAGGAGTCTAACATGAATTTTAATGTTTTCTAATGATAATATACTCTTGGAATGTGTGAGGCCTTACTAAAACATCATGAAAGTTTATGGCAAAGGACACTTGTTAGTTTTTTGATAATATGAAAATGTTGTGTTTTCAAGAAATTAATATCTCTTAATCTTTACTCCAATCTACCACTATATCTATTTGGATTAGAGTGGTTTTATAGATGTCTAATTATGATATCAAACACAAGGAAGTGGTGACATTTATTTCCCTTTATTTATCATTATACATCATCAGTTGTGGATTGAACCCCACACATCAGATAGTGTGAACCCTATTTGATATTGATGGCTTCTCCATTGGAATTTACAAGATTTACACTAATGATGATGTTAAAAGGATGACATTTTGGTAATGGATTGCAAACATACTTACCAATTCGAAATAAATCCTATGTGATAGTTTTAACATGATTAAACCCATGTGTTTTACCAAATTATGACACTAGATTATAATGACACTAATAAAATAGTAAGACCATTCACAAAAGAGAGATCTAACATATAATATGTGAAAATAGTAATTTATATATGCTCTAGTGGTTTAAAATAGTAAACAAACATGAAATATAGTAATTTGACAAGAAATGATAAAAATAAATATCAAAGTAGTTGGTCCACAATTTTGTCCATGTATAGTAATGTGCACCTAATTGTGTTAAATAATTATAGGGAACAAGAAATGGAATTATTTTGGATAATTAGTGTATGAAATCATAGGGAAAAATAAGTACATCTACCAAGCACTACCAAAATTTTGATCAAGTACAACAAAGCACCACCAAACTCAAAGGCATGCAAAGAAGTGGTTGCCCAAATGTACCTTGAGAGTGTTTAAACTAGAAGGACCAAACCACTAAATTCTCAGCGTGCACTAAATAAGACACCATGGCCAGTGTAAAAAAAAAAAGTGTAGTGAATGGGAAGGAGGTTTCATAAACCATGAAGCACAAATCTAGGAGCTCCATTCTAAGGGTGTTAACAAAAATAACTTTTGCTTAAGAAGTACAAAATTAATGAAAGTCATTGTTTAGAATGGTTTGAGCAGATCTAGTGAAAACCACCTTAAATATATGGTTTTGTTAGTTAGGGGACTTTCTAAAAAATAATTATTTCTTATTCTATTTATAATTTATTACACTCTTTAGGGATTGCATATTTATTTAATGTACTCGAAGTTGGTGACTTATATCTATAAAATCCCACATTGCATCTTAGTTTAAAATTATTGATGGTTGTATCATTATTAGTCACTAATGATATTTTTTGAGTTATTATGCATTTAGATATTGGTGTCCTATTATTGGGTATATGTACTTGATACTATTAATGAAAAGGGTTGAATGCTCTATTAATGGATGACTATATTACCTTGAATCTTGTCCACTGGGTATCGAGTGTTAATGATATGTTTTCCCTTTGAAATGCACATGTGTTTTTCCTTTATTTATTTAAGATGTATAAGTTTTATTTTACCATTTAATAATTCTATAAGGCATCATGGTTAAATATTTTAAGTCATATATCATGGCTAACCTAACACACACCAATAGTCTCTTTACACCTTGAGTGAGAGTGCAAGCTTACTTGCATGATATTTTGACATAATGATTTATATCTATTAGGGTAAGAGTATTGGTGTAGACAATCTATTTGGATCATATAAAAAAATCCCAAACATTTTTATTTCACTATTGCAACTTTGTTGAACCAGTTGTAGAAGATGATGGTTGGACATGATTCACCAAAATTATCTGGAAAGCATTGAGAGGTATCTAGTGGACCAAGAGCATACATTTGTGAAGAATAAAATGATTTTAGGAAATATAACTCATAAAAAATTGGTGGAAGAGTATTTTTATGATCCTATATATAGATTATTTTCTTGTGAGTTACCTGAGCATCGACATGCATGGATTATCATAAATGTTAAGGGACAAAGTAGATTTTTTTGGCATAAAACACCCTTGGAGAAAAGATAGGATTGAACAATTACAAAACATTGATGAAGTTTGGATAATATTATTTGATGTGTGGTGGATGGGCACTCAAAAGATTTATATTTTGGAGTTTTTAGTCTCCACATACTCTTGTCTGAAAAAGGCAAAATATCGATTCTTGCACAATCCATGGGGGTCCTTCATTTCTCAGCTACCCTTGGGAATTAATAATAGTATGGTATATTTAAGTATTGAAGATATTCCTATGAAGGGATACAAATATATTGTGCATGGGCTAAGAAAAAAATAAAAGGAGAGCGGAGGGTAAGGTTTGCATGATGCATCATTAAAGGGTGGAAAACCAAAGAACTCTTAGCTCAAATTATTGTAAGTCAAGTGGTGTAGATATGGTGAAGGCTGAAAAAAGTGTTTAATACCATGGAGCTTAGGAATGGGGAGAGGAAATCTAGGTAAATTCCATGAGGATTATCACATAATGAGAAAGGCATGAGGACAACTCTAGTGTTGAGGATACCTACTCTAATGAAATAGGGGCATGCACCATTAAGATGGAATCAAATACGCTAGAAGAGATAGATAGATTTACTTGGAAACATTTGAGAATGCATAACTATGAATCAATTGAATAATCACCCACCCTAAATCTTCTCAAAGCACTAGCCCATGGAAATAATGTAGAGTGATGTAATGGAATTTGAAATACAAGAAGCCCAAAAATTATTTTACAATAAATAATACCATACCAACTAATAATATTAGTAGTAACACCATTAAATTTTTTAAAATCCCAATAGGGTTGGGCATGTTAAAAACTAGAGATAGTAATCTAACCACACAAGCTAGTAGCAACAAAACAAGAGGGGCCATGGTTATGGTTGCAATGGAAGTTAATCTTGGTATGAATTTGACCTTAAAAAAACCTAGTGTAAGATTCGGCAAAAGTGTGTCCCAACCTGGAGGAAAGTTTTGTGTCATAGGTATAAGTAACCTTAAAGGCTAGTATAATTTAGATTGCCTTCCCCCAAAATTTGATCTACAAAATGTCCATGACTCTATTTGAATATTGAGGAGTGGATAATTCCACAAAGAATGTCCACAAGTGTGAAATAAAATGGTGCACCAAGGGCATCAATTTTGACTATATTTATATATTACACACATAATTGGTAACATATATTCGATCCACATTAGGCTATTATGGATTATGACCTTATAAAGGAGGCATTTATCAAAGAGTTTGATATTCTAGAATTTGAGTAGCAGAACATCTTAGCACTTGGAAGCCAAATATGACCTCATTAAGAGTGTTTGTGCATATATGATTTAATTTTCAAAAACTTGATCTCTAAACTCTTATATGAGATTCATCCTCTATAATATGCACAATGGTTCATCAAGGATTTGTTCCTACCTTTTAGGTGTACACTATTAATGAAGAATTCAATGAGTCACAAGAGGCCTTGGAAGTAGTGTTGAGAGTTGAATGTATTGTTAGTATAGATACAAGAATAAAACCCTTTATAGAGGTGAAAATCACAATAGTAGCCTTGTAATTCTAAAAATTGAATACTAATAGCACACATGGTACCTACAATAACTTATGGTACATTGACTACAAAACCAAATGCCATAATAAGAATAATTGTCTAAGGCGCAATGTTAGAATACTTTAAAAATCATGTGACGTTTTTTAGGAGGATCAATATGTGAATTATTTCCCAATGTTTCAAATGGAAATTTAGGGAAAAGTATCAATCTAAGGTAAAATTTGTGATTCCTCTATGCATGACATTGAAAATTTCTAAGTGATTGACGATATCTATGAAGCACAAGAATGAGTAACATGGTAATCAAATTTAGTGTCTATAAATAAATAGAAAGGAATATATGGAGGTGACTTATTCTATAGATGAAGGCATGGTAAAGGATGAGGTGGAGGAATATTCCCTCTATGCAACTGCTAAAAATGTTAATTTCTTGATTATTATTAAAGATATTGTTTCAATTTTCTCATTTGTGTGTATTTTTAGGGGGAACAAAAGATTGAGGAATACATTGACCTATATATAGATATTATCTAAAAAGAGAAAGAAAAAAAAGGGTGTAGGTATGATCAATATTATGAAAGAAATGGATCAATGATACCAAAAGAAGGTGATCATAGACTACTCCTAAGACCCAAAGTGAATATTACAATGCACATCAGAACCAAAACTTAACCATGGCCTATGATATCTCCATAAGAGAAATTATAACATGTGCCACCTTCTCTAGTCATCAATTACACTAAGGGTTTTTCTAAAAAGTTGATTTTTCAAGAGGACATTTAAGTAGTAAGGAACATCTACGGTGAGCACCACCATGCATAGGACATGGAATGTAGAGTGAAAGAGAATATCCTGAGATGATCTAGTGTAGAAGAGATTGAAGAACCCTCTTAGGATCATAAGGATTTATCCCACTCTTCAAAACTTGGATAGAGCATATTTTTTCAATTGTAGTGGAAGAGTGGATGATAAGGGATTGTGATATCAAAACTACACAAAATGCCAACTAAGATCAAGTGTTATTAATTATTGCCACCATTTATGGGTGAATTATGTGTGAAATTTTGATTGATACTAGAGTAGAGGTGAATATCTTAACCAAGGAATCATGGTGTAAAATGGGGAAACCAACATTAAAACCTTTTCCTCAATTCTTGTTCACAACTAATAAGACACATGTTCAACCCCTAAATATTTTGAAGAATGTCTTCATATAAATTATGGGAGTAAATTTTAATACTGAATTTGAGGTTATTGAGTTGAAAAAAATAGATAATTATCTAGCATTTTTTGAAAGACCTTGATGTTATACCAATAATATTAATATGAACTTTTTGTTGGAAATATTGTCATTGATGTCAAAGGTCTAGCATTGGTGATAAAGGCCCCATAGAATTTAATGGTGTTTTTAATATTCATATCTGGGTTAATATTTATTTAATATTAATGAATATATTTTTGGTTTCGTATAAGTCAAAACAAGGCCCGTGGAGAAGTCAAAGATTCACGGGGTAAAGACAAAAGAGGAATGGGATGCATTTTCTCATGAAGAGTCATCTTGAGGAATTCCAAGAGTCACCATGTGAAGATAAAAGAGGGTATGATGCATTTTTATATGAAGAGACACTTTGAGGAATAAAAAAAGTCATCAAGATAAAGACAAAAGAGGAAAAGACACATTTGGTTATGAAGGGTCACCATGTGACTTTTCAAATGCAAGGATATGAAGAGTCATGCAAGTTTATCACCATTTTCCATGAGGATTGAAAGGTCACAAATGGTGAATGCCAAAGGCCATTTAGAAAGTTGATTAAAGGCTTGAGAAGCCATTTGTAATATGCAAGAGAGTGCATGGTTTTGTAATTGTTTTATATAAGAAAAGAGGAGAGAAAGGCAGGAGATATTGTAGAGTTCTATCATTTGTTGAGTAAGCAATATTGAGAGATAGTTGTGTTTTATACACAAGAGGCATTGGTTCTCCTGTGGGTTGGTTCTCATAAATATTTACAAGGGTTTGGTTCTCCTATGGGTTATTACTCATAAATAGTTGCTGTGGTGGTGCTCGCCAAAGGGGTTGGTGCTCCTGCAAGTTGGTGCTTTCAAACTTTGTAATTCGAGTTGGTGCTCATTCATATACTTGAGATTTTTTTTCATGGTTTTTCCCACTTTGGGTTTTCACGTAAAAATATGGTGTCTCTCTCTCTCTCTCTTGTGTGGTGCATGTTATTATTTTAGTTTTATTGCATATCTTGAATGTGTGATTAAGTGGTTAAAGAAAAGAAATTAGATTGAGTAAAAGATATATAATATACTGATTAACCCCCCCAGTATATTTCATGCTTAACAATTGGTATCAAAGCAGGTTCCTTTTGAAAAAAATTTACAACTTGAAGGTAGATCAGGGAAGCACAATGGCTAGATCACATGAAGGTTTTTCTACAAATAAGACACCTTTGTTTGATGGGACAAATTATGCTTTTTGGATCATAAGGATGAGGACTTATTTGATGGCCCTTGGATTCAACATTTGGCAAGTAGTGGTGGAGGAATATGAAGAGCCATAGACACTTGTAACTACTCCATTGAAAAAGAAGGCAAGTGAAAATAATGCTAAAGCTTTAAATGCTATTTTATGTGAATCAAAATTTGTTAAAGTTATGCAATGTAAATCTGCTCATGAAACTTGGGTAAAACTTGAGAATATTTGCAAAGGTGATGAAAAGGTTCAGTAAGCTAAGCTTCATACTTTTGGAAGACAATTTGAGAGTTTGAAGATGGAAGAGGAAGAAAATATAGCAAGTTACCTTTTGCAATTTGATCAAATAATTAATCAGATTCAAGGTCTTGGAGAAAAGTTAGAAGAATAAATTGTGGTATAAAAAGTTTTGAGATCTCTACCATTGAGATGTGATGTAAAAGTTTTGAAAAATTGAAGAGATAAATAATTTAGCCAAGCTAAAGATGGATGAGCTACATGGTATTCTTATGGCATATGAGATGTAGACCAAACAAGAGAAACTCTCAAAGAGAGAAGCTGCTTTCAAGACATCAAAGAAAGAGAAGGCTAAGATTGAAGAATCAAGTGACAGTTTTAGTGATGATGAAGATGACAATGGAGCTCTATTCATTCACAAGTTGAAAAAGGGCATAGGTAAATATCAAGGAAAATTACCTTTTAAATGTTTTAATTTTGGAAAAATTGGACATTTTGTAGCTAAATGCCCAGATAAGGGTAATGGTAACAATGAAGAAGGAAAGTCTACATACAAGAAGAATTTCAAAATAAAATTCAAGAAGGGATTCAAGAAGAAGATTTGTATTGTAAAGATCCTATCTCAACCGAAGATAATGGAGTTAATGATTCAAAAGGACAAGAGATTCTATTCATGGCTATAGATGAAGATGCCTCCACAAGCAAAAGTACAGATAATCAAGAAAAAGAACATGATGAATCCAAAGTGAATCTAGAAGGATAACTTGTTTGTGACTTAGAAGAGTTAAAGGCTCTTGAGAAGAAGAATCGAAGATTGAAGCTCTAGATCAAAAAAAATGAAAATGAGTCAAAGGAAACAATTGAAGATCTACAAACACACTTTAAAGAAGCCAAGAAGAATAAAAAAGATCTAACAACATAGTTGCAAACAGTA
Organism: Torreya grandis; assembly: GCA_037957365.1. NCBI lineage: Eukaryota > Viridiplantae > Streptophyta > Pinopsida > Cupressales > Taxaceae > Torreya > Torreya grandis. The sequence goes on from JARHVA010000309.1 coordinate 4,398,988, forward strand.
AGTGAAGAATGTGAAAGGTATGTTATTAAAATTTCTTCTTTAAAAGTATATCTTGAGAAAACAAATAAAGAAATCAATGATAGAGCAACCAATGATTCAAAATTTGAGAATAACACTAATATGTTGAATAAGATATTAGAAAGTCAAAGATCAATATCAGATAAGACAAGTATCATATTTAAAAAAGAGAAAGGGGTGCCACAGAAAAGGTTAACATATAAAAAGGAAAGAACTATGTTGAAGCTCTTACAAAAGAGGAAATAAAAAGGGAAGCAGTTAAGAATGCAGAGGACATCTCAAACAAAGAAGGTTGGAAGGAACATAACTACAAAAGGCAATCAGGTTAGAGATACACAAACAGGTCCTATTTTTATGGTTACTATTTTTATTGTAATGGATATGGTCATAAAAAATAGAATGTTGAAAAAGAGATAATAATTTTAGAAATAAGAAGGAAACTCATGTAGATTCAAGCAAAAGCCACAACTCTTTTGCTCCTCTATCAGGATTTAATGAAGAGGCCATAATATGTTATAAGTGTAATAACTTTAGACACATAGCCTAGTATTGTAGAAGCGTGTTTGAGTCAGTCAAGAAGGACCAGATTTTCAAGGCCCCATTCATCAAAAAGAAAGTTCAGACAAGTTCATGGTAGAGGAAACAACCTAAAAAGTCTATGTTGGTCTAGACAACTTTGCATGCAAGCAATGAAGAAAAGCCATGGTTTATTGACAATGGATGTTTGAGGCACATGATAGGAGACAAGAGTAAGTTCATAACTTTAAAGAATATCAATAGTGGCACAATGAAATTTAGAGATAATACTACTGCTAGAATTGACAAAAAAGGTAGACTAAGTTTGGATAATAGTAGAAGTAAAATTGAAAATGTTTTACATGTAGGTCTTAAGCATAATATTTTGAGTGTAAGTCAAATGTGTGATCATGGGAACACACTAAAGTTTTATGCAAAATGTTATGAAATTAAAAGAAAATATTCAGATGTGTTGGTTGCAGATGCTTAGAGAATAGGTAATAATTTGTATATATTATTAGACATCAAAGGTCAAAGATGTTGTTTGAGTCAGATTGAATAAAATTGGCTATGACATAGGATAAAAAGGACACCAAAACCCCATCCAAATATGTCCAGAGAAATCATAATGAAAGTGACATCATCATGGACATAAATAAAAGAATTCACACCAAAAGAATGATGGTAAGTGAATTTGAGCAAGTTAATTTATCTTTGTTATCCAAAATTTAGCCTAGAACTTTTTCAAAAGCTAGACATGATAAGCATTGGGTTAAGGTAATGGATGAAGAATTAAATTAGATAAAAAAGAATGATACTTTGGAATTAGTGCCTAGACCAAAAGATCATAATGTGATAATAAAAAAATGGGTTTACAGAAATAATTTGAATGAAAATGAAGAAGTGACCAAGAATAAAGCAAGATTAGTGTGTAAAAGATATGCTCAAATTGAGGGAATAGATTTTGAAGAAACTTTTGCACCAGTGGCAAGGCTAGAGGCTATTAGAATGTTTTTTGCATATGCAATGTTAAAAAATTTCAAAGTGTTTCAGATAGATGTCAAATTTGCCTTCCTAAATGGGAATCTAGAAGAAGAGGTCTACATTGAGCAGCTTGAGGGATTTATTCTCTCAAATGTTAGTAGCCATGTATGTAGATTGAAGAAAGCACTGTATGGATTGAAACAAGATCCTAGAGCTTGGTATGTAAGACTTGATAAGTACCTACAGGATCAAGGTTTTAAAAGAGGATTTGCTGATAGTAATCTCTACATCAAAACATAAGGTGAGCATTAATTGATTGTTGTGGTATATGTTGATGACATAATTTTTGAAGGAAACATTGAAAAGATGACAAAAGAATTTTTTGATAATATGTAAAAATAATTTGAGATGTCTATGCTTGGAGAATTATCATTTTTCTAAGGATTGCAAATATTTTAGTTAGATAAAAGAATTTTCATATCTCAAAGTAAATATGCCAGGGAAATGTTGAAGAAATTTGGTTTTGAAAATTGTGCACTAGTTGACACACCAATGGATATAGGAAATAAGGTGAGCAAGGATGAAGATTCACCTATTGTAGATCAATCTTTGTATAGATCTATGATTGGTAGTATTTTATATTTGATAGCATCGAGGCCAAATATCATGCATGCAGTAGAAATGGTTGTAAGATATCACTCAACTCCAAAAGACAGTCATGTTTAGTTAGTGAAGAGAATATTTAGATATATCAAGGGGGCATTGGATTATGGATTGTGGTATCCCATAGGTAGAGATTTCACTTTGGTTGCTTATAAAAATTTAGATTGGGTAGGTTACTTGGATGACAAAAAGAGTACAAGTGGAGAAGCTTTCTTCCTCAGTGACAGCTTAGTATCATGGCTAAGCAAGAAGTAAAACTCGATATCACTTTCTGCAGCTAAAGCATAATATATTGAGGTAGTATTGTGTTGTACTCAAGTTCTTTGGATGAAGTGAAGTTTAGAAGATATCAAGGTAAAATATGATGAACCTATTTCTATTTTTTGTGATAACACAAGTGTTATTAATATTTTGAAGAGTCTAGTGATGCATTCAAGAACAAAACATATTCCCATCAAATATCACATCTTGAGATAGTAGGTTGTATATCAATAGGTTAAGATGGAATATATCAATACTATAGAACAAATTGTAAATATTTTCATAAAGGCACCACCAAACGACACATTTGAGTATCTATAGGAAAAGTTGGGAGTAATTTATTTTACTTCCTGCCATTAAGGATCAACATCAATTGAGGGGGAGCTAAGTGTTAGCTCTAGGATAGGACCTTTTCCATTGATGTCAAAGGGGGAGAAGAACAAAAATAGGTACAGGGAATAAGTATAGGTTACTAAAATAAGGGGGAGTTACTGTATATTTTTTAGATGGTAGTATGTGTAGGTTGACATGTGTAGTACAAGTTTTAGGATGTGGTAGTTTCAGTGTGAGGTTGCCATCAATGACAAAGGGGGAGACTGTTGGAAATATTGTCATTGATGTCAAAGGTCGAGCATTGATGATAAAGGCCCCATAACATTTAATGGTGTTTTTAATATTCATATCTTGGCTAATGTGTGTTAATATTTATTTAATATTAATGAATATATTTTTGGTTGCATATAAGTCAAAACAGGGCCCATGGAGAAGTCAAATAGTCATGGGGTAAAGACAAAAGAGGAATGGGATGAATTTTCTCATGAAGAGTCATATTGATGAATTCCAAGAGTCACCATGTGAAGACAAAATAGGGTATGGCACATTTTTCCATGAAGAGATGCTTTGAGGAATATGAAAAGTCACCAAAATAAAGATAAAAGAGGAAAGGACGCATTTGCTTATGAAGGGTCACCAAGTGAATTTTCAAATGCAAGGATATGAAAGGTCATGCAAGTTTGGTGCCATTTTCCATGAGGATTAAAGGGTTACAAAGGGTGAATGCCAAAGGTCATTTGGAAAGCTAAATAAAATCCTAAGAAGCCATTTGTAATATGTAAGAGAGTGCATGGTTTTGTAATTATTTTATATAAGAAAAGAGGAGAAAAAAGAAAGAGATATTATAGAGTTCTATCATTTTTTGAGTAAGTAACATTGAGAGATAGTTGTGTTTTATACACAAGAGGGGTTGGTGCTCCTGTTGGTTGGTGCTCACAAATCTTTACAAGGGGTTGGTGCTCCTATGGGTTGGTGCTTATAAATAGTTTTTGTGTTGGTACTTGGCAAAGTGGTTAGTGCTCCTGGAAGTTGGTGCTTGGAAACTTTGTAATTTGAGTTGGTGCTCATTCATATACTTGAGATTGTTCTCTATGGTTTTTCCCACTTTGGGTTTCCATGTAAAAATCTGGTCTCTCTCTCTCTCTCTCTCTCTCTCTCTCTCTCTCTCTCTCTCTCTCTCTCTCTCTCTCTCTCTCTCTCTCTCTCTCTCTCTCTCTCTCTCTCTGTCTCTCTCTCTCTTGTGTGGTGCATGTTATTGTTTTAGTTTTATTGAATATCTTGAATGTGTGATTAAGTGGTTAAAGAAAAGAAATCAGATTAAGTAAAAGATATATAATATACTAATTCACCCCCCTCTCAGTATATTTCATGCTTAATACTTTTAGAAGTGTTATATGACCTTGGAGAATGGAGAACAATGCATATTCATCCCCTTGGATAAAAATCATAGACCTGCATATGTAGAAAGTGTGGACATTGAAGGAGAAATTAATCACATTTACAAAACATCATCACACAAGGTTTGTATCATTTTAATCCATAAGATGATGAAGTTCTCAACTGGGAAGATGCCATCTCAATATCTCACACCATGAGCATTGCCTACAATTTATGGATCCAAGAGTCTTGTGAAATAAACAGGTGCAAGTGTGGAAAGGTTAATACAAGAACCAAACCATCCATTTAATGAAAAGACTCAAAGGGGACTATGACTAATGTTTTTCAATCTCTAAGCACAAAATTTTGGTATCATGTAGTACACTAATGGTGAAAAGGGTGTTTCCACTTAGTAAGGGGAAGATTGCCACACTTCCTCACTATAGTGGTTCAACATGCACATTGACATATATGAATGAAGTGGAGGGATGCTTAACCAAGGAAAATGATCATTTACTCTCTTTCGTATATTATTTGAAAATCACTATTGCTTGCTGATAGGTGAAACATAAACCTTCATTACCTATATGGGATGTAGTCAATGAGGTGGTCTGCACCTATTTTTTTAGTGTATTAACATCAAGTGTGAATTACACATCTATGGTGTAGATTTTCCACCTAAAAAACATCTTCACATTTTAAAGAGTCCTATAGAAGGGGCACACATCATCTTCTAGCTAGGCTATAGGTTTATGCTATCCATGACACCTTAAAAACTTGGGCATGTGCATGGTATATCATTAGTGAGATGAAGAGGGAGATGATTGAACGGGGAACACTAAAATTAGATTTCAGTCACACCTTTTCTTCTTCCAAGACTAAACATTCCAAACCATTGTATTGGATGCATAGATCCATTATGGAAGACAATGCTATTATGTTAATACATGTATAAAAGATGCATAGTGAAAAGGGTCTTGCAACCCTAGTTTTTAGGATACATAGTATTGAGGATAAAAAATCTAGAGCAAAAAACATGATGAGGTATGGTTAGATTGAAATTTCAAGTTTAAATTAAACAAGGATAATGTTGCTGGCAAGGTTGATGAAAATAAATTTGATAATGACTCAGGCCACTTGAATGTGGAGACTTTTATTAGGGAGTGAAAGAGGCACAAAATAATAAGAACATGTATTTCAATGGACCTTTAGAAATTGAGAGGGTTAACATAGGTACTGAAGATGAGGCTAAGATTGCAACCATTAGAGACTGATTGATAGATAAAGAAATAACACAAAAACTTGAACTATTTTAAAAGTTTATTGATATCTTTATGTGCAACTATAATTAAATGAGGGGTGTGTACTCTTCCTTGGGGAAAATAAAATAAAAATCATCAAAGACATTAGAATAATCAAGAAAATACCTTACAAAATGAATCCCCATCTCTATGCCAAGGTCAAGGAGTAGATTTATAATATTCTTCATATTAATATAATTTATGTAGTTGATGAGTTGTATTGGGTGAGCTAAATGTAAATAAATTTAAATAATGATGGTAATATATTTATTTATGTGGAATTTTTTTTTATCAATGTTGATTGTGTCATTGATCCATTCCTAACCCCATTTACAAATGATATATTGGAATAAGTCATTACTTACAAGATTTATAGATTCACTAATGAGTTCTATGGATAACACTAGATCCAAATAAAAGAAGAGGACATTCCCAAGATAAATTTTCCAATGGTGTATAGGTCCTTTTCTTACAATGCAATGTCTTTTGGGTTGAATATTGCACCATCATGAATTTCAAATATTTAATTTAAAAGTTCCTAAAATTATACAAATGATGACTATTTATGGGTTGGTTAAGGATCACTCAAAAAATCTACGGTCAATTTCTAGGCAATATTGATATCATAAAATTTATCTTGAACTAAAGAAGTGCATTTTTACCACACCCTTTGGTATGATGTTTGGCCATGCAATATGAAACAAAGGGATGCTTTTTGATTTTTAAAAGATTTAAATTATATTGCAACTCAAATCACCTGACACTAAAATAGATGTGTGTGCATGATTTTATCACACAAGGTAAGATATCAAGTTCATATGTAACTACACAAAGTTTTTTAGGCCATTGGAAGAACTCCTACAAAAATATGGACCTTTTATATGGTTGGATAAGCAACAAGAAGCATTTGATACATTGAAGGAGAAAATCAAAAGTGCACCAATATTAAAATTTCTGAACTAGAAGAATCTATTTCATGTCCTTGTTGATCCATTTGGGTTAGCCATTAGCTTCATCCTTATGCAGCAAGGAAATTCATAAGTGGACCACCCCATCTATTTTTCTATTAAGAAACTATCACTCGTTGAATACAATTATACTACCACTAAGTGCAAAGAACCAACCATGGTTTATGTTCTCTAGAAAATTTAAGATTAATATATTACAAGCCCATTTATGTTCTTGGAGGATCATGTGTTGTTGAAGTATATTTTCAACAAGCCAATATTACATGGAAGAATATGTAAATGGATAGTATTATTTTAATAATTCTAATATTCAATCATTTTCAACCCTAAAAAATGGAATTTTGGGCTAGAAAATTTATTACAAATCGCTTAATGAAAAGAAATACATAATATAGAGGACAACATGCCAAACACACACCTTTAAAAGATCTAATTGGTATTTGAGGGTTTAGTTGACATAACAAAATTTATCACTTTTGTAGTCACCATAAGTAATTTTTTTAAAAAGGAGAAGAAATAACTGATAGTCTATACTACATGATATCAAGTTATTAGCAAAGAGTTATACAATATTGGACACAAGGTATTGTGCAAGTGAATTTATAACATGAGCACGCAGATGTATTATGTGAGGGTCACAAAGGAGTCACAAGTGGTAACTATTGTTTTAAGGCCACTAGGCACAAGATTCTATTTTTATGGCCTACAGTGATAAAAATATATAGGGTTTCCATAAAATTCACATACAAGTGCAACATTTGTCAACAAACTGGGAAACTTAACAAAAGAGATGAGATGCTATTAATTTCAATCAAAGCCCAAAATATATTCTATAAGTGGGAAATATAATTATTTGGAATTATCCCTCCTACCATGTAATGGGATGGTGTAAGATATATCATAACTACTACATATTATCTTACCAAGTGGATAGAGGAAACACCAAAAAATAACTATACTATAGCCATAATTTATTTTTTCGTATGGGAGAACATCATAAACATCTACAAGTGTCCTTTAAATCTCACAAGTGATTAGGGCACATAATTTTATGAATGATATGATACAAATTACATAGAATGAATTCATATTAGTTCTTCATAAAACTACCCCATACCACACTAAGTAAAATGGGATGGTAGAGGCTTTCAATAAGTCAAATCCATTCAAACTAGTATCTGGCTAGGAATTTATTTTACTTGAAAAGTTTTTATTACCCTCCTTGTGCATTTCATGCACCATTTGATTGAATGAGAAGGAGTTGTTATATGCATGGATTGAGGAATTCATGAAATTGGACGATTTTAAAAAAAAAATAAAATACAAATGGATCCAAGAATATAGAATTCATGGCAGAAGGCATGGTATGAAAGAAATAAATGGTAAAATCCTACACAAGGATGCACATGTCCTCTTATATGACTCAATATATGCAAAACATCTAGGAGAAATTCACATTTTATATCTCTTTTATCAACCTCATTAAATCTATTCATAGTAGTTGTTTCTTGTTTAGGAGCAGTTTTAGATTTAGGTCCTTATAGTATTCATGATGTTATCAAAATAGGAACATGTAAATTGTGCACTTTGGATGGATAAATGCCCCATAATAATTTTTATGGGATTAGGCTCAAGCCTTTTCATTTTTTAACCTTTTTAAACTAATCTAAATAAGGCATATGCTAGATTATAACACCCCAAAAAATCTTTCTTTCTAGTTTTATAAATAGTTGTTTTTTATTTATGAAAATAAGCATCAACATTTGGTTATGCCTAGTAATTTAGGAATATATCAAACATTCATGTAAATTTATTCAAGCAAAGAAACCCCCTGGGATTCTTGTGTTAAACATATAAGTAGCTCTGAGATGGAATATTCATGCCCAATTATAGCATGAATGCATTTAGTCTATTTTATGTTATGTTGAATTTTCATGTGTAGGTAGGATATGTAACTCTTGCACTATGATAATTATCAACAATTGATGTACTAAGAGTATTTTAAAAGGTAGTAGTCACACACATTCATAAAATCAAGATGGAAGGAAGAAATGGGGTTTTTATATAAGAAATTTTCTGATTATAATTGAATAGATGAAATTATAAACTAATTAATGCATTGGAGGACCATGGAAATAATTAGTTTGGTGTAGGTTGATAAAATTAGATATTGGAGTTGGTGTAAATGTGCACACAAATGAAAAAATTATTCATATACATGAGGTCTATGGGGTAGGGATCATGAACATATGGATTATATGTTACACCTAGGAATGCAAGAAGGGAGAAAAGATGTAAGACATACCTAAAATAAATATCTCAAGGATGACATCACCATGAGGTAAGATGAGTGAATGAAAATTTTAGTGATGTGAAAAGAAACATAATGGAAAGAATCATTAGGGAAATTAACATCAATAGGTAGTGTAAATTTATAATTGGATGTTATTTTAGTCACTTATAATTTGTGAGTTTGAAAGAGATAGAAAGATAAAAATGAATTAAACCCTTAGGGAATGCAAGAATTATAAATAAATAGTAGGTTGTAGATGAATTTGATCTTGAAAACAAGTGAAAAAGTGAAACATGGACCATTGAATATGAAATTAGAGCTAGGAGGAGTGATATTCAACCTAATATATAAATAAAATAAGATACAGAGGGCATGCCCATAATTAAAACTCATTGAATATTATATCCAAGGCAAAATTTTAGGGTAAAAAAGGGTAAATTAACCAATGGTTTACACAAGAGGTCAAAGACCAAGATTATTTCAAAAATAAAAACTAATTACCATGGTGACTATACAAAATAATCACACATAATTTTTAGAACCAATAAGGGGTGACTATTCATCATACAAGAGGTAATAGAAGAACAAATCTAGGGAAAAAAGAGGAGGAAGTTTTAGAAGAAATTACAGAAATAAAATTCCTAGATTCATGTTTACACAATGAAAAGTGGAGCTCCAAGGTGGAGTGATTTAATATTGAAGATTATAATCATCACATTATAAAAAATTATCTTGACCTTAAGAAGCATTTCATTGTATAAGGAACAACAATGAGCATGGATGGAGCATTGGTGTCTATTTCCTACTTTAAGATATATTTTTAAAATATTGTAGTGTTCTAGCTCTTCAAGCTTCCATATTTTATAAAGCCTAAGAAATTTATGAAAATTATCCTCTCATGATTGCATGATAATAGGATTTGATTTTTTAGGCAAAAAATTAAAATATCATTGAGGTGCATACACATATTGACTGGATTTATGTGTACAAGCGAAGACATCAAACAAGTGTTAGGAAAAAAAGTTTAAACATTTTCTAGGTTAATTAAATATAAGAATAAAATGTTCACCTTTGCTATTGATCATAGAGTATTTGGCCACCCATGTAGTTGCATGAATTTTAGACACAAATTTGGTTGTGAATGGCCAATTAGATAACATATACAAGAAATACTTATACATTGAACAAAAGATGGGGTTTGAGAATGTGTATTTCCATATTAAATAAATTCATATTTGATGACCTATTGAAATCACCAAGACAACCCATGAATAAGTATAATCATTTATATGGGAAAAGATCCTCATTTTGATTGTTCTTGATGAAGTTGGAATGCTAGATTAATATGGTGATACAATATGGTTTCATCAATTTTTGGATGCATATCTAGTAAAGAGGTATAAAAATCACATGTTTATTGGCCCCTAAAATAAAACATTTAAACAAATGGACAAATGGTGTGACAAAATGGTGGAAGAATCTAGTGATGAATGGCACATTTTGTAGGCCAAAAACATATAGCTTCTATGCCAAATTCATAGTAATGAGGCATCATTATTTAACAAAAATAAGGTTGTAAAATGACATGTCTAGAAGGATTAAATTTCCATATGGAATCTTGGCTCATTATTTGGAGAGCATGTTGAAATGAGTACCTAATGCACAATGAAATAAGGTGAATGCATATAAGATAAATGAGGATATTTTAGTTCTCATGGCATTACACAAGTACTCTACCAATTAAATTTTGGATAAAGATAGTGAATTTGATATTTATTCCACTACCATTGATCATGTACTAGCATAAATAGTTGGATGAACAAGGATCTCCACATTTTCCACATTTCATATGTATAACTCCTAAGAAACAAAATAAGGGAGAGTGTGCCCCGTAACCAAATAAAAAGAAAATAGTGGAAAATGATTAAGATATAAGCACATAAAGTATGATGTGGATAAAGCTTGGGGAACACCCCTCCAAATGATTATGAAGAAAGGATTGCACACAAAATAACTATTGGCACAAACAAAAAATAAATATACCTTAAGTGGACCATCTAAAGAAACACTAGGCAAGACACACACATAAATATAAATGGATGATAAATTTGAAATTAAGGACTCTAAATACATGGCCTTTAAATATAATTTGGATGATGAGTATGATAATGAAAATGTGTTACTTTATAATTTGAGGAGACCATCCACAACTCAAATGAAATCAATCCGAAAGTAGCATATTCCACCATTGTCTATAAAAGAGACAAAGGGACCATTTGATGTGCTCTACAAACAAAGGATAAATCTACACTTATACCACTTGGAAAATATTCCACAAATAAAAAAATAGGCACAAAAACCAATAGATGATAACCCTCTATGTGCCACAATGGGTGACCATAGGGATGGAGAGGAATTTCAAGGACCATTAGTCAAAGAGATTGTGTTGAATGAGGATCCAAAGAAAGATGAGTAAAATGCATGATAGTAGGAAGACACTATGTTGGATGATGAATTAAATTAAATATGAAATATTTGGGTTTAGAAAATTTGAAGAACACTAGTCAAGGAGGGGAAAATGAAGGAGATGTAGAATGAAAATAAGCAAATGAAGAAGAAGATAAAAGGGGTGAAGAATAATTAGCTAAGAATTAAATGAATCATCATAAGAGAGATGATGATGATATGGATGATGTCAACCAACATTAGCATGAGGATATAAATGAGGGTAATGCACATGAAATATACAAGCAACATGAGGATGGCTATGTCTTTTTGACATCGAATTTCATAAAAAAATACATGTATGGTGAAGAAGAGAGTGCTAATGGAGGGCACACAAAAAAGGGATAAGAAATAGAAGAATATATAAGAGGAGGATTTTTTATTATGGAATCTATTGCATAAGGATAGTGCCTCATAATAAAACTAATATTAGTTATCATTTATATTTGACACCCATTTTGATAAGACCTCATTTTAGGTACCTCCTTCCTATATACAAACATAAGCACTAGATATAATAGATGAGGGAAAAATGATTGTGCATGAAGACCCTACCAAAGTGATAGAATAAAAAATAGGGTGTGGATTGGTAAGGATGGATTTGAAAGTGTCATGGAAGAATATTATAAATGGAAAAGTTTCAAGGAGTAGGAAGAAACTACTGGAAGAAACTGAAAGTAATTGTGCCACATAGAAATAGAAATTGATGTTCATAGAGCTAAAAGGACTAAATATTTACATGAATTTCACCCACAATTATGTACACTTGATGGATGGATTTTATTTGGAATGAATTAAAGAGATCAATCAACTAGGATTGATTCTAATTTAGACACATAAATTTGGTATTAGACAATTAGAAACATTAGTTTTTACATATCTTTACATAGTTGGACTTGTGAGTACAATTTTGATTATTTTACACACTTTCCCCTAACCAAATAATATTATATTATATTATCCAACCATATTTTATATACAAGTATTTAATATCACCTTAATATATGTAATAATACTTTATAATCCTAAGTAGATAGTTGCCATATTCTAGATCACCAATTTCCCTCTCTAAATAGTTTTGAAAATAGTCAAATGATTGTAGTTTCAGGTGCCCACTTATATGGGTAGTGTCTAGGGATCCTTAATGGGTAATTTTTAAATGAATATGTCTTCCTTAATTAAACTTATACATGTTTCATATATCAGTTGTGGGAGGAAAATATCAAAGAGTCATTTATAAATACAAATAAAGCGTAAGGCCAAACCTATCGAACACTCATCTTGGGAAGTCCTAACAAGCTTAATAAATCCATTAGAGATCTATTGAAACATTATAAAAATTCACACACATCATAAAACCAATCAAATGATCAGCCATATAACCAAGTCTAAATACAAACACAAGGTCATAGTTGCATGTTATCAAGTATGAAAAATTGAACATTCAATCATATTTTAGAATGATCAAGATGGCACACATGCACAAATAGGTGGGAGAAATACTTATGGTTTGATCTTCCTTCAAAGCATTGGAACACATGAAATGATTATTCACTCAACTAGGAATGGTTTGGGTTGTCCAAGCCTTATTTATAATCCATTTTTCTATGACAATATTGTGTCAAAATTATAACTAGGGTTTCAAGGAAAAGAGAAACAAAATCAGGATCTACACATAAGATCAAGGATGAGGAAATACAAAAAAATCATCTAAAATTTCAAGTGTAACAATATAATTTAAAAATCGAGAAAAATACATTAAGATAATACCAATAGAGCCTGGATAGTAATGATCACTACAAGGGTATCAGTTTTACTAGCACTATCCATGCAAGTTTTGAGGACTTGTTTCATAATTTGAGCAGTCATAGTGTATATATAAATCATTTTTATATATTATTACATATAAAGTGAGAAATATAAATTATAAAATCATCTAAGTTCATATTTTCCTTATTTTCTTGTTTAAATCTAAAAATAGTAAGTGCAATATCAATCTCTCTTTTGCATTCATATTTGTATGGTAAATACCCTATTTTACATAATCTAAATTTCAATAATTTTATCTTATTTAGATTGAATTAATCAATATATATATATATATATATATATATATATATATATATATATATATATATATGGTGACCTTGATATTTTTTATGAGTGTGTAAAACTCTAGTTCTTTATCCCTTAGGTGTTCATTTTTACTTCTCAGGGTTTCAAATTTATCTTGCATTAGGATTTTAGATCTTTATTTTTATACTTGTGGTTTGATCTCCCTTCATAACATTGGAACATATGAAATGTTTACTCACTCAAAAAGGAGTGCTTTGGGTTGTCCAAACCATATTTAGAATCCATTTTTCCATGGAAATCATGTTTCAAAACTATAACTAGGGTTTTAAGGAAAAGAGAAACAAAATCAGGATCTACACATAAGATCGAAGACAAGGAAATATAAACTAATCATATACACGTTCATGTGTAACAATCTAAGGTGTAAAACTCATGAAAAATACATAATATATGATTGATAAAGCCTAGATAGTACTATTCACCACATGGATATGAGTTTCACTAGCACTATCCATGTAGGTTTTGAGGACTTGTTTCCTAATCCGAGCAGTCACAAAATATATATAAATCCTTTTTATAGATTGTTATATAGAAAGTGAGCAATATAAATCATAAAATCAGCTAAGTTCCTCTCTTCCTTATTTTATAGGTCAAATATAAAAATAGTAAGTGCAATATAAATATCTCTTTTGCATTCAGATTTGTATGGTAAATACTATATTTTACATAATCTAAATTTTGATAATTTTATCTTATTTAGATTGCATTAATAAAAAAATAATAAATAAATGAAATATGGTGACCTTGATCTTTTTTTGAGTGTGGAAAACTATAGTTCTTTCTCCTTTAGGTTTTCATTTTTACTTCTTAGGGTTTCAAATTTATCTTGCATTAGGATTATAAATCTAGTTTTTTATTTTAATTTAATTCAACATAATCATAATGGAAGACATAATTAATGTGGATGATCTTAATGTAAATAATTATACTGATTTTATTGATAGATTCAATGATATAGATCAATGTGAACTTACTAAATATATTAGCATGAATTCACATATGATTGATGCATTGTTACATGTAACTAGAGATGGAAAAAAGGCTATCTAGGAACCTACATTTGAGGAATGAAAAATGATAAAATTTTAAATGACAATAATCCACCTTTTAGAGACATAGATTCTACAATAGGTGTTTATATCATTACTCCTACTTATAATATTCATATGTCAACACCTATAAATATACACGTGATGGCCACCCATGGCATAGAGGAAACACAAGTTAATCTTTAGATTTCTATGGCTATTCCTATGTATCATACTTTTTTGTCTCATAGGGTTTTTACTTATGTGACATCTTATATTACTAATCAATCTTCTAATCCTCTTACTCAATATATTATACAAACCTTTCTTGATATTCAAACCAATATTTTCCAGCTAGAACAAGATTCTTATAGAGTGGGTCATTCAAAAATTCTCATGCATTATTATAAAACCCTTTACACCTAAATATTTATACTTATCCTTTACCTACATGATTCATCAAAACTAATATTACATAGTATAATGGTAAAGGTGATTCAAAATAACATCTTAGATCTTTCCATGTAGCATGCTTAGACTACACATTTAATTATAAGTTATTGACTAATAAATTTACAAAAAGCTTAAATACTATGCCTTGTGATGGTTCTATGACTTGACTTTCAAATCACTACATGATTTCAATCCTTTTACTAATAAATTATTAGATCACTTTTATATTCAATATTAGTGACAAGGTATCCCATACATGGATTGTGGAAATATGATTTCTCTTAAGGTTTCTTATGTTAAAAATTCAAAAATCAAGAAAGGAGATAATGAACTTACTAGTGACTATGATATTTGTTAAAATATTATGCTCTCTATAATGAAAAATCCTATGGATGATAAAAAATTACAAAAAATATTCAATCAAATCTCACTTTCTTGGCATTGATGAGCCTTTAGGTTTTTTCTACCACACTATCGATCTACCAAAAATTGGGGTAGGATTTAGTTTTATTGTGCATTTATTTCTGATTTTGATTGGTGATTTTACTTATAGGTGGGAGGGTGTACCTCTATTTTAATATTCACATCCACTATCTCTACATATTTGAATGTAAAGACAACCGGTGTGAGTGAGAGTGATCATGGCATCGAAACAAGTGAGGAAGTTTGTTCCAAAAGTTTTTCATGAGGTACTAGTGTTAACCCAGACACTCCCATTCCTAATGTTGTTATGGATCTACGTAAATTTGATAAAATTTGTAATTTTTTGAGAATCACACTCTAATTACTTATTTTTTGGGAAGATTCCCCCCAAGAGCCTCTTGAAACAA
The DNA here is from genome assembly GCA_037957365.1 of Torreya grandis. Lineage (NCBI taxonomy): Eukaryota > Viridiplantae > Streptophyta > Pinopsida > Cupressales > Taxaceae > Torreya > Torreya grandis. The sequence goes on from JARHVA010000309.1 coordinate 4,414,654, forward strand.
TGGGTTCATAACCATTAGCAAGGCCATGGTATGAAACTGGAAGGAGTATGGAACCTTACCAAGGGTTTAATCTTATTTTAATTCACTAACTTAAAGCATTGTAAATCCATTGTTATTCATGGCCCTTGGTATATACATAGCATGTTGGTGGTGTTTTCTCACTAGACTCAAGACTTTCAAGTTTAAGAGCAAGTGAAACCAAAAATTATAATCTAGGTGGAATTTATTGGCTTGCCTCTCCCCCTCTACGTTTTTATTGACTATCTCACAAAACCCATAGGGAGTTTAATATGCCATGAAAAATAAAATAAAAATTACAGCCCATCCCGAAAAAAGGGTTTTTGTGGAAGTGGATCTAGCCCAGGATCTCAAAGAGTCTATTGACATTCAAATTGGAAATACTTAATTTACTCAATGGGTGCTCTATATCAACTTACCAAATAACTATTTTTGGTGTCAATCCTCAAATCACATAAACTAGAATGGTAATGCTAATGGCTAGACCACTGTCACAAATAACAAGAATAATTTAGCAAGAGGTAGTGGTAAGCCTCATCCTTTAACTTATCACCTAGTCATATCTCCCAATACCTTGACCCACGTTGATAAATCTATTGTTCCTAACAAGGCTTCACATCTACTTATGTGCACACAAGAACCTTTGCTTACTTTTTTAATACTCTACCTTCATCTCCACAAACTCAACTATCACAACCCCTCTTAGGGTGACTTCATTAGAATAAGAATAAATTATCATTACTCTAGTCTATAAAGTAGTCTTCCAGCACTCTAAGAGTCCCTCTCATTCTCATGAGGATAAATATATGGAACATAAGTGGAAGACTTTTTATATGGGTGATTTTATGAAGCACAAACCTTATTTCAATTAGTTTGTTGATCTTGAAAATCTCATAGAGGAAAATTATATGAACCTTGATGTTTCCCAATGTTACTCCATTCATGGAATGTTTGGGGCCTTGCTGATCCACCATGTAAGTTTGTGGTTAGGAATAATTTTTACCTTTTTAGTAATATGAAAATTGTTTATTTGTAAGAAGTTATGATCTCTAGCTTCCTCTTGCATAATGTAACACAAATAATTTGGCCTAGGGTCATTTTTTAGAATACCAAGCATGATTTTGGTTGTGGTGGGGTCATTACTCTTTTAGATCTAGAGCTTTAACAACATATTGTTTCTTATGGGTCTAATCTAACTCATCATGTTATTTGGACTCTATTTGACTTTGATAATCATATTAATGAGCTTATAAATCTATATGCCTATAATGATGTTGTGGAGTGGGATATTATTTGGATATGGTTGGTAGACTTGCTTCTGAATGCTCATTGGATCCTTTATGGGAATTTGAATATTATGGTAAATATCTTGAGGACAAATATGGTCATATTCTTGTGTTGTTGTGTTGGTGAATGGGAAGAATGTGTTGATTTGAGTTTTATACACACCCCAAAAATTACTATGAAGTTGCCTCTAATGTTTTAGGATTGGTGAGAGATTTCACTCTATAGCATGAGTTGTAGGGTATTTGGTTTTATAACAACCTATTAGTGGAATAGTGGTGAGTGATACATATTATTTACCATAGGTAGACTGGCTATGAGTGAACCTAGATCTACTTGGAGTGGGTGTAAGGATGATGATTCTAACTAAGAAGGGTTATATTTCAAATAAACTCCAAAAAGAGGGAAAAATAAGGCATAAATGAAAAGCCTGTGGAAAATCCAAGGATAAAGACTTTCAAGACTAGTATTTGAACTCAAATAGGACAAGGAATCTAAACCAATACTTGTTTCAAGCTATTGTAGCACACGAAAAATCAAATATAGTGAAGAGTCAAAGGAAACTAGAACATAGTGTACTCAAACATGAAAAAATCAAAGGTTGCCTAATTGCTAGATTATTTTTGCATATCTACAAGAAGATTATGATAAGCATGTAAAATATATTCAAACCAACTATAGATAAAAATGAATGATTGTATTTTAAAGTAGATACCTCATACACAATTAAATTACTAATATACTAGAATGATGGAACATACCAAACAATCCATATAATTAGATAAAAATGAAGATTTACACATAAATATCAAGTCAAACATAAGTTCTTTTAATTTATTATTAATCTAAATAGCCAAAATTCCCCTCCTCTTGAGACCAGGAGGTTACATGTATTTATAAGATTGAGATGGGGAAGGCCTCATCTCTTCAAACTTTAACTAAAATTACAATTTAAAAAAAATAGAATCTTTCATTCAAAATCATGAAAAGATTCATGTACAATGATAATACTCAGAATAAACTTCCTAGCTAAAAATATATTCTACATGTACAATAAATAGATTGGAAACTAAAGTCCCACCTTGGTAATAACCATGTAGATACATAATCATTATAAAATTGAAGTGTTGATGCAATGAAGTTAATCAGATTAGCTGATGAATATACTGTAGTTACAACTATGGCAATGACTAAGAGCTTTGTGAAGTTGGGGAGGGGGGGAATTAATAACTAATTGTGTGCATGTTGTAAACCTAGAAGCTATTTATTTAGCTGTTATCACTTCACCCAATGCATAAGATACATCAATTTTTTTATATATGATTTCAAAATTTAGTAACAAATGCTTCAAAATTATGACTGTCTCAACCATTACTCTTTCTTGTTTTGCCTCTGAGCTCTTGAATCCAACTATTAAAGCCTTAACTCTTGTTACTCTATCTTTGGAAAAACTAACCAATTGTAATACCTCTTCATTGGTTTTATACACAATACCTTCTACTTTTTATCTAAAGTTTTTAGCATCCAAGTGGAGAAGGTTCTCAAAATTGGGTTTGTTGGCCAACTCCCTTTCTTAGGTGATCACCCTGGTTACTCTCATATCTCCCAAAATTTTTAGTTCTTCACTTTCATGACTAAAAAAAAGACACAACTTCTTGATTTGTTTATGCCAATTTTGAGAGGCATCATTCTTGTCAATCACATAGTTTAAACACTAAGAATTATCCATACTAGTCATTAGATTGAGCTAATCAAAAGATTGATATTGGAGCACTGAACTAGGAAATTTAATCTTCTTTCTTCATCTTTCATTTTATTACACAATGTGACATTATCTACTATGTGGACTTGACTACCTACCCTAGACACTCTGATATTGAAAAAAATATTGTACAACTTTATAGATGCACTCTGCACATCATTAATCACTTCCTAAGGAGTGTGTGTAATCTACATTTGCTTCCACCTTTTCAAGGCTTCCTTATTACTCTAGTGTATCTCCTTCATCACTACCCCATTGGAATCCAAAAACATGTTGAAATCCTCAATGTACTCATTAGGATCGTTGGGATTTATTTTTGGGTTTTTTTTATTAAAGAGAACAAGTTTTTTCTTTGTTCAAATTCTACTTCTTATTTTGTTCTTACATTTACCATCTTCCCCTTCCTCATCCTTTGTATAGTCCCACTTTCATTGTCAAACCAAGTGGAGACTATGGGTAGATCTATCAAAACCACATTTTACCTTTCATATTTGATATTTTACATCTCCCTTATCCATTGAGGAACTATAAGTTCTCATGTTTCTTCTTCTTGAATAAGTTTTGAAGATGTAAAAGGTTGAGAAGTCATTGGAAGGGATGTGATCAAAGTGGTTGGTAGTGAGGCACTTATTTGAATAGGGATTTGGGGGAGTTTTTGTATAAGTACTTCCCACAAGGACATTTATTTTATTGATGTTACCTCAGCCAAGAATCTAGTTAAACCAGAGGTTATCTCCATAGTCATGGTTGCTTTTGACATGGCCAATAGCTGGGGCATGAGAAGCTCTATTTGGGCTAAATTTTTCTTAAGTGATGGCAGCTTATTGAAAATATAAACTATAAGTAGATTCTCAAAATGGACTGATCTAGGAGTCCTTATTAATTTTGAAGAGGAAAGAATATATGAATCCTCACTAGTACTAATAAAACTAGATGATACAATGCTAGGCATCACTATAGGTAAAATTATAGCTGAAATTTATATATTATGCACTGAATAAATAATAGAAGAGACTACCTCATCAATTTTCTAACTCTGTTCTAGTGTGAGGCTAGCTAAGATGTCTCCTCCTTCGTGGTAAATTAGACTTAAAGCTTTGGCTTTCTCTAGCTCAGCTTCTTCATCATTCAATTATGCCATGCCCATTTCTTTGTCTTCTTCCTCTAAAGGATAATCAACTAAAGATATCACTTTTTATACTCTTCTTCTTATTCCAACTCCATTTTAGTTTATGCATCCTTTTCCTCCTCCTCAGTATCTTCTTATATAATACAAATACCAAGTGATGGCCTCTCTTCTAGTTTTTATCCTAGGAGGGAGCAAGGGAGTCTTTGTGCTTCTTTTGATAGGTGAAGATAGGTGGAATGGAAGGCAGATGAGATGGTAAAGGGGTTGTGGGAAAAACTGTGGTGGGAGGTGGAGTTGAAGTTGATGAAGTGGAAGGTGTGGAAGGCACAAGGCTTCCCTGAGGGGAATTAGAAGATCGGGGAGAGTTAGGAGTAGTTGGAATTAAAGTAAAATCCATTTGTAGGAATTTATGAAGGATTAATTTGGTGACTGTAATAAGAGGAGGCAAATGAGTCATCATAATGCTGCTCTTCCTTTATTCATATAAGGAAATGACTGGCCTATCCCTTTTAGTCATTGTGTCCATGACCTATTCACGTGAATTTGTTGAATTAGAAGGGAATTGAGGAACATGAAGTCCTCTCAAAATCTCCCTCCTAAGTTGAGGATTTGATTGCCTATGAATCCGAGATAGATCTAGTTCTTATTCTATAGCTTCTACTAAAGGGGAAGGAGGTTGATCTAGTGGCTAAGATCCTTATGGTGGAGATGGAGGCCATTTTTTACTCCATGCATTTTAGGCCTCTTATTATATTGCCTTTGGGTTGTATTGTATGTATTATTCAAGTATTATAGACTTTTTGTTATCTTTCATATTTATCTATACTTTTGAATCATTTGAGGATTTTAATAAAATTTGATCATGATCATATGCTTAATGATTATAAGAGACATGCACTTTCTTGTTTTTTAGGATAGTTTTGAGATACCCCCTTATTTTCTTCTTGGGGTCCCATTCTTTGAAAGGTGCAATCTGTAAGTTTTACCATGTTCTAGCCTTGCCAGATGAAATGAAATGTGACCTAGTCATATATTGATGTTGTCTAATGTTGAAAAGAGTCTTAAAGTAGTAGTTAAAATGCATCTAACCTAATTCTTCATCAATACTATTGAAGACTTGATAGGCTATTTCCTATTCTATAATATGATCTAGAACATGATGTGGCAATAGTAAAGGAGCAGTCCTAGTACCCTCCACTCAGATGATGGTTACATCTAGATACAACTAATAATATCCCATTTTACTAAGGGTCTATATTATGTTTTTTTGATAGTCTGGGCATTGGGTCACCCTAAATTTCTTGGTATATATGAGGATATAAATAATTGATTATCCTTTTGATTTAAGTCTTTTACCTATGAATGAACATAAAAAAGAAATCTTCTACGACCTTGTTTCCCAAATATTCATCTGATGGTTGCCATTCCTGACCATAAGGCTTGTAAACAGTGACCATTAATGCATCTAAAAATTTAGACATCATGCAGAAATTATCATCTTTAGGCCTTAGATTAGGGTAAAGTATTTGTGCCTTTAGTCATGAACTTATATAGTCCCCAATGCCATCAGCTTGTTTGTTGCCAGGAGTATATTCAATAGTGGAACCCATTTGACCTAAAAATAGGTAATACTTAGGAAAACATATAACTTATTCAATAGTGCCATTGCTATTATAACTCTAGGTCAGAATTTGATGATGCAATTGGAGGAGATTTACCCCTTTGGATTTAGCCTCTCGGCCTTTGCAAGACATTGCTTCAACTTTTCATCTACAATGTTGTGCTCAAGTTAAACATTGGTTGAGACTTGATTGTAGGTAGTCTCAAGGTAAGAAAGCCTAATATATATTTTGAATGCCCTACCCAAGATGTAAGTATAGGTAGTCTTGACTCTCCTTACATATATGATATCCCCAACACTAGTTCTATTAATGAATAAAAATTTCAAGAGGTTAATGCATGACATTACCTCAGGTTTAGTCGTTGCTTGGTGGAGACCCTATTTTTTAATTAATAAAAAATTATCTATGTACTGCTTGGCCTATGAAGAGAGTTCATATTTAACGAAATATTATATCTGTATATTTAGTCAATCCCACAAATGAGTATGGGGAGGGGATTGAGGGCTTACCTTGATTTAACAAAGAGTCCATTGTTATCGTTTAGTTTTTGTAAATCCTATGAGTTCTTAGATTGGTTCATTCTATGCTTAGTGGTTAAATAAATTTAGGGATTAATTGATGTTTGGAAGCTTGATAACATAATTGTTTAGTCGAAAGAGCAAAGGAAAAATGATCCCTAATTTTTACAAATTTTGTATATATCTCTCGCAGGCCTGAGTATTGAATGTATTTATGCATATTTAATGAAGATAACAAAATTTTTATTTTAATTACCATTTCAATTTGAATGTGCCAATTAGCTTTGGTGGGAGCCCTTACTTATCAAGTGGTGATCATTCATTAATTCTTTGTGTTTAGTCATTACTTTTGAGGCAATTGTCAGTTATTCATTGACTTGATCCTTTAACATGTTGTCAATAATTCCCTTTTATTTTTTTACCATACCTTCCCCTGATAATTTCACTTGTCAAGTCCTCATTAACCTGACCCTTTAAATTTATCTATTGTGTTGGGTAGAACATGTAGTGGTGAGTTAACATGATCAATTCATGTGGCCTAATTTCAGAGTACTAGAGGCATAAAAGCTTAGGGCATTAGACTAGTATTCTTTTTGGTGAATAATCTTCCATGGTCATGGTTCACGAGGATTGAGACACATGAAATGATCTTAGAAGCCTAAAGACTTAGGAGTTTAGAACAATTGAATTACAGACTAGAGAATCACTTAACCTTTTTATGGATGTAGATTACCATGATTGAGACACATGGAATGACCTCAGAATCCTGGAGACTTCAGAGCTCAGAACCATTAGCACATAGGAATGCAGGACTATTAAATTTATTGGTAAATAAATGAAGTTTTTGTGTTTCCATTTTAACATGAACATACCATGTGGAGAGTTTGTGGGTCCTGGGAGGCTCAAGAATTGGGAAGACTTAATCTTTTGTAATTATCCAAAACTCTGAATGACTTAAATTTTTTGTAATCTTCCAAAACTCTGAATGACACAAGAGCAACATGTGTCAAAACTATATAGAATATTTACGGTGGGTCTGATTGGAGGAAATTAATGATCTTTGGTTGTTAATCTAATTATCAAAATATATATACCGGGACATAGAAAGATTAGATCCGTTAGTTTATAAATCATATCAAAGTAAAATTTGTGAAAATTCAAGATTCAAAATAACTTAAAGTACTAGTTTAAGCTTGGATTTTAGCAATTTGATCTTGGGAAATGTTGTATTTACTATAAATATCACTAGATGAAACATGCATGATATCCTAGACATATATCCTTAGGCTCATATCCCCCCCAGATAAAAGGTTTTAAAATAATGGGTCCCTTTTTTTTTAATTTTGAAAATGGGGTGTGTGTTTTAGGACACAAGGAAAATACTCCTATGTATTTTTAGAACTCATAATTTTAGATATATATTATGATATAAATTTAGTATTAACAAAGAAAGAATGAATAAATCCAACTTCTGGAACAAAACTCTTACTTCCTCATGCAACATACTAACCTTCCCATTCCTTAGATTGGTGTGTGATCTAGTGAAATTAATTTCCCTTGCTCATGAAGATTTTGACGAAGACCCGAATAAACATTGTAGGTTTCATTTTGAATTTTGACCTTACAACCAATGAAAAAAATAAATCTTAGCCATTATTCGACTAGTAGCTAGGCATTCATAGCCCCAATAGAGATACATATGGTTCTAATTGAATCCTTGCTCTACTATCAGCCAAACATCCATAGCCCCAATAGATTTTAATTTAATCACCTACCGTCTATCAGTTTTATCCTTAAAAAAAGATAGAGGAAGGTTGGGAACCGCCTTTAGTTGGATGTATGAAATAAGAAAACTTATTGATCGATAAATCCTTGTCAACGTGTATCTAGTCCTATGTTTGCCATCTCTTGCTTAATTTTTAACATATGATAATGCAGTGCATATTTGGAAATGGGGAGATATTATAAAATTAACATGAGAATATCATAGCAAGTTCCAATAGTCGAGTAATCCTATTTAATCTAAAATAAAACAAAGTTTAGTCATAATACATACCTCAATTCCAAAAAGTCTAGTACTATGAGAATAAATTTCCATCAGCACCAATTGTGCTCCCTTTAGGTATCATCCCATTTATTTTGGCATATACTTTTGGATTCAATTCATAAATTGTTTGAGATAGCTCCACAACTTAGGAAACTAAACAATAAATCATGGAACTAAGCTATCAAAAGCAATGAAAACTACCCTAAAGGAAAACAAGTGTAGAAAGTAGGAAATTTAATCTAGAAAGAAATAAATCTAATCTACTTCTACTTTAAATTTAATATAGTTCACTCTAATGAATTTATAATTGGGGTAGACATGAAGTAATGTTTCAAAAGTTATCCATTGATTGAAAAGGTGAGGTCCTTACCTTGGAGGTCTTTCAACAGAAAGACATTATTTTTAGGGATTTTAGATACCTGATATGGTCCAATCCATAATAGAGTGAACTTGTCATGCTACCCTTCTTGTCATGTGATTTATATCATAAGAGAAATATGTATGAAATCATGAAATCCTTAATTTTGGATCTTTTATCAAATTAGCATTTGATAATATCCCGATGTTTGCTAAAGATGTGTAATGCTTTAGTTCTTATATCTTCAAATTGGACTATCTCAAGTAGTCTATAAGTTATTCTCTCATCTTCACCCATATACTATTGCATGAATTGGTATGTTGGTAGCTTGAGAGTGATTGGTAAGACTAGCTATTGTCCATATACCAAAAAAAGGGTGAAGCCTTAAGAGCTTGCTTATGCCTAGTTCGGTCTACCCATATTGTATATTTTAATAAGATATGCCATTCTCTTGGTTTGTTCTATGTAGACTTCTTTATGGCATCCATCAAAATCTTATTGGTTAACTAAACCAATCCATTTCCTTATGGGTAATGGTTTGAAGAGAACTTGAGGGTGATCTAATTATGGTAGGCCCATTTTGTGAATTCAACAAATTTGCATACTAGATCATTATCATAGACCAATGAAATAGGCATGCTAAATCTAATGACTATGTTTCCCTCCAAGAAATTGATGACATTTATGGGTCATGAATTCTTAGTAGTAATAACCTCCATCCACCTGGTACAATAATCAGTAGTTGTGAGGTCAGACTTATGTCTTACTGAAGAGTTTAGATTTATTACCCCAACAAAGTCTAGGCCCCATTAGGCAAAAGGGCATCTTTCAATCACTTGATGTAAAGGCATAACAACATTTAACTCTCTCTTCACAAATACCTAAAACTCATGGTAGATTATGACGTGGTTATCGACATCCTTAAATATTATAGGCTAGTAATAACCCATCCTTAAAATTTTGAGCTATAGTATTATTAAAGGGATGTCTACTACCAACCTTATGATGTAGGTTATCCAAGATGTCCTTAGCTTAATATTTTGAAATGCAATGTATGTAGATACCTTCATAGTTATTTCTATAAAGGACCCCTTTCTTGATCATGAATGATTTTATTTGAGTCTACGGGCTCACTTTTGCTCTTTGTTCAACTCTAGAGGGCATGTCCCTGTAAGTAGGTAAAGGATGATATATGAGTACCATTCCCCTCCTATCACCTAAGCTTAATTGATTTATTCAATGTGGATACATGGGTCAATTTGAGTCATAATTTGGATGAGGCCTTAGAATCTTACCATTTTAGTTGGTCTAATTTCAATTTCAAACTCTTGAAGTTTTTCCATCCATTTCCCTCTCCTTTCTACCAAATCATTCAGGCTAAGCATGAGTTTGACAACTGGGTTGGGGGAAATGGCATGTCTTATTTCATAAAATATAATGTTTGAATTTTTTTATGTCCTTGATCAAGGCATATTTATGCTTATCAATTATGAAATACTTTAGATTTGCATCCTTTAGGTTGGTACTCATGAAGGCATTGGTGTGCTCATTGTCTTCTACCTTTTGTGTCAATACTATAACAATGGTATGTTCTAAAGTGAATGAATAAAGATATAAATATTTATTGAAATATAGGATGATCATGATTAGGACTTGAGAAATTGCCATTTTGTTGTCCTAAAAATATTTACTGGCCTTTATTTTCCACTCATTCTTGGCATCCTGTTTCAGCATGGCATTCAATGGTTTGACAATTTATACAAAACTAGAAATGAACTTTATTATGAAGTTGATCTTCAGAAAGAAAGAATTTAGCTCTTTCTTGTTGTTGGGAAGAGTTAGCTTAAATATGGCTTGGACATGGTCTAGATCGATAGAGATCCCTTCTTTGTTGATAATATGGCCAAATAATTTTCCTTCAATAATTCCAAAAATGCATTTCTTAGGGTTCAAAGAAACTCCATACCTTTTGCACCTCTCTAAGACTTTATATAGATGCATTACATGGTTAAACCTATTATTAAAAATTACTATAATATCATCAATGTAGATGATGATGCACTTCCCCACCAGTCCATGAAAGATAAAATCCATCCTCTCTAGAAAGTGGTTCCTATGTTGATTAGACCAAATGACATCATTTTATATGCAAAGTCTACCCATTTGGTGGTGAAGGCAGTATTCATCTTATCTTTTAACTTAACCAATACCTCATTATAACCTATGAATACATCCAAGAAAGACACCATCTTTGATCCACTCACCAATTGTATTACTTTGTCCAGAGAAGGTAGAGGATAATTATCCTTTTTTGAGTCTTTTTTGTTCCTAAAATCAACACACATCTTGATTTCTCCATTATTTTATTTAATGGTATCAGATTAGCTACCCAAGTCAAGTGCATAATTTGGAAAATAATCTTGGATTTTGTACTTTAGTCTCTATGAGAGGTTCTAGGACTAGGTTTACTAGTCTTTGCCTTTGCTTGATGGCTTGTGTTCTGGCCTCAAAGGAATGGTGTGGTTATTGAACCTTGGATAAAATATCTTCAGGTCATCATATGTATAATAAATTACATCCTTGTAATCTATAATCAACCCCTTCATCATATGTATAATAAATTACATCCTTGTAATCTATAATCAACCCCTTCATCATGTGCTTTTCATTTTCAATACAAATTAGACCGATATTCACTAGTTGGGGAGCCTGATTAGTCCCTAATTTTTCCTTGTTGAAGTTGAACTTAGTTACTTTCATTTATTTATAATTTGGGCCTAAGGGTTGATGTAAAAATATCATTCATAGGAAACCATGCCCAAGGGGATTTAGTTTTCTTTCAGCTGTAGAAGACCCTCTTTGCCCATATCTTTAGTTTGCATAGGTTGGATATTCCCTTCATCTATTATCTGGGCCTCAAAATCTCTCGAACTATTTAAGAACTTTATGATTTACTAATCATCATCAAACACCAATAATTTATACACATTATCAAGAATATAAGGGCATGGGACTATTTCCACTCAAAATTTCTACATTTTTTATTCCTGAAGTGGTGCTAGATTAGCAGTGGAGGTTGCTAATGAATTAATTATTTGATTATTTTTTCTTTAGATGGCCTTGATGATGAATGCTTCAAAGGATTAAATCAAGTCTAAAGATTTGTGTTTTTAATTATTTAGGTATGCAATATTTCAATAGTACTTATTTTTTATCTAGTTTACAACCAATTCATAGTCACCAAACACTAGTAGTTTTTTGGCATTTTGTTTTAATGCAAATTGTAGGCCCAAGATCAACACTTCATATTCAGCTCTAATGTTGGTGTAGGGGAAATGAAACTTATAAGTAGCTAATAAATACTTACTTTTTAGATATTTTAGGTCCACGTCTATGTCAGAACCCTGCTTAGAATAAGCCCCATCAAAGTGTAAAATCCACAATTGAGAAGGAACTTAAAATTCTTGTTCATGAAATTGTTGTTTGCTAGTGAAAGTGTACACACCTGTATGTGTTGACACAAATTCAAATTGCTCATTCTTGGTGTTGTAATTAGTAAATAATTACTTCATTTTTTTCTCCTTTTCTACCCTAATTTTATTTGGTACCCCTTTCTAGGGCAACCACATGTGTGATAAATTCATGGCCATGTACCCATTCAATGTTTTTGACTAGTCTCAGCTTAGTAATAAGCTATATGCCTCTATAATGTCAATGACCAATATGTCAAAAATACATTAAAAACATGGATCTAATTCTAATTATATGCATACATTTGTCAATTGTTTAACACATGGGACTGAGGATTTATCTAACTATAGTACTACTCTTTTTGACTTGTCAGGAGTCAAACCCAACTTTTGACAAACAATTGTATGCATCACATTAGTTGATGCCCTGTAATCAACTAGGTAATTATGTACATTTTTTATAAATAATAAAACTATCAATTATAATAAAACTTTGTACATTATTACATTTTCATGGATAGTCTTAGACTTGTTAGAAGTCTTCCCTATCATGGCCTTGAGTAGTAGATTCATCTATTCAGTGATCTAAGCTAGCTCATGAAGATTGATATTGTCTTTAATATCTTTCACATATTCAAAAATATTTTGAAGATTATACCCTCCCTTTCCCTAATGTTTGACACTCTATGCTTGATCCTTTTGGTTAGGAGGAGGTTAATTATCCCTCATAGGTGGAAGTGGATTATCTCTCCATGGTGAAGGTGGATTGTTGTTAGCATTCAGATTAAGAGGAGTAATAACACTATTATAGGGAGGAGTTGAAGAAGTCATAAGCTACTTACTTCTCAAGTTATATTTATTTTTGACCTGTTGGTACTTTTAGAAAGCATGAACCTCATCGGCGTTATCTTCAAGCTCATTGTCATATTCCCCAAGAAAGGGAAAGTCATAATTGTCAAGTACCACAGCCATGTTGTGCTTGCCCAAAGAATATGATGAAGATGGTTCTTGTTGACTGGAAGAATTTTCTTGTCTTTCTACTTCCTACTGGAAGATTTTAAAAGTAGTACAAAACTTGATATAATCTAGTTACCTATGTTGCACAATTTTATGGACCTAAAACTAGTTTGGAAGAGTTGTGTCCATGATGTTGATCTCCAACATCCTATTAAATAGAACTTGATGTTCTTTATTATTCTCAAACCTATTAAAAGGCTTGTTATACCTTTAGAACCCATAAACCTATTTATTCTAATTAAATTTATGTCCACCTATATTACCCATATATTTTTACATGGTGTAGAATTCATTACTTATTTTTTGTACCATCTACTAGATGGCTTCAATCTCTGTCTTAGTTGAGTTGGGAACATTGTCCTATGTGTTCATGATTTTAAATGGTATATAAGGATGACTCTGACTCTAATGGTTAGAAGTAGAATTTTTCAAGAAATTGAGATGATGATTTTGGGTAACATAGGTTAAAGGATATTGATTGTGTATTAAGGTCTAATTTTGTGCCATAAAATTTTGGGTTACACTGGGGATTGGGCCATAAGCTAGCTAGACAGGTCCAAGACTGAGTGAAGGTAATGACTTCAACTAAGGATACAATTATTTGTCCACATTGATTACCTTTATGTAAGCCAAGGGTAAACTATCAATGTTGATATCCCTATGTAGAAATACAAGAGTCATGGAATCTAGGGAATTTTTATACATTTCTAAGGCCAATGGCTCATTAGGATAATAGGTAGACTCTAATAAGTTATACATCTTTTGAAACTGAGTGTTGAATGCTTGGATTGGTTCACTAGGCTCTCATCTCATGCTAAAAAGTGTTTATAGATAACACTCACACTAGTAACTTGGCCAAATTGAGCTAAGAAGGTATCTTGAAATTATGTATAAGTTGTGACTGATCCTTCTAGAATATGTAAAAGCTAGTCATAGGCTACTTCTTTCAAAGTGAAATGGAATAGTCTACAAGCCACAACCTCGTGAGTTATATTTAGGATGCCTAAGGTAGATTTGAAAGACTTTACATGTTCTTCTATAGTCCTTCCTCTTGAGGGATAAAAATAAGGGAGATATTTCTTTGGGTTTTTAGGTAAATCATGCAATGCTCCTATGACATTGATAGCTAATTTAGTCAACCAAGATAGGGATTAAGGTGGGGTATTAGAATAAATTAGATGGTTAAGAGGTGGATTATGCAGATGGGTCATTAAAACTATTGGTAATTTAAGGTGGTCTTCCTAGGGATACTGATTCTACCCTATGTTTCTTGGAAATACCTCTATCAGAAGTAACCTTTCTATGGATGTCCAAAAGTGTTTATATTAGGTTATTGTCTAAGGTTGACTTTGTTAGTCATCTAGGTGCATCCAAAACAACTCAAGTGATCTTACTTCTTAGGATAGAGGTAGAGGATGGAGGACTTCCTTCTAGTGCCAATTTAAAACTTTTGTTGATGTGGGTTTTATACACACCCTATAAATTACTACAAGGTTACATCTAACATTATAGGATCGATGAAAAAATTCAATCCAAGGCATGAGTTATGGGGTATTCAGTTTTAGCATAAGATGTTTTAACACACAAACATTCAAATATAGTGAAGAGTCAAAGGAAACCAAAACACAATAAAGTCAAACATACATAAATCAAAGGTTGCCTAATTACCAGATTGTTGTTGCACAACTACAAGAAGATTATGATAAGCATGCAAAAGAAGTTCAAATTAGCTATAACTAAAAATGAATGTTTGTATTTTAAAATAGATACATCATACACAATTAAAGTAATAATATACTATAATGATGGAATGTCCCAAGCAATCCACATAATTGGAGAATAATGAAGATTTACACATAAATATCAAGTAGCAGAACTTATTTAAATTTCCTATTAATCTAAATAAACAAAATTCCCCTCCTCTTAAGACTGAGAGGTTACATGTATTTATAATGTTGGAATGGGGAATCCCTCATCTCTTCAAGCTTTGCCTAACATTATGAGTTTGAAAAATTAAACCTTTCATTCAAAATCATGCAAAGATGCATGTACAATGATAATATTCATAATAAACTTCCTAGCTAAAAATACATTATGCATGTACAATAAATAAATTGGAAACTAAAGTACCACCTTGGTAATAACCATGTAGATTTACAAACACTCTAAAATTTAACTACTAACGTAATGTTGTTAATTGGATTAGCTGATGAAGATACTACAATTTTAATTGTGGCAAGGACTAAGATCTTTGTGAAGCCAAAGGGCACTAACAACTAGTTGTATGCATGTTGTAGAGTCATAAGTTACTTATTTATCCTTTACCACTTCACCTAATGCATAAGCTACATCAAATTATTTGTCTATGATTTCAAAATTTAGTAATGAAGGGTTCAAAATTTTGATTACCTCAACCATTAATCTTTCTTGCTCTACCTCTAAGATCTTGAATTCAACTACTAAAGCCTTAGCTCTTATTACTTTGTCTGTGGAAAAACTAACCAAATGTAATACCTCTTCATTGGTTTTACACACAATACCTTCCACTTCTTGTATGAATCTTTTAGCAGTAAAGTGGAGAAGGTTCATAAAATTGAGTTTGTTGACCAACTCCTCTATATGGGTGATCATCCTGGTTACTCTCATATCTCCCAAAAGTTTTAGTGCTTCACTTTCATGACTAAAAAAAAGACCTAGTAGCTTCTTCATTTATTTATGGTAATTTAGGAAGGAATCCCTCTTGAAAATCACATAGTTTAAACATGAAGAAGCATCCATGATGGTCATTAGATTGAGATACTTAAAAAAACTAAACTTGAAACACTAAACCAAGAAATTTAATCTTCTTTATTTATTCTTGATTTTATTCTATAATGTGATAATATCTGCTTTGTGGGCCTAACTTCCTACCCTAGACACTCTGATATTGAATGAAATATTATACATCTTTGTAGTTGCACTCTGCACATCAACAAGCACTTCATGAGGAGCCTATGTAATATGAATTTGGTTCCACATTTTCAAGGCTTCCTCATTACTCTGGTGCATCTCCTTCATCATCAACCTAGTAGAATCCACAAATGTGTTGAAATCCTCAATGTACTCATTATGATCATTGAGATTTATTTTGGGATTTTTGGCTAAAGAGAACAAGTTTTCTCTTTGTTCAAATTCTACCTATCCTTTTGTTCTTAAATTTACCATATTCCTCTTCCTCACCTTCTGTATAGTCCCACTTTCCTTATCAAAATGAGTGGATAATATGGGTATATATATCAAAACAATATTTTTTCTTTCATCTCTAACATTATACATCTCCCTTACTTATTGAGGAACTATGAGTTATCTTGTTTCTTCTTCTTGAGAAAGTTTTGGAGATGTAGAAGGTTGAGAGGTCATTGGAAGGGATGTGATCATAGTGGTTAGTAGTGAGGCACTTATTTTAATAGGGGTTTGGGGTAGTTTCTGGTCATCTACTTCCAATGGGGAGGTTTATTTTATTGGTGCTACTTCAGCCAAGAATCTAGTTAAACTTGGGGTTATCTCCATAGTCATGGTTGCTTTTGGCATGGTATATGACTAGGGCATGGAAGCTCTATTTGGGTTAAATTTTTTATAGGAGTTGGTGTCTTATTGAATATAGAAATTGTAACCAAATTATTAGAATGGATTACTGTAGGAGTCATTATTTTTGGTAAGGAAAGAATATCTGAATCCCTAATAATACTACTAAAATTAGATGATATAATGCTAGCATTACTACAAGTAAACTTAAATATATAATTTATACATTAGGCACTAAATAAATAATAGAAGAGACTACCTCATCAATTTTGTGACTTTTTTCTTGTGTGAGGTTAACTAAGGTGTCTCCTCTTTCATGCTCAACTAGACTCAAAGCATTGGATTTATCTAGCTCAACTTCTTCATCATTTGATTGTGCCATGCCCATTTCCTAATATTCTTCCTCTAAAAGATAATAAACCAAGGATATCACTTGTTCTGGTTCTTCTTCTTCTAGCTCCATTATAGTATCTTCATACTTTTCCTCCTACTTAGTATCTTATTCTATAATAGGGAGACCAAGTGATGATCTCTCTTTTAGTTTTTTATTATGGGAGTGAGTAGGGGAGTCCTTGTGATTCCTTTGGTGGATGAATATAGGTGAAGTGGAAGGAATATTATATGGTAAAGGGGTTGTGGAAAAAGCTATGGTGGGAGGTGGATATGAAGTTGATGAAGTGGAAGATGTGTAAGGCACATGGCTTCCCTAAGGGGACATAGGAGATCAAGGAGAGTTAGAAGCAGTTGGAATTGAATTAAAAGCCATTTACAAGAATTTAGGAAGGATCACATGGATGACTATAGTAAGAGCAGGCAAAGGAGACATAAAAAATCTACTCTTCCTATATTTAGTTGAGGAAATGACTTACCTCTCCCTTTTATTTGTTATGCCCAATAGTTATTCATGTGAAGGTATTGAATTAGAAGGCATTTGAGGACTAGGGAGTCCTCTCAAAATCTTCCTCTTAAGTTGAGGATTTTATTCCCTCTGACTCCCAGATTGATCTAGTTGCTCTTTTGTAGCTTCTGCTCAAGGGGAAGGAGGTTGATCTGGTCGCTGAGAGCCTTGTGATGGAGATGGATGCCATTTTTAACTCTAAACATTTTGGGACTCTTATTTTGTTTCCTTTGGGATGTATTATAGGGACTATGGAATTATCATAAACATTTTATTATCTTTCATCTTTATCCATACTTCCAAATCATCCAATGCATTTAAATTTTTTTGATCATGATTGTATGCTTGATGATTATAAGATAAATGCACTTTATTCTTTTCCAAGATATTTTTGAGATACCCCCTTATTTTCTTACTAGGTTCCCATTCTCTAAAAGGTGAAAGCTATAAGTTGTACTATGTTCTAACTTTACCAACTAAAATTAAATGTGACCTAGTCACATATTGATGTTGTCCAATGCTAAAAGGAGTCTTAAAGTAGTAGGACAAATGTATTTGACCTAATTATTCATCAATACTATTGAATACTTGATAGTCTATTTTTTGTTATGAAATATGATCTAGAACATGACATGGCAATAGTAAAGGAGCAACCCTAGGACCCTCCACTCAAATGATGATTACATCTGGATACAACCAATAACCTCCCATTTTATTAAGGGTCCATGTTATGTTTTTTGATACTCTAGGCATTGGGGTGCCCTAAATTACTTGGTATATATGAGGATATACCTCATTAATTATCATTTTTATTTCATTCCTATGCCTATGAATGAACATAAAAGGGAAATCTTGTTTGACCATATTTCCCAAATATTCATCTAATGGTTTCCATTCCTGACCATAAGGCTTGTAAATAGTGTCCATTACCACATCTATCAAGTAAGACATATGTATAAATTTCCATAATTAGGCCTTTGATCAGGGTAAAGTATCTATGCCTTTATTATGCACTTATGATCTCCCCTAGTGTCACCAGCATGTTAGTTTTAGGAGTATATACAATAGTGGCACACATTTAACCTGCACATAGGTAATACTTGGGAAACTATATAACCTATTCAATTGTGCCATTTATATTACAAACTAAGTTTGAATTTAATTATGTAATTGGAGGAGATTGACCCCTTTGGATTTAGCCTCTAGTCCTTTACAATCCATTGCTTCAACTTTATGTCTACAGTATTATCTTCAAGCCAAAAATTTCCTAAGACTTGATTATAGACCATCTCAGGGTAGGGAACCTAAGATATATTTTGAGTTCCCTACCTGATATTTAATTCGAGGTAATATTTAATCTCAATACATGTATGATATCCCCAGTGGTGGTTCCATTAACGAATAAAACTTTCAAGAGGTAAATGCATGACAATACCTCAAGTTTAGTTGTAGCCTAGTGGAGACCCTATTATTGAATTAAAAATAAATCATCTGTGTACTACTTGGCCTCTAGAGAGAGTTCCTAGTCAAAAAAATAAGATTGGATTGATTCAACCTCCTTCTAGAGTATTGAGTAATGTGGAAATTTGAAGTTCAGGTCATTTTTCTCAAATATTGTATCTTTATATTCAGTCAATCCCATAAATGAGTATGGGGAGGGGATTGAGGGATTACCTTGCTTCTACGAAGAGACCATTATTCTCCTTTAGTCACTTAGTGGCTGAATAAATTTAGGGATCGCTCGATGTTGGGAAGTTTGAGAATGCAATTGTTTAATCAAAAAAGCAATAATAAAGTGAATCCTAATTTTTGTAGATTTTGTATATATCACTCTTATGCCTAAGTATTGAATGCATTCATGTGATTTCAATGCAGATAAGGAAATTTTTATTTTAATGCCCATTTCAATTTGAATGTGCTAGTAAGCTTTAACATGTGCCCTTACTTGCCAAGTGTCATTCGTTCATTAATTCTTTGTGTCTAGTCATTAATTTTGAGATAGCTATCAATTATTCATTGAATTTCTCCTTTGTCATGTTATTGATTATTACCTTTTATGTTTTGGCCATACCTTCCCCAGATAGTGCCACTTTTCAACTCCATCTTAACCCTATCCTTAAATTTATTTGCTATGTTGGGTAAGTCTCATAGCAGTGGGTTAATGTGATCAAGCCATATGGCCTGATCTCAGAGTACTAGAAGCATGAAAGCTAGGGAATTAGACTAATACTCCTTTTTGTGAACAATCTTCCATGGTCATAGGTCATTATGATCAAGACATGTGGAATGATCTTGGAAGCCTAGAGACTCAAGAGCTTGGAGTCATTGGATTACAGACCAAAGAGCCACTTAACCTTCTTGTGGATGTGGATTACCATGATTGAGACACATGGAATGATCTCAAAATATCAGAGACTCAACATTTAGAACCATTAGGACATAAGAACATGGGACTCTTAAATTACTAGTAAATAGATGAATTTTCAATATTTCTATTTTAATTTGGACATACCATGTGGTGAGTTTGTGGAGCTTGGGAGGCTTAATATCTCAAGAGACTTAATATTTTGTAATCATCTAAAAATATGAATGACTTAGAAATTTCGTCATCATCTAAAACTTTGAATGATGCAAGAGCGATGCATGTCTCAACCACATGGAATCTTTATTATGGGCTCGATTGGAGGAAATTAATGGTCTTTGGTTATTAATATTCGAATACACACACACACACACACACACACACACACACACACACACACACACACACACACACACACACACACACACACACACACACACACATACATACACTGGAAGATATAAATATTAGATATGTTAGTTCATACATTATATCAAAGTAAAATAAATGAAAATCCAAGGTTTTAAATAACTTAAGGTAGTAATTTTATCTTGGATTTTTACAATTTGAACTTGGGTAAAGTTGGATTTGCTGGAAATAACACTAGATAAAAAATGCATGATATCCTAGTCATAGATCCTTAGCTTCATAGCTCCCCAGATAAAGGCTTTATAATAATGGGTCCCTATTTTAAAATTTTAAAAATGGGGTGCGTGTGTTGGGCACAACATAATGGTTTTATATGCACAAAAAAATTAGGGTGTTTGATATAAACAACTATCAAAGGAAAGATTCAACCTCTCCCTAGTTTACTTGGTCCAATTTTTGACAAGGTGAGGATCAAGTTTTTTAATGGCTAGAACGAGCTCTACTAGCTGAACAAGATCTCTTATTTTTTGCTCATGTTCATGATAGGCTAGTTTTTATGCTCCCTAACACCTTCTTGTTGGATCATCATCTTATCATGATTTAATATTAAGTGGTCTACCCTTCAAGTGAATCATGTTATAACCTAGTTTTATCTCCATATACTCACCTTAAGCATGAGATAACTATTAGGCACAATCATAATTTGGAATTTAGTTCCTAAGCCTAAGGGGGATTCTAGTTAGATATAATGGTGGGTGGATCCTCTTGATTTCATCACCACCTTTCTTTGTGCTTATGATAAGTAAACCTCTTTTTTTTCTATCATATTCATAATTCTAAAAATCATGAATACCTCTAGGTATCATAGGAGATTTAATTCTCTCCTTTTAATGTTCATTTACAAACCCAACTAGTTTATTGTAATTATAAGCACAAGCTGAGGAGGCACACAAGGTTGCAGGGGCTCAAATTTGAGATCAGATGCATTGGTTACAAATTGGGGAGAAGGTCACCAAGGATTTTTTTGACTTCTATGTTCTATAAGGGTTATTGATATAATCAAAGCTATCAAGAAGGGATCTATTCAATTTACCAAAATCCCTAACATTCTAAAATATTTTGTTCATCATTATCATGGGTTTTTTTGGCCTAACCCAATTCTAATGAGTGTGAATCTGCTCTTACCTAATGCCTTCAATATGTCCCTTGTAAAAAAAATTATGCTCAATAGTTTACCTATGATAGGCCTTTAACCCTCAATAATAATAAATAAGTAGTAATGTAGATGGATACTAATAAAGCTCTGAGCATTGATGGTTTCTATTATGAGTTATACCAGATCTTATGGGATACTATGGATTTATATCTTAACAAGGTTTATTTTGAAATGATGTTGGAGAACTCTCTATGACCTCATATAGACCAAGGTAAAATCAAGTTTATCCCAACATCTAGTGAATCTAAGGTTATTACTAACTAGAGACCTATTACTCTTCTCAATGTCTCTTATAAGATAATTATTAAGCTGTTGGCTCTTAGACTTAATCATTTTCTTCCTTTAATTGTTAGAAGTGAGTAAAAAAGACTTATCCAACATAGATACATCCTAGACAATGTCATCATTGACTGGGAAGGCATGGAATGGGCTCATGTTTCTAGTCAAAAGGTCTTATTTGTTAATATTATTTTAAGAAGGCCTATGATCACATTGAGTGGAATTTTATTTATTCCATGATCCAAGATTTTGATTTTGGTTACAAGTTTATACAAGTGGTTAATATGTTATTTTAGGATGCTAGGACATGTATTAATATCAATGGATCCCAATATTCTCAATTTGAAATTCATAGATCTATCAAGCAAGGGTGTCCTTTAAATTCATAGATCTATCAGGCAAGGGTGTCCTTTAGCCCCTTCACTTTATGTGTTAGTAGTTCAAGGGTTTAGCTATATGCTAGCTAATTATGCCTCCATATGCTTGGTCAAAGGTATCTCTCTCTCCCTCATTCTGATTGTTAGTTGTTAAATGGTTACTTTGATGATGACTCTTTCCTCATTCTCTAAGAAGAGGAGGAATCAGTTAAGAATACTATGGATTGTTTTCATATTTTTTTCTAGCTTTTGGATTCTCTATTCAATGGAGAAAACATAGTGTTATCACCAGTCTCTTTCTCCCAAACCCCCTTGGCTAGAGGGATATCAATTGTAGTGAATTATTACATGGGTTTAATTTAAGTACCTTGGTATTCCATTTGATTTTTAAGGTTCTCCTGCTAAGCTGTGGTCCTATGTGGTTCAAAGAGTTGAGATTTTTTTTTTGGATCATTAAACCTTTATCCTTGGAAGGTAAGTTTAAAATTTTCTCTAAGGTTTTGGTAGCTATGCATGTTTACTTCTTATTATTGGGATCCTTATAATACTTCATATAGTAGACTATAAAATCTCTTAGGAGATTTCATTTGGGCCAATTTTGAAGGGAAAAAAGGATTTCACAAAGTTTTTTGGGATATTTGTTATTAGCCTAAAGAAGCATGTGGTTTGGGTCTCGTAGATGTTAAGATTCAAGTACTATCTCTCAACATTAAATGGGTAATCCATGTGATAGAAGCTGATGAAGCTTGGAATATCTTGCTTCATCACTATATCTCTTAGGGGGTTCCTTGTGGCAAGCGTGCTTGGCAAAGCCTTGGGATTCATACTCTTCTCATTACCCCTATCCCTAATGAAATTAATGGTACTTTTTTTATTTAGAGCATTTAGAAAGTCTGAGATAAAATCAAACCCTATATCATATGAATAGGGGGAGGATTTAGGAATGGTCTTTCTCTTAATTCTCATTTCCTTTGGTGGTATCCCTACTTGAATTTTCATAATGTTCCTTTTTATTTGGTACCTTGGATCAAAGATTTAAGGTTATTCAAGAAAGGTGTGAAAACCACTAGGGATATTTTATATAAAATGAACCATTCTTGGCTTCCTCGATAGTAAATTCAAAATAAATTAATTTAAATAATGTAGATGCTGAGTCTATTTCTAAAATTCAAGGCTCCATACCTAATGAGTATCTTCACAATATTGGAGTCAATTTCCTTACTCCCTAGTGTAAGGATTGGCATTGGCCTATGGTCACTCCATTTACTCATTCTTCTCCTTGTTTGGGGTATACTATTTTATCCCCCTAACATAATCAAGATGATATTCTCAATTACTGATGGAACATTTAGTTTAATCATGCATTTTGGTCGAGTAGATTTCACACCATGTGGGAAGTTCTCATTGAGCCTAATAAGGCTCATTTTCTTTGGTGTATTCTTTATCAGGGTTTACCAATGGTGACTAGCTTAATCACATGGGTGTTATGAATCCCATTTACTTAGCCTATCATTAATTTGAGACTATTAATCATATTTTATAGTTTTGATCCCATGCTCAGTTTGCATGGCAAAAGATTCATACCCTCTTTTAACCATTTAGTATTGATTTATTTACATGGAAGATGGCTCTATTGGGGGACTCCACCGTTCTTCCTTCAAGATACAATATATTTTGGCATATTTTTCATGATGATATTCTTTTTAAAATCTAGAAAGCTATAAATTATGCTTATTTTAATCATTAGTAAATAGCATGTAGTTTTATGTTACTAACAAATTTATTTTCATTTATAATGTTACTCTCTAGATTCAAATGTAGACTGACAAAGTTAATTTGGAGATTAACCACCTACATGATTTTCTTGATCATTGAGGGTATGCCCCATGCATAGTTAGTCAAGAACCTCTAGAACTACCACACCTACAGTCACCTCCTTGTGGACAAGGGTATGGCTTTCTTTGGTAGTTTTATAAGAATAGGCACAAGATCCACATTCCTCAGGGTCACCCCCTCATTGTTCATCTTTATGGTGTAATTATTCTCATGGTTATTCTAGAGGTGGAGGTGATGGAAGGGATTAGGACCCTACCCCAAAAGATAAGTATTTATGACTAGCTCTTGCTATTTTTCCTTATAGACATAAGGAAGACAACATTAATTATAAAAAAAATGATGGATGAGATCCCTTACCTACGGATGATGACCCCCTACTCAAGGGGGATGGATTGATAAGTTGTAGAATATGCCTCCACCACCACCTCCTATAGCCCCCATGTTTATTTTTGAAGCTTAACTATTTTCTTTATTGGTTTGTGCTTTTGGGTGTCTTATTGGTTGTTGTGCACCTTTGATGTGATGTTTTGTTTTGAGTGGTCATTATTTACCCTCTACTGAACTTGATATTCTTGAGGGTTTTTAAACCTCAGTTTGATTGATATTAGGATGTGACTTTTTCCACCAACTTTTTTGGTATGAATAGCATTGTAACATTACTTGTTTGTATATTAATATAGATATGATTTTCAATCCAAAAAAATTATTAATTTCTCTTAAACATAAATCTATTATTTTTGAACACTTCTAATCTTTCGATGACATATGTAATATGGTTGAATACTGTGAATTTAAGCTACTTACTATAAATAAGCCTAAGTACATGTATAATACTAAAAAATATTCTAATGCCAAGTTAAAACCAAACAAACTTTCCAATCCAAGGAAAATGATGCTAATAATGAGTCTAAAGAAACATTTAATGCAAAAAACCTACTAATGGGCTTTTCCTTTTAGCTCATCAAAAAAGAATATTTAAATGATTATTAGAACCCTCTCATAAAGTGTTACAATAACTAATCAAGTGAAATCTCATATTAAATAGAGGTTGATATGATAAAGGTACAACTTAAGGGGTTTTATATCAATGCATAATGTGATTGGCAAAGATGCATGGGATATTATACTAATAGATGTTAAGGTTTGAGATGTAAGATATAAGATTTAATTTAGGACAATAATATTGAGGTCAATGATGTTAATACATCAACAAATGAGGTTTTTTAAGAACCTAATGTGAAGGTTAAGATATTT
Source organism: Torreya grandis (assembly GCA_037957365.1). NCBI lineage: Eukaryota > Viridiplantae > Streptophyta > Pinopsida > Cupressales > Taxaceae > Torreya > Torreya grandis. The sequence continues at coordinate 4,440,034 of JARHVA010000309.1, forward strand.
TTCAATCCTTTTCCCAACCATAAGGTACAAGAAACCCAGTTTAATCCTGAATTACATATGATTGAAAATATGCATTCTTGTCTAAATTATTATACTTAGGTGGTATTTTTTGTACACTTGAAATAACACCTATACAAAGACCTAAACTCACATTTTATGACTATGATATTGTTGATGATGGCTCTACTAATATGCCTTTATTTGCTTGATATTTCATTGACTCGCATCCTATGCATAGTATTATAGTGGATAAAAATTCAAGTGAAAATATATGAACTATGATATTTATTACTAGCCTTGGGCACACCCATAGATATTTTATTGATAAAGATACTATAGTAAAATAATTTGATGAAAAGAGATAAATCCATCTTGGGGGCATTGTGTTACCACTTATGGTAGGGCTTATAACCACTGTTACTTGGTTCATAATTTTTCCTAGTAATCAAGAATTTGACATGATATTAAGATATCCATGGATACATAACAAATGTGAAATATAATATTTGGTACATCTATGCATGAAGTATTTTTATAATAACTAGGTGGCCACTGGTTTAGGTATTCAATATGTGTACCCAATTCAACTAGAGGCATTTACTCAGCCACATCCACCATAGACTATTATACAACCTATTCAGGTTCATCCCATAAAGGCCAATAAAATATATGTAATTTTTCTTCCTCTAATAATAGTTGTCCAATTTCCATTACATTAGTGTCCTATTCGATTTCAATATATGTTACCTAGTCCATCAAGTCCTACTATAGTTATAAAATATGTTATGTGTTCCAAAATTATCATAGACACATTATCTTGGAATAAAATGAAGTCCAAAAGTTACTATGGATACTACATCTACATGTCATATATATAATCATGTTGTGTATGGCGGTGATGTTGGATATTTTACAAAACATGATTACTTATCCAATTCGGATATTGATATTTATGTTACTCCTTACCCGTGATGTGTGATATTCACATCAATCATTCTATGACCTACATGCGAGAATACCATTTATGGAATAATTAGTTAGTAGGAACATAATTCAAAAAATAAATAATTAAAAAAATAAAATATTCAAAAAATAAAAAATATGACATTTACATTACATATTTTTTTAATTTACACGATTAATTGATGCTATTTATTATATAAATGGTGAGTTACATATATATTTTATACACACATGATATTTATGATATACATGAGTGGGATTCAATATATACAAGTTACACATAATACATGGACATACAGATGCATAACATACACTACTCCTAGGGGATACCTTTCTACATTGGGAACATGCTTACACTAGGGTAATTTTGTTACACTTTTTAGGTTATATATTTTTATGCCTTTCCATTTATCATATTAATCCACTTATGTGGTTTATAAATGGATTTTTATTATGTATATTTCATAGGGTGTTATTTTATATGGATATTGTACTTTTTTATAGTCGATGATGAATTGATTGATCATGTGGAACAACATTGCTTGCTCCATGTGTGTTTGATGTTGATTATTATTTCATTGTAATTCATGTGTGTTATATTTCATGTTATAATATTAAATTGATTTTGTTTATTCACATAATGTATTAGAGGATCCTTTAATCCATGTCATATCGATTGGGTTAGGGTCCAGTTAGAGATTAAGTCATGTCTTGAGTGCTTGCGTGCTTCATGATCATTATATTGTGTGTGTATGTGTGTGGAAATATATATAAATATTATTGAGCTTGGTGTTGTAATTTATGTCATGTATTCTTATATTATATGTGATTCCATGATTTATATCATGCATTTGTTATACTGGCTATTACTATTTGCCTAATTGTTATATTTTATTGAAATGACACTTGTATACCCATTTATTTGGATTACATATTTCATAAAAAATTGGACAATCAAATATTTATATGATGACACATATTATCATGTTATTAAGTATGATTTACATGATTTATTTATATATATATAACACATGATGTGCATAATTATTTATTTTGAGATGAGTGATCCACATGCTTCATCCCTCACCACAAAAGGGGGGCATATAGTGGTTTTATCTTATAGATTCAGGTCACGATAAATATATAGTTCACATTATGGATTAGATTATATTATTATATGGGTAAAATTATAAATATTGAGAAAATTGGGTCATATGAAAGGTATATATGGGGCATTCTACATGATTTTGAGAAATAATTAATAGATTCTATGACATTATAAGACATATTATATGGGTTAGATTGAGCATATTTTATTAGATTGAGTAGGTTGAAAAATATATTATGACATTTTATATCAATTTTAGGTCTATATGGATTAGAATTGAGGCATGAATGATGTTTATGTAATATATTTTTTATTTATATGTTGAGGACTAATGATACTACATAAACATTTTTGATCTACAATCTATCTACAATGGTTGATTCATAATTTCAATATAATATGGACCAATTTCAAGGTTCCAAATTTACACATGAACTTGTTTTAGCATTCTAAAAATGTTTTTGATGATATTTATAGGGGTATGGTTGAGGATTATGTGTCACTAAACTTTATCACTTCTCCATCTCCAATGGTGGTTGATGCATTGACATTACTCAATACATGGTTTTATAAATTATAACTCCTTGAGACATAATTACTCCATGGAATTATCAAAATGAGTACAAAAAGTGGCATATTAATTCACATATCTTCATGTCTAATCATTATTTGACTTTTCAATTTCAAATAATTCACAAATATATATTTATTTCATATTTTTATCATGAGTGGAAATTGATATGTACATGTTTCATTATAGGTTTTACATGGAACAAGATAGAAATTTGAGGCATACCTATCAACATCAAGAGTGATTAATCATACCTATCAACATCAAGTGTGATTAATCATAGGTACTAAATTTATTTATTTTATCCATTTAATCTAGTGTTTTTAATACTAGACTGAAATTAAGGAATTTGTAGACACCTTAATTTAGTATTAGATACTTAGAAACATTTTTTTTTTGACATATATTTACATACTTAAAATTGTGAATACACATTTGAATCTTATGCACACTTTTCCCTATCATTCTACTAATGTATTGTCTTGGGAAATCCAAATTTGCTATACATTTATTAAGGATCACCTTAGTCTATGTAATAATTCTCTATAATACTAAGTAGACATGACATATTTAAATTACTAATTTTACCTCTCTAAATAGTGTCAAAATAGGTGGAAGATTTTAGTTTTTCACAAGTGTCTTCCTCTACCATAAGTATCCATGAACCCATCATCAGTTACTTTTTAAATTTAAATTTCTCCATTAGGTTTTCCTAGTCAAATTTCATATGCTAGCTATAGGGGGAAATATCAAAGAGTCATCTATAAATAAAATTCAAGACTAATGTCTTACTCACTTGGTCACTTGTTCACTACTTGACATTCACATTGATAAATAAATTATAATTCCATTAATACATTATCAGAAAATCATACACATCTAGAAACACATCATAGGGTCAAACCTAGATCCAAGTTTGAAGATAAAAACAAGTAAAAGTTGAATGTTATCAAGTGTCAAAAGCCAAAAATTGTATTACATTTTAACATGATCATGATGGTGCACATAGATACCTGAGTGGGAGAACCATATGTGGTTTGATCCATTTTAATATAATGTAAGAAATTATTAGTCACTCAGTGGGAGTCGTTACATTTGCCCAACCCATATTTATAACCCATTATGTTGAAAGTGAAGCTATGGTTTCAAGGTAAAGAGAAACAAATTAAAGACCAATGCACATGACTGAAGATAAGTAAACATACATAAATAGTCTATAGGTGTATGTGAAATGATCTAAAGTGGCACAAACTTATAAAATCCATTGGGATAGTATTATTAGATCTAAAACAATATCATCATTATAGGGGTTTGAGCTTCACTGATAGTGACTGGGCAGGTTTTGAGGACCTATTTCCAAATCTAAGAAGTCACAAATAAAATAGACTTAATTTTTAGAGACTATGAGATAGGCAATGATTATTATAAATCAAAAAATTAGTGAATTGCATCTATTATCACTTGTCTTGTTAATTTTAAATTTAATTATTGAAATATAAATCTTTTTTTTGCATTCAAATTTGTATGGTAAATGCCCTATCTTACATATTCTAATCACAAAATAAATAAAATGAGTGGATATGTTTTTATTGAAAGGAAAGAGCAATGTCATTGAAGAAATGGAGCAATAAGAAAAAGAGAAGGCATAGGTGGAGTTAATGAACAACTAGAAACTTGTGAAAATATGTTAGCAAAACTATAGGAAAAGGAAAATATCATGGACCAATTATTTTATAGGTTTGTGCACTAGATACAAGTAATTAACACACATTTTTTAGAATAATAAACCATGCAAAATAATTTGAGACCAAGGTGTTTAAAATAAAGGACATGGCCAAGAGGGATAAAATCCTCAAGGAGATTGATGGGCTCAAAGAGTAGGTTGAATAAAATCATAAGTATATGGGTTAAAGTTTTAAAATATTAAAATAAAAAGTTATGGATGAAAAACAATAGTGTGTGAGCCATACAAAGGTCATTTTTTTATAAATTTAGGCAATAAAATAAAAGGAAGAGTTTATAAACCAAACTTTGGCACTGAAGCTTTTATATATGGAAATGATAAATAGAGTTATTGTAATGCAGGTCACTCTTGTAAGATGTGGTTATTTGAAGGTGACTTTTGAAATACCAAGCCATAATTTTTGGATAAACCATGCATAGATGATAACTTGTTTGGAGGAAAACAAAAAAAGTGTGGGGTGATGCTAGCCAACAATTTTGGTCAAGTATGGTGGTGTGCACATGATTTTTTTAAATTATCATAGGGCACAAGAATTGCGAGTATATTTATTAAGTAGTGCATGAAGGAACAAGGAATAAGAAATATATGTATAAATTCTACCACAATTTGATCAAGTCTACCAGAGTGCCACCAAGTTTAATAATGCATGAGGAAGTGGTTACATAGATGTACCAAAAAACTCAAGAGAGTTAAAATAAAAAGGACCAACAACCTAAAGTCTCCACATGTGCCAAATATGACACCATGTTCAACACATAAAAAAAGTGTAGTGAGAAGAAATGAGGTTGTTTAAACTATAAATTAAAAATCTAGGAACAATTATTTGGGGGAGATGTAAAAATAACTATTTTTCAAGCAATGAAACATTAAAGAAAGTCATTATTTGGAAAAACAAGGATTGTAAGAGAAGGGTATTCAATAGGAAATACAATACACTATAAATATATATACAAACCTAAATTATATGACAACCTAAATTTATTTGTTTAGGGTGTATTTTTTGAGGAATTACAAGAATTTTGAGGAGAAGACTAATAGAAACAAAGATAATGATGAATAAATGACAAATGAAATGATGTGAGTTACAATATGATGCAACGTGATGGTCACATGTGAGGATATAGATCAAATACGAGAGGAAAACATTAAAAATTACATTACAATTATATGATTAGGTACATGATGAGGAGATTATCACAATAATATTTGTTAGGGAAGGGTATTTAATAGTAAGTTAAATACATTTTGAAGATAAATCATCAAACCCAAATGATATGATGCCTTAATAAAATATATATATAGTGGCAAGAAATACATTAGAGATATTTAAAATTAAAATGATTGAAAATTGACACAATAAATTACACAAAAGGATTGAGTTTTAGTATAATAATGAATAAATACAAGTGGAAAATATGGGGTTTTAGTAATTCAAACAAAACTCTCTTTCTCAATTCAAAAAATCATGCCCTAGTTTCTAAAAATTGATGTCTTAGATTTCTCAAAATAATGTATTGAATGATTAAAACAAGGGATAACTAGGCTAGGTTATGTATGGTATATATGTCTTTTTATGTTCTTGTCTTATTCAAATACAATTAACATGGCCCAATATTTGAAATAACTAACTATGGAGGGTTACACCATACCGATAGCCACACTATCTCTTCTTCTATGTACGTAAATAATATCTTCCTATGGATAATCATTTAATGGTGCACCACAAACTATAGATGACCAATGAATTCCTATGTCTAGGTTTATCCTATATACTAGGGTGTATTTTGATACACCAAATGTACGTGGAAGCTCAATTCCATCTATAGATGTTATGTGAGGCCTAGATATTGGTGGGCTTTATTCAACCTCACTTCATATGTATAAACATGTGTAGCCAATAATGACAAATATTTATATTATTTTAAAACCCTTGGCATAAGGTTTTTATCCTAGAAAAATACTATAGAAAAGAGGGGAAAACATTGCAACTCCAAACTCTTTATCAAATCAAACACAATCCTCTTTATCAATAAATAAAAACAAATGTAATGAAAATACCTATAAAATATGGGGCTTTGACAAATAAAACAAATTTCTTTTTTAAAATTTAGCAAATGATTCCCTAACATTTTCTAAATGATGCCCTTGCTTTTTCAAAGTGATGACTTGGTTTTCTAAAAAATGATGCCCTAGTTTTTTTAATAAATGATTCCATGGATTTCTCAAAATGATTACTTGGTTTTTATCAAAATCATATTGGGATTCAATATAGATAGTTCGAAAAAATATCCAAATATTCTTTTTCAACATAGATTACACAATTCACATTTCCAATTGACTTTAAAATGCCTTGAGTATAATTGGCCTAAAGTCAACCATTTGGGGATGTGCTAAAAACATGTTAAATTTGATGTTGGAAATAGGATAATGTCATGCATATAGAAACAAATATCAACCCTATTAGGAGATAGGTTAACATGGACCTAACTTTAAAATTTTGTTTAAAAACCCTAATTTAACTTACAAAAAGGTGCTCCTCCCTAAGGCTACTTTAGTGTATTTTATCAATAATTCACTTATTGGTTCAAATTTTGTAGTGTAAAATGAAGTGGGATGGCCCATACACCATACCAATTTTATTTTTTTCAATTTAGGGTTTTTTTTGGCAAAAAATATGGCACACTTTTCAACAAAATTATGTTACATTTTCACCAAAAATGAGTAAATTTTTTATTTTAAACATAGAGGGTAGGTAATAAGTTGAATCAATTTGAGGAACTATATACACAAAATGAAGTAGTTTATGAATGTATGAAGAACCATTTTTTGATTCATTGTTATGTATCTCATGGTCATAAAATGTAATGGAAGGTTTTTGTTGTTGAAAGTTCAAAAACATGGAAATGATATTATTAATCGCATGCTCATGTGTAATAGTCGAATGATGTATAGAGATCATCATATATACATTATATTGATTTTTATTATTCTAATTTATCATTAGATTGTTAAATATTTTTAATTATTAATTAAACATTGCTAAATAATCATTTAATATTATAGTCTAAAATATAAATAATGTTGTTATCAATGACATCTTATATTTTATGTCTCAACTTGAAGCATCAATTAATTAAATGTGTAGAATCTCAATGGTAATCATAAAAAAAATTTATGTTACACCCTTTAAAAAATTATTGAGTAGTATCTAATTGATATGGCTCAAGTAAAGTAAGTACATTACATTTCAGAAAGTGTTTATGCACTATGTGAGGTGGGTTTACTAACATTACATATTTATAACTATTCCTAGAAGTAAGAAATATAAGCCTATCATTGGTTTTTAAATTTATGTTTATGGTTATGTCCTCATTATTATTAATAAAACTATATGCATCATTAGTCTTAGGTTTTAATGTTGTCTTTTCCTAATATTTGGAGGTAGTGGATGTATAAGTGATAGATATATAATTTAACATATTTTCATCCATAATTTTAATCATAATGCTTCATAGTACATATCAAATATCATCAAAATATTCATAAGTATTATACATGACTTTGTCCTTAAGTGGGGAGAGAAAACTATTTGATAATATACTTTGAATCTCACTATCTGGGATTTGATGTGACTTTTTTGTAAGCATGGTTTTAAGTTTAAGAACATAGTTAGTAAGATATTCCTTAGGTCCTTGTTTGATTTGAGAAATTTGAATTTTGACTAATGTTTATATAAAAATGTGATAATAACATATCGGCCAAATCATTAAATCTATACACAGATCCCACATGTAGGGCATATAATGAATATAAGGCATATGTGGTGAGACTTATAGGAAATAGCATGGTCCTAATTAAATAATCATTATGAAAACCAAGACAAGATGAAAAATAATCTATAGTATGATGTGATATATTCCAATTTTTATTATATAATATAAATTTTGGCACATGAAATGAAGGAGGTAAGGGTTGGATAATAAATCATGTCTCCAATGGGTTGTGTAATATATCATAAGATGAAGCCACATGGCTAGAGTTATTATATGTCTTAGCTAGCTATGTAATTTTTAATCATATATCATCAAGTTTATGTTATACTATTGGATCAATATATGTACCATTAGGTATATGATTAACATTGGTATGTGTATATGTAGGAATTGATGCCTGTTATGATTAACATTAGTCACAATGCAGGAATGATTATAATTTTTACTATGTTTAAGACCATACGATGCAATATAATAATGTGATTGTGGAGGAACAATGGTCTTTGGATTGATAATGTGATTTTTGAATCATATAAGCCTTAGGTTGTATAAGAATAGAAGGATCTATCTAATGAAGGGGTGTAACACTAGGTAGAGGCATAAAAATATCAATAGTAACACGAGGAATATTAGCCTCACTATCTAATGTAGATGTAAGGCCTCTAAGAGGAAAATTAGTATCATCCAATGGATCTATAGGATTATTCTCAAGAAAATATTCCCTTTTCCCAATTTTTTATTATATGGATTTTAACTTAAATAATATAGCCTCTAAACATTTTGTCGATCATAGTCATAAAATTGGAAATGGTATAAACTCTACATGGGTCAAGATCATCAAAAATATTGGGATCATCATAAATTTCATGGTCACCACCATCTTTGAGAGGACTAATAAAATATATTTTATATTAACAAAATATGAACCCTTCATATTAACATCAACCATAGAAGGAGGAATATCACTATAGTTAGCCATATTTGGGTAAGCAATCTAATTAAAAAAAGACACAAATCTAAAAAATTTGAATTGAAATATTGAGAGTCAAGCCTAAAAAAACCTAAAAATATGTATTATTTCAAGGAAAAAATGTGTATGCATAATATTTTCAAGGTGGATGTAATCCAAAAGATAAAAATGGTGGATAAAAGTAAAGGTTTGATAAAAACAAGTGAAGTAGCATGTAAATTTCAAAAATTATAAAAAAGTCATGAAACCCTAAAGGGAAACCTAAAATGATATAGAAGTTTCAAGAATAGAAGAATCCACCAATTATATTTTACTAAATTATGACAGTAGAGTATACTGAAAATAAGAAAATGGTAAAACTATTACACAAGGGATTTATAACATATAGTAGTTCAAAATAGTAATTTAGATATACCTAGCGGCTAAACATAGTAAACAAGAATGAAAGACAACAATTCAATAATTGATGACAAAAAAAAATAGATAAATTTATGAAAAAATCATAACCAAACATAATATGGGTTTCTAAGAGTGCAATAGTGGTCTTGAAGTGATGAATAATATATGTGTGAAATTTGTAATGTTGAATGTGCAAGAACAAATTAAGTGCCTACTATATTATAGATAAATATTCCCTTGGTGGATTCAAATTTCACCCTTATATAAATGACCAAAAAATATGTTATGTTTCACTAAAACTATACTATGCTATGTTTTGGATTCTGATTTTTTTGGCATTGGTTCACCTCTTGATTCCATATAGTCATGTGCTTGTGCTTATTTGAATTTGTATGTAGAATCTATTAATTGATGCATTCTTCCTCTCTTAACCTAGTTCTCAATAACACACATATAAAATAGAAGGAAATGAGTGTTTGGTCCAAAAATGCTCAAGGTAGTTGTAGCTAAATATCCTACACATTGGAAACAGAGCCTATGTAGTTATAATGTTGTGTATATGGAATATTAAGCAAGGGATTCAACCTCCTCTTCCCTAGAACTGATGATGAAACTAAATTAAAATTATCACAAACCCTATTTTGTTACAAGTGGATGATGTCACAAGAATTAAATAATGTTGGAGTGTCAAGGGGAAGATTTTCTCATATAAGTGTAGCAATAAAATTTATTAATGAAATTTATTAAGGGGAATAATCTATAAGTGTAGCAATAAAAAATGGATAAGGTTCAATCAAATCTTTGAATGAAGCTTGACCCTTGGTAAAATCACTAGGAATGATTTGTATATATAGTGTTATATAGGAAATGACATGAAATATAGATGACCATGAAAAATAACAATAAGAAAATTTAAAGGTATGTGAAATTAGACCATGATAGAATCACCCTAAAAAAATAATGGCTTATTGAGTTTGCATAGGAAAAATTTATAGGTACACTTGTAATCATTGAATCTATCTCAAAATAGATATATGTCTACAATGGGTTCAAAAAAATTAGAATATAGATAAATTATGATAAAAATATGAAATTTATTAATTTTGAAAACATGTGGGGTAAGAAATTCCATCAAGATAAGCAAATATACACAAGTAGACCAAGTGTGAAAAAATAGGTAAAGATAATATGGAAAAGGGTCTTGTAAGAAAATTAGGTGTCTACACTAGGGAAGATAAAGAGGCCCCCCTCCCGATGTTGTGTTGCACTAGTGAAAGAGAGGCATGGTTTTACATGAAAAATAAATTTAGATTGTCTAAACCCATCCACCATCAATGGCTACCCACTACCACCATATGGTTCACTTGGTCAAAATTTAAATAAGGTGGTGAGAGGGTGGTGAAAATTATTACGAGAGATTTATTTTTAGAGAAGAATGTTTTTAATTTTTCAAATAATTTTGATCAACTAGTTAGTATCGTGCTAAAAGCATTCCTTTCAAACCATCACCCTATCAAGTTTGAAATTTAATGACTCGTGCCTCAATTTAGTAAGGTCAAATGCTATTTTTATCTTAACACAACCCACATCAATCATAAGTACACTAGGTCTCATATCATTAAAATCTAGGATCCCTTCAACCTTTTGGGGTTTATAGATGGATAGAATGGTGAGAAGGTGTCATCTCTTAAACTAACACTTTTGTTCATATATATGAAAAAGAGTCTAGTTATTTTTGTTGTAAATCCCATGAGGCATCATATTATGAGTATCTTTGAGTACCACAAGAACTATATATGTCTTCAATCAATTAATATTTTAAAATAAAGATTAAAAAATGGAGGCAGAAACTCAAAATCAAAGATCTTTATCATTCTTGTGGCACCCAAGTTCGAGCCCATATTCACTCCTTAAAAATTTGATACGAGGCTCCTAGTGATTTTTTTACATTTTTCATTCCAGGAAGGTAGTGGATAGAGTGAATGATATCAGAGATTATAATCTATGCCTCACTCATATACTTAATACATATCAATTTTTTAATCTCATTATCATGGATTTTTTATTACAAAACTCTCTACACCATATTATGAATAATATCTCATGAAATGTCAAAAATTGTTTCCTTGCAAGCTTACTAAGGGCCAATAACTAGCTTTTGATTGCATTTTGTCCATCTAAGATATCTAGGAAGATGTAGAAAACATGTCTAAAAAATCTCCTAATATTAATGGTTTCTAGTGTGAATTATACCAAGTTATATGAGATAACATTGAGATAGACTTATAATTTGATTTTATCTTGAGGCTATTAAGACCAACAGCCTTGTAAAAATTACTAGTTAGGGAATCATAAAGTTCATTCAAAGGTGTGGGACCCATATCTCATTACCAAATAGTTATTGATCATGCTTTTGATTGTCTTATAAGATTATTATGAATGCCCTTACTCTTAGGGTTAGGTATTTATTTCCTCACATTATCCAACCTCACAAGATTGGTTTAATTTACAATCGATATATATTAAATAATGTTATTTTAGTTTGGAAAGGGATGGAATGGGTTCAATCTTCACACAAAAAATCCTTGTTCATAAAAAATAATTTTGAGAAATCTTATGATAGAATTGAACAACCTTTTATCTTGGCCATGTTTTAGTCATTAGGGTTTGAAAATATATTTGTGAAAATAGATAAAATATTATTTTAGGATGTTGGGGTTTATATCACCATTAAATAAGTGTAATCTAAAATATTTAATCTATTTAGATCCACTATAAAAATTTTCCCCTTGGCAATGTCATTATGTTCTAGTTGTTAAAGGATTTAGTTATTTCCTAGTTGACTACACTTCTAAAGGTTTAGTAAAAGGAATTATCCTCCCCAACTCTTAAAATTAATTGGTCAATGGTAATTTTTTAATGATGACTTTCTCAATTTTGTGTAGGATGAGGCATCCATTACCAATGTTGTGGAATGTTTGGACATATTTGTTTTGGCCCTTGGATGTTCCATTTAATGGAAAAAACATAGTGTTATAGGAAGTCTAACTCTCTCATGCCAAATTATTTATTGAAGTGGTATTGCATTCAACTTGGAGAAAAATTAAAGCTCTTGAGCATTTCATTTTAATTCAAAGCTTCTCCTTATAGTCTTAGGAATTATTTGGTCTAAATTTTGGAGAATAACTTTGTGCTTTGGTTCACTAAACCTCTCTCTTTAGTAAACAAGTACTAGGTGTGTTCTCAAGTTGTTACAACAAACCATGTTTATTAATCCTTATGATAAACTTGAAAAATTAAAAGAATATTAAGATACTTTATTTGTGCCAATAATTAAGGCTATAATGGGTTTCACATGGTAGCATGTAATATTTGCTGCAAACCCAAATAAATGGGAGGGCTTGGCCTTCTACATGTTAAACTCCAAGATAAATCCCTATGTGTCAAATGGATCATGTAGGCCCTATAAAGTGATGAATATTGTAAATATTTGCTTAGTAACTGTATTACTCAATACATCCCTTTTGGTATAAAACCTTGGAAAGGTATGGGTCTCTAATCTCTTTTGCTCATTTAGGGTCATGCCCACATTATATGCTCTTTTTTGACTTAGGAAATTTATAAATCATGGGAGTTGATCAAACCTCACTTAATTTTTTATGGCGATGCATTTATAACTAGGATCTCACTAAATTTATAATCTCTTTAGTGGTATCTAGTATTTTATTACTATGGAATTATATTTTCCATGGTCCCCTAAGTTAAGAGTCTCCAGATTTTAATAAATACATTATTGTTATCTCAAATTTATTTTTTTAAATATCAAGGAAATTGATTCCCTAGACAATCCAACATGATAAGTTTAAGTTACAGGGAAGTGATATACCCTCAATTATTTATATGAAATGAGCCATACCAGAGGAACATCTTCCCAGAATTAGAGTTCAATTACCAATTAGATGGTGGATGACTAGATTTTTCTTATACATACCCCTTCCACTAATTTGTACCCTAGCTTGGCTATTAACTTATTTTTGCAAATGCAGACACTTTTAATTTTTTTAAATTAATATTATTTGTGTTCACTTATCCTAAGTTATTTAGGTTACTTTAGGTTAAGCCTAAATATTTTTTATTTGTACATTTATTATTATAATAAATTCACTTTATCTTGGATTTATGAGGCATCACACTTTTTTTGTCCTCTTATAGGGAATTTTAGAGTTACATTCACATATAACTCCTCCCACATTTGTCACACACATCCACATCACCTTCTGGGGATTATGGACATTAGGCATACACTAATAAGGTTGTGTAAGTCTTGATGGGATTATTTTAACTCCTTAATCCAACCTCTAGATCTATTTATTGAGTTATCCTCTCTCATTCTACTCACTTTCTCTAATATATCTTGAGATTCTTGTTTATGGATTTAGGCCAGTATTATTTCTCTTTCTCTTGTCTTACATCAAATATCACACTTTGATAATTTTAATTTACATGCCTTCTAATAGATGTGGTGTTTTTCTCCATTTGATGGTTTACCCACTTGACAAATCTTGTCTCACATTTGTGATTGCTTGATATTGAGGTAATGTCATTTTTTTATGCATTCATTTTCTTTATGATTTTAATGTTATTCTAACTATATTGTAAAATATTATAATATGGTATAGGCATTTGGAGGATAAATTCATATTTTTTTTGCAAGGCTTACACCTTAGCACTGGAATTCAGTGCCCTCCATTTTTATATAAATATTATCATTTTTATTAGAATATTTTTATTCTAACTTGAGTTGTAGATTGATACCAAGGAGGTTTTAAGATGGGTTTGGTTTTGATCTATCTGATTTCATCCTCTAAGTTTGACACTTTTTTTTAATCTCCATTCATTTTAATTATTTTTTGGGTGATAGATGAATTAAATAAAATATATATTTGTATTTATTGTCTTGAAATCAAGTTTGTATTCCTTGAATAACTTTGTGTGGTGTTATTTTACATTACGGTGCTTTGATCTTCCCAATTTTTTTATAACTATGCTTTGTTTCCTAGCTATTTATACTCTTGCTTGAGTATTCTCTTCTACCTAGATGGTCATTTTTATCTTATAGGATTCTCATTCTACTAAACTATGGTGATTTATTGATGTAATAATCTATTGTTTTCACTAAAAGTTATTTGATTTTCACTTTTATGTTTCACTTCTTATTTGCACTTTTGTTTTGCACTTTTGTGTTGCATTTACACTTTGCACATATGTGTTGCACTTTTATTTTACACTTCTATGATGCAATTCTACTTTTAACTTATGTGTTGCACTTATATATATGATAATTTTATTTGGCAAATAACACATCTAATAAGTAAATTATATTTTTGTTTTATGTCTTAAAATCTTTTAAAAAATACACTTGGCATGTGGTGCTTTGTTTCTTTTTGGTGGTGGGTTATTATTAAAATAACAAAAAAAAACAACTCAAAATTTTATTGCCTTTTATGTTGGAACAAGTGGAACCCCCACTTTAACCTTTGTTGATAAACTTAAGCATAAGATTTTATTTGACTCATCCATTTTTTTTCATGAGAGTTTCTTAATTTTTGTTGGGATAAGTATTCAATAATTCAAACACATCATATTTATATGATTTTAAGCTTTTTTAATATGTATAATTAAAAGAATTATTTTATTTTTGATTTTTACGGGATCTATGAACTAGATCTGGGGCAAAATCAGGGGGCCCTATCTTCGAGAACCATTAAACCAACACAAACAGCCACCATCAACCACTGAAACCACTACGTCAACTCAAATGGCCACATCTAGCCTATAAACACCCTATGAGATTTGAACTTAGGTGGGGTTGGGCACAACCAACCCACTTTACCAACCCTTCTACATCTCATTGGCTTGATTATTAAAGTGTTATTCATTGTGACATTTTAATGATTTATTAAACTCTTAAGTTTAATTTTAATTGCATTATATTATTAAATTTTATCATATCTCATGGGAATGATATTGGTGATATTATTTTTGCCTTATTCATCCTTGATGTCTAATGTATTTTTATAGTCAATTATTTAAAAGATTCGTAAAATTTTCAAATTGACTCTTGATTAGTTGCTAAATCCATGGATTTTAAATTGGCATTATTTCTAGCATTTAATAATTTTATGGAAAAATTGATTTTCAAATTAATGAGATTCATATTCTTAATTGTCGAATTACATTTCAAAACATGAATATTAATGCTTTAAAATATTCAGTGAATGAGAAATTGGCAAATATGTAAACCTCTTTTAATGAAAACATGGATAATATGCATAATGTAATTGATGTGCTTAATGAAAAAAATACATATTTTGATCATAAGCATGCCTCTATTGATGAGATAAAATGTGCTTCTAAAAAAATCATTTTCACACTCATTCTTCTAACCCTTGCTTTAAAATCATGCAATCAATGGATTATTCTTGTTGTGGGCTTGGAAAATATAAAAAAAAACATTATTGAGCCTATTTTGCTTAAAACTAACATAAATTTTATATGGATTGGTTTCAACGATTATAATGCTTTCAAGGATAATTTGAAGTCGTATTGTCCCTCTCACTAAAGGAAATTGTACCAGAGTGCTTCTCAATCTCCTAAGACTTCTTATGCTTATAAATATTCTTATGCTCATTATTTGGTCAAAATCAATAAAATTTGTGAGCATTATTGTAAAAATGGGCATCATATCTCTAGATTTTGGAAATTACATCTATTAAAATCTTGTAGTAAAGATATTAATGACATTTTTCATTTTTTGAAAACCACTAAAATACATCATACAAAGGTTAAACCAATTTGGCTACCAAAAACTATGGTATCTTCTTAAGACTTTGATGTGCATTGTTTTGATAATTACTCAATTATTTCAAATAGGATAGATTTTAAAATCAACACATATTATTTGTCTCACTTTTGATTAATTCCTTACTTGTATGCGTTATTATTGTTGTAGGTTGTCAAATAAATATGCTTTGTTTGGAGATGATTATCTTTTGACTAATTTATTTTTTCAAGTAGAATTACACACTTTCTTATGGAAGTTGTCATTTACTATTTTTTCCTTGTTTTACATCTAATTTTATTATAGTAATTATATATATGTATTATATTTTTATGGCATGATTCTTTATTTAACATGAAATTGGGTGTAATATTCTCTTTTGTAGGTTTTAGTGGATCATTTCTCCTTCTTATTGTTCCTTGTCCCATTATGGATTAACCTTTTTGTCCAAAGAAAATTATTGGATATTTTTGATGATTACACTTTCATATTTCTTCTTAGAGACACCTATTCTCTTCTTCTACCTTTCTTAAATTATTGTAATTCCTCTATAAGGAAGTTTCCATTAAGGGCGAGTATTATATAATGTCATCTCCATTCTTTGTTTGTAATTTTTTCTTTACTTTTTTCAACCCAAATTTAAGATTAAGGGGGAGTGTTAGAGATAAATATTATTTGAGTTCAATTATCTTAAGTTATTTAGGTTAATCCTAAGTCTTTTTTTACTTGTGCATTTATTATTATAATAAATTCACTTCACCCTAGATTTATGAGGTGTTATACCTCTTTTGTCCTCTTATAATGTATCTTGGAGTTACATTCACATGTAACTACCCCTACACTTGTCACACACATCCCACTCATCTTATGGGGATTATGGACATTTGACATACACTAAGAAGGTTGTGCAAGTCATGATAGAATTTTTTGTAACTCCCTCTTCCTTCCTTTAGCTTTATTTATTGAGCTCTCCTCTCTCATTATATTCATTTGATATAGACTATCTTGAGATTATTGTTTATGGCTTGACGACATTATTAATTTTTTTTCTCTTGTCTTACATCAAACATTATAATTGGATAATTTTAATTTTCAAGCCTTATAATATATGTAGGTTTTTTTTCCATTTGATAGTTTCCTCACTTGAAAAATCTTTTCTCACATTTGTGATTGCTTGATATTGAGGTAATGTTTTTTATTTACGTATCCATTTGATTTATTATTTAAACATTATTCTAATGATCTTGAAAAACATTTTAATAAGAATGCTCACTAGAAGATCAATTCTTCTAAACAAGTCTAGAAATAAAGGTTTTCTAGAATATGTGAAGTTATAATTAAGCCCAAACAAAATCACTTCCTTTGATACTTATTCCACAAAGGTATACCTATTGGAAGTCACTTAGTTAATTTAGATATTATTAACCCTTTATTCTATGATTTAAAACACCCAGAGTCTATTATACATAGTTTTTTGGTTCTATAAACATGCTAAACAACCTATAGATGGATTCACACCCTCTTTCAACCATTTAGTTAATAATTTTTTCCCCTAAAAAATGGTGGTTTTAATGGATTTGGATATGATACCTACACAATACACCCAAATATGGATTTTTTTTCCTTTTGAAACTCTTTTTTAATAATGAAAAGAAAGGAGAAATGTAATTTTCAATCGTATTTATATGGATGTTTGTTTTTTGTTACTAATAAAGTTAAAGTGATATCTAATTCCTTTGATACTTCTTCCACAAAGGTATACCTATTGGAAATCACTTAGTTAATTTAGATATGATTAACCCTTTATTCTAAGATTTACAACACCTAGAGTCTATTATGCATATTTTTTTGGTTCTATAGACATGCTTAGACAACCTACAGATGGATTCACACCCTCTTTCAACCATTTAGTTAATATTTTTTTTCCCTAAACAATGGTGTTTTTAAGGGATTTAGATATGATACCTACACAATACACCCAAATCTGGATTTTTTTCCCTAAACAATGGTGGTTTTAAGGGATTCAAATATGATACCTACACAATACACCCAAATATGGATTTTTTTCCTTCTGAAACTCTTTTTTAATAATGAAAAGAAAGGAGAAATGTAATTTTCAAACGTATTTATATGGATGTTTGTTTTTTTCACTAATAAAGTTAAAGTGATCTCTAATTTTATATTATAGATATAAGTTCAGACAAGTAAGTTATGGCTATATGAAAAACACCTATAAAATTTAATAGACCATTGGGTTGGTACCCCAAGTACTATAATTTGGGTTCCTCTTGATTCATCTCATTCATGGTGACATTATTAGTATTGTGACTTTAGTGCATATGGAAGACACTACTCAAACTGCAAGCACTGAAGTGTTTCTTCATGTTTGTGGCATCCCTCTCCAAATCAAAATTCTTATGGTGGTAGTGGTGGTTCTACTTTACCAAATCCTATTGGGTAGAGGTCTCATTAGCAAGGGAATTCCCCTCTACTGGATATGGACATTTCACCTACTAGGAATGAAACAACATAATAACAAAATAAATACAAGTCTAATGATGGGTGGGAGTCAATATCAGATATAACACATTCATATATTAGGGGTGGCTGGGGATATTTTGGAAATCTAAATGATCTTTTTCCGTTCACAACATTTATTTCTCTTATGGATTAGTCTTTTGTGTTCATGCATTTATGTCCCAATGACTATTTATTATGCTAATTTGGTTATGGTCAAATTTTATGATTGAAAAGAATATTTATATTTAATTTTATTTAAATTTTTTTCTAAGTTAAATAAGTGGCTTGTTCTTGGTCTTGGGGACCAATATGGTACTTTAGAGTGTGATGCCTTCCACTCATTTTGTATGACTAACAATCTAAAATTTATATTATTAATAAAAAATGTTTTTTTATAAAAAAAAATAGGCACCTTGAATTTTTTAGATCTAACAAGAACCCAAACCCTCTACACTATCTAAATAACTTAGAAAAATACCATACAAGACAAAAGAGTCAGGGGTTTTTATTTTGAGTAGCTAGAATGTTCCCACGTAATGGTTTAAAATTCATATCAACACCCACATCAATAGGATTCTCATGACCACCGAACCCACCAAGTGCCAAAGGTCTTGGCATACTAGCAGTCTTCAAATTGTTGACTAAATACCCCAAACACTTTTAGCCATTATCAAAACCAGATAATTGAGAATGGTCTTAGATGTATTTTTCCTCATATTATGCACCACATGTTGAATGAAGTTGGTAGTGAGTTCATCAAGGTTTTTCTCTTCCAATTTTATTTTAAAGTGAGACCAAAGTTCATCAACATTCCAATGCCTATATTTAATGTTAAGAATGACATTTCCCCAAGTTCATTTCATAAAATAAGGGTCATGAGGAATGAAGAATTCAAATATTCCTATAAGATAGAGTCATCAGTGGGACCAATAAAATCCATTTATTAATGAGAGTTTTCCATAAGATGGCTACAAATTTCCTTCCATCATTGGTTAACCACTTTATTCTTTTGTTTCTCCCTCATATTGAGTTTTATTTGGCCCATAACCAACATGGAAAAGGAAAGAACACAAAGGAGAAAAATAAGAGCCATAGTGGAGACCTAATGGATGTGAATTTCAGAATGCAATTAACATGTATTAAATACAAATCTCCCATGAAATTCAAAGATGTCATAATCGTTAATAACCACCTTATGTGTGTGGGGGTGGTTATAATTTTTTCCATGCCACAATCATCATCAAATCCAAAAAATGAAGCTCAAAGCAATAAATGGGGGTATAAAAATGGTAAGGGCTTAAATACTAATAAATTAACCTCCATTAAAATTTTAAAATAAAATATTATGAACTACATCCTATGTTGCAGAGTTGGAAGGGGTTAAAAAGTCCCATTTCTTTATAAAATTAGCTACATTGTTTGTACTATGATAATCGAAACCATTAACTATTCTTGAAATTAAGAGTTTTAAAGTCATATTCCATTCTTGAGACTTTATCGATTAAATTTTTAATCTTTTAGCTAATTTTTCATCACTATTAATATAATTGATGATAATGAGAGAGTCCCATTAAACCTTAAAATGATGAAATTTGAGATTAATACTAATTTTAAGACCTTAATTTAGAGCCCAAACTTTTGTTATGTTTTTTTTTGTAGCTAAAGGAATATTCATTTAAAAATCAACTAACATGCCTATAGTTTGATTACTAATAATTCCTCCAAAACCTAAGATACCAATATTTCCTTTTGAAAAACTATCAAATTTTAGTTTTATCCTCTAATATTTCAATAAAATCTATCTTTCCTATGCACGTTTATCTATTTTAGTCTTACCCTTTTGAATAACCATTTATGAGAAGATCCCATTTGATGAGGATTTATCTTTCCTCACCCATAACTTTGACTATTGGTGGGTGGAATTTAGCCTTGAAAAAATATTGAGACGAGAGTTCTAATTTACTTAATAAATTTTCCTTAGAACATCAATCATCTAGAATATTTTTATTTATTTCCCTTTAAATATTCCAAAGTATTGTAGCCACGACAATTTTCCATATGTTTCCCACTTGGTTACCTATGCCTTCTTCCCAAGTCAAAATAAAAACCCATCAAGTAATTGGGCAGAAAAATTGAAGGCTCATATTCTTGATAAACTAATAAAAATATTTCAAGTGAAAGGAAAATATATATAAAGGTGATGAAATGTTTTCAAATAATAATTATAGAGGACACACCATGAGGGACCTTCAAAACCAATTTTTTGAAGTCTGTACCAAGTTAAAATCTTTTGATTAAGAGAGATCCAAAGGAAATAATTATCCCTATAGGAGCTAACAAAACTCCACAACTTATGAGGATACTATAGGGCAATATCCTCATTCTATATCATTATAAGATAACTATCTTTAATTGAGTAATATATCTAAGGTTTTTAGTTCAAATTGATTATGTCAATTTATCGAGAGTTACCAATTAGTTGAAAATGAAGGATCTCATGGAATAAATTAAGGTGGATAGGATCACAAAGATAAAATTCCAATCTCAAGTCCTTCCAATGTCTATTAATTTCCAATATTCATTATTTTTTGTCCAATAGTATATAAAATATGGTTTTAAGTACTTGATAATGATAAACTTGACATATATTTACCACACATGACTTGTGTGAAAAAATATGGTCCTAAATTTCCATTCTCTTGAACCTACATGATACCTTATGAGTTTATCTTATGTTCTACTATTACACACCTACAATAAGCTCACTATTTGTTTAAAACCTACATACTCTTTTGCATAGACATTTACGAAAGCTTAGTTTTATCCCCATATGAACAAGTTAGTAACATTAGAATAGGTTAGTTTTACTAGTCGATACCGACTTGAGCCTAATATTACCAACGCTCCCTCATAAATAGATACTTTTTAAAATCAAACCTCTTATTAAGATCAAACCATATTACTAACATGTGGATGGTATGGTGAACTACCCAATTGGAATCATATATATATACATATCAAGGCCTCACTTTATGGGGTACTTGGAACTTATCTAGTACACATCTATAAATTACTACACATTGAGAAAATCTTCCTTATTATTCCTAAATTATAAATCAATCACTATGAGTAGTCATAATCCAAGTCATAAGCATAATATATCCAATTCAAGGAAAACATTTTCAAGTATCAAATCCAAATCATTAGCTATATTTAAATAGTGAAGGAACACAATTGCATAAATAGGTCAGAGAACTACATGTGGTTTGATTTCACTCTTTAGAGTATCAGATACATAAACATTAGTCAATTATAAAATAGAGTGATTGGAGTTATCTTATCCCATTAAAATTTCTTGGTTTTTTAAGGTTTATATACCTCAAAAGTACACCCACTATTTTCAAAGAGAAAAAGATGATTTTTGGAGTTGTGTGCATCATCAAGATTCGACATCACATAGGAAAATATTTTAGAAATAGATGAAAGTGAATTTACAATCACATCACCATATTTTGGCATAGGTGACCACCAACCACTCAGTTTAGTATTCATATTAGATACTGACCCATATCTAATTAAACCAACCCTTCACAGACACCACTACAAGAATATAGTCCCATATAGATAGCCAATGATAAAATATAAATAATTATCCCTTTTTTTAATTACTATATTTAACATATTCCACTTGTAAAATAATTACAATATTTTACATTTAGATGTATGCTTGAATTCCATATTTAGTAATTTGAATTCATATACTAGTTTATATCTAATTAGGGTTCCAAAACCAAATTAAGGTATAACATATTGGTGAACCCATACACTGATCAAATTATGTCAAGCCCTAGATATGACTTAGGGTCTTATTTTTAAACCTAATTTATGATTATTCCTTAATAATACACATTACCCATGGATATAATAAATGAACATTATTTGTTAATTAAATTTATGAAGGTTACATTTTTAGATTTTTTTGCTTGGCTAGGTTATATTTTGATCATTCATATAATCAAATGGATCAAATTTAAGAACACTAATAAGTCTAAAATTAACAATGAACAATCCTAAGTTTTCCTCAAATCATATTATTACATCATCCAATCTGAGTTACCTTTTTCTACCACTAGATGCCAAAGGGAATGCATGACTCATTTTGTTCTTCCTCCCCCTAGACCTTAAGGTTGTAATAGCTATCATCCCACTCCCATTATTCACCCATAGCTTATTTTAGATTCAAATTTCCATGATATCAACACTAGATGAGGTATGGTGCCCCATCATGCATAGCACAATGAAGGTAGTCAACATGTTCCTCCTCAAACCCATACAAATCCTTTGAATCAAACTAATCAAACCAAAGGGTATGAAATAAAAGATCAACTAAAGAACACCCATGCCATTTTTTTTAATATTGTAGTTACTCAAGAGATTAACAATCTACAAAGACTTCTTATAAGCCATTGTAAGAAATAAATCTCCCTAGTGATACACAATGTGCGTCATTTTCCTCTATCATGAATACATTTAAGGATATCAAAAAATTAATCACCTTTAAAAGATAAGGCTTGCCTATGCAACACATAATAGATCAAAATCTACCATTATTCACTCAAGTTCAAGTAAAAACTAACATGGTCAATTGTGTGTTGGTAGATAATGGTTTTGGATTGAAAATATATAAAAACACCTTATTAAAATAATTAGGAATCAACCTAGTTACTATTAAAAAATAAAATCAAAGCATAAAAATATTTGAAAACACTCTACATAAAATATGCGGGATTATATCATTGGATGTAATATTATGTCTCAAGAGGGTACCTAATACCTTCCATGTTATTCCTAATAAGTTACATTATAACTTGATTTTTGGAAACATTGGATACATGCTATGGGCATAATACCATCAACATTACATAGGTGTATCAAATTTATGCATGAAGGATATCATTATGCACAACAAGCATATTATGGCCCTTTCATATATTGTAGGATGATATAGTCTACTAATGAAAACCAATCACAATTAGAAGATCATTCTATCATCCTCTATCACAATCCATTCAGTAGATCATATGCATACATGTGAGGTGGGAAAATAAAGTATAAAAAATGAAACGGAACCAATCATAACATAAAAATTAGTTATAAAATATGAACCACAAGCTAATATAAAGCAACTTAAACGTATTCATAATCTTTATTTACTAGTGAATTTGAAAAATCAAGATGGCATGTCATAAATTATTATGACAATGATCATAATAACACCAACATGAAAAATATAATAGATGACCAGCTATGAAATATAAACTTCAATCTTTCAAATGAATATTTATCTCATACACTATTTACACCTATTGGAGTTGGAGAGTATCATGATGATTCATATACAATGAAAATTTACAAATAAAAAAATGTTATTCAAGCACAATATTCTAAGGGAAAAAGAAAGGAAACAATGAAAAATCATTAGTACATTAAAAAATCCAAACAATATATGCAATAATATCTCACATGAGGAATGGTACCAAATATAACAATTCAAAAATCAAGGTTATTAAAAGTACAGTTCAGAAAACAAAGGTTACAAAATGAATAATTTTAAAAGGCAAGGTTACCAAAGGAACCATTTGAAATTTAAAGGTTAAAAAACTATCAATTTGAAAATCAAAGGTTAAAAAAGTAATAGTTCAAAATGCAAAGGTTAGGAAAGGATTAGGTAAAAAAGCAAAGGTTACAAAATGAAAAATTAGAAATAGAGAAGTTACAAAAATGAATGCAAGCTAAACAAGAAAACATTATTAAGAAAGGGTTTCTTAACAAGGAATTTGAAAAGCAAGATATACATAAACAAAATAATGTCATAACTATAGTTTCAAAGGAGACAACTAAAAATCATTCATCATATCTAGAGCCTTTTATTCTCAACCCTCATATAGATGGCATGTAATGCACTAATGTGGAGATTACTAACACTCATGAAGTCAATATATGTATCATTCAAATACTAAAATATCTTAGATATGATAAATAAAACCTAGATAAGATTAATTCATCTAGTTAATTCTTTTGATCCATTGATATTCCTATAACACCTTATACAAAATCATGTTTAGTTACATATAACATTTCCCCTAATTTGGGTAAATACAATAAAAAACTAGGAAGACCATCGATAAGATCAATGGGGCTAACACTAGGTAGAGATCATGACAATGTTAAATTTGAGCAAAAATGTGTGATTGTTACCATTTAAAGACAGATAAATTATTCAAAGCAAGCAAAAAAAGTAGAAACTATTTATTTAAAAAATGATATAGGACCTAAAAAAATCAACACCGCCTTCCAATTAGTGATTTAACAAAAAAAATAGTAGGAGATCATGTATTCTATGATAAAACTCCATGGGAGCATTTTTTTATGGGAATCATTGGTTAACCTTAAATATTATCTATTTTATGTATCCTCTCATATTTCTCATCCATTCTCTTCTTATATTTTTACATACATGCACTCATATACATTTGCATTCTTCTAGCCCTTGCCTTTTTATTTCACTTGTCCCTTGCCTTTTGATTTTTATCTTGATCCAAATATCTATGACACATATCCTATAATGATTATAGTTCACAAATTTTTTGGCATACTAATCGATCACTCTTACATATTCACTACTTATACCTGTTACAACCTCAATAAAGCTTACACGATCACACACATATTACATGAGCACACATTGATTCTTTCTCACTGGGGACATGCATATCCTTATCTCCATATATAATATTGAAATAGATTATTGTGATAAACATATATTGTGAGGGCATATATCTTGCTCTCACTTCCTCCACATTACCATTTTATCATGTCTAGTGCATATTATGCATTCACGCATGCTGAAAATTGTTGGGATCCATCCCATTATTCTATTTTAGAAGCCTTGATAATTGGCCTTGATTTTATAATTGTATTCAAATATTTCAAAATTTAAAAAATTAAAAAACCTTCAAAATATTTAAAAAAATCAACCGAGACCTAAGCATGACATGATTACTATATTACACTATTTACATTAGTCATTTATCACATGTTAAATAGACAAAAAAATATTTTCATACACATGCATTTCAGAGTATGTGGGTGCGATGCAGGACATAAACATTACATATGGACATATAGATGTTATAATTTACTCTACTCACTATCCATTCCAATAATGAGGACATATTATTCCATAAGTTTCACTATTAAAGGTTATATCTTTCTATAACCTTTTACTATGTTGAGCTATCTAGATTGCTTACACATGTATTACTAGTTACTCATATCTTACACAATGTCACATGGATATGTTATTATACTATGATGTGAAATCGATACATTTGAATAGCGTATATTATTTTTTCTCTTATTTTATGATTCATTGAGGCTCTTCCTCTCTTACATGATAGATTAGTTTATGCTTCTTTATTTTATACATCTCTTGGCCTTTTTTGATGCAACATTTATGTGTCCCTTGTTAGTGAAAATTTCATGTCCTTTTCACATTTCCCTTAGAATTTTATGATGCTACATATTTATATCCCTTATTTATGACATATTTGTGTCCCTTGCATTCAACCCTTAGTCTTGTTTGTTGTGACATATCCATGTCCCTTGTATACATCCCTTGGACTTCTCTATGACACTAAATCTTGAGATTTTTGATATTTTTGCACTTGTTGAGCTTGTTGATATTTAGTGATGCCATGATACATATCATGCACCTTTACCATGTATTATTATTCAATTATATTATCAGTGATGGTTCTTATTGTGTGATTCTTTGATACATCTATCTAGACATGACACTTAAATTCTCTATATTACATATGTTACATGCATTCCTTGATTGGAATATACATTACTATGATGGCATACTCTATGAATGTTCACATGATTATACATGATGTTATCTTTATACATGACATGATATAGTTAAATAATATTTTAAGATGAATAACTTACATGACATATCCCTCATCTCAAAATGGGGGAATTATAATGGGATTATCATATAAACATAAGCTTCCATGAATATAAATCATATTTAAGAGATTAAGAATGATTAATATATCATATGATTAAGCTATGTGACAAGTATTAACACATTAATATATATTAAAAGGTAATATTCCATGCATATGCACTTGATTTATAGAGTCTTGAGTACAAATTTATACAAACTTGAGTGTGTATGCATGGGAAAATGAACACCATTTATAGGAACAAGAATTAAAAGTTTCCATATATACATATATTTGAGATACAAGTTATCAAGTTTAGCTTATAGATGCATAACATTCTAGATCATTTGGTATAGATTCAAAGGGTATGCTATTGGTTCATGCATAGATACACAATTTTAGATTCATGAGGCATGATACTAGTTCATGCATATACACAACAATTTGCTTTGAAATTTGAATGAAAAATGGTTGTCATTCCACTTCAAACTTATTGACACCAAGGTCATGAATATTGTTTATTATTTTTTGACCATGTATTTACTCTATATAGAGTAGACTTGAGTGAATCTATTTAATTAAATATAACATCATGATGGGGGCATGAACACCATTCATTCTATTTAAATTATGAATTTTTTATATGGAGTAAACTCTATAAAAACTATACAATTGATCTATAATCCATATGCAGTGGTTGAGTCATTTTTACTTTTAATGAACCCATCATGTGGTTCACCTTTATTTTTTGAGTATTTATTTGGGTTAGTACATTGCATATTTATCCCAACATATATGAAGGTTTGGGCATGTTGTCTTTCTATCCCAAAATCTTTCAGAGTTACTAAAATTTGGGGCATAGTCACCCCAACTCTCTATGTGCTTTAGCAAGGAAGCACAATTTTATAGTGATTCAACTAGGAATCATCATCTCCAACAACTTGCAAGGGAACCATGATTTTCACAATCATATGAGTGTATTCCTTCCTTACTATTTAACTTCCAAATTTTATGTTGATACTTAAAATATAAATCCATAGACATTGTTTTCCATATGTTTGTTGTAGATTTTATTAGTGATTGACCAACACAATTGAAGCTTCCTACCAAAGACAAAGTGTGTTGTAAAAATTTAGGTATAAATTTTATTTTTGATATATAAATTACATTACTAGAATAAAATTAGGGAATTTATAGATATTAAAATATGGTATTAATTATTTGAAAATGAAAAGGTTGACATACATTTACTACACATGATGTGTGTGCATAAATATGCTCCCAGCCTACCATTATCTCACAATTACATGATACTTTATGTGTTTGAATATTTAATTTTTCAGTTACACACCTAAAATAACATCACTATCTATTTCAAACCTACATACTATCATGCAAAAACATTTATATATGCTTTTTTTTAATCCTCTTGTGCATATGTTAATAATGTCAAATTAACTCAGTATTAATAGTTGATATTGACTAGAGCCAGATATTATTGACCCTCTCCTAAAAACATCTACTTTTAAAATCAAACATATCTTAAAGGTTGACCCATCTACTTATCATGTCAATGAAATGATAAATTACCCAATTGGATATATATATATATATATATATATATATATATATATATATATATATATATATATATATATATATCAAGGCATCATTTGATGTGGGACTTAAAACTTATCTATAACACATATATACACTACTACACATTGAGCAAATTTTCCCTATTCTTCCCAAGTTGTGAATCAATCAATATGATTAGTCATAAGATAAAGCTAAATAATACTAAATCCAAATTAAAAAAAACATTTTCAAGTATGAAATCTAAATAATTATCTATATTCACATAATGTAGGAGCACACTTATACAATCACAGTAGGTGGGAGAACTACACGTGGTTCAATTTTTTTCATTGGAGAATTAGATATGTAGGTATCAATCAATCATCAATGAGGGTGGTTTGGGTTAGCTCAAACCATTAAAATTTCCTTGTTTTTTTAGTTTTATATCCATCACAAACACTTATAGGGTTTCTAAGGTGGATGAGGTTCATTTTTGAAGTTGTGTGCATCATCAGGGTTTTACATCACACATAAAATACTTTCAAAAATAGGTGAAGGTATGGTCACAAACCTATATATTAGAACAAGTAACTACCAATCACTCATATCAAATATTGACTGTTGATACTAACCCAAATATAATGGAACTAAATCCATGCAAACATAATCATTTCTCCTAAACCAGATGAATTACATTCCTATTTCAATATCTTTTCCATTTTTAGAATATGATGGCAATCAAAAAACTTAAGTCCTTATCACTTTGTTTTAATTAATATATTTAGAATATTCCACTTATCATATCATTTCATTCTATTTTACAATTTTAAATTCAAACATGTTCTTGAATGCCATATTTAGTAATCTAAATTCATATACTAATTTCTATTCTATCAAGGTTTCTAAAATGAACCTAAGGTAAAATAAATATTTCTCCACTTTAATTCCATAACAACATGAGAGGAAATAATCAAGAGTATCAATGATAGGGTGATGAAGAGGGGGACCAAAGGAGTCTAATAATCACTTCAAGTTTCAAGTAACTTACCATTATTTATTTCTAAATAGATATAATCAATAATTATAAACATTTGTTTACTCAAAAAAATCCTTTTGTGAAACCCTCTAATCCAATGATCCAAAGAGAAGAGTCTAGTAGTATTAAGAGAGTCATTGTATTTTATCCTTATGATTTTTATTCATAAAATATCATCCTCTCTAAAATTGTACCAATGGATTTTATCACAAGAGTAGGGCTAACTGGCATTACGTTTCTAATGCTATAGTCTCCTTTAGATAATTTGGGTTTACTTACCTCATCTCATTTCATGAGGGGTATTTTTTATTCTCAACACCATTACACAATAAGTTTTTCATAATAGAATTTAATATATTCTTGACATTTTCAAGTTCCACCATAATTGACATCATATAAACTAGAATTTATTTGAGGACTGTTTGAATAAGTTGAATTTTCCCAAACCAAGAAATCCATTTACATTTTCAAGAGGCAAATAGATGTAGGACTATTAATCAATTCATTTTTTAATTTATTATTAAGATGAAAATATATATTGGATAGTTTATATAGATAAATTTTAAACATAAAAATAACATTACATAATTATTGTGAAGCTCTTTCTCTTAGATAAATAAAATTAATTATTTATTTTTCTAGGTGGACACACTTGAAATATAATATTTCTTAGAAAGGGATATATAATATCATATATAGGAATTACTATCTTACACAGAATAATTATTCTACATATACATGCAAGTCATTATAATACACACTACATAATATAAAGAACATAAGATAATGTACTGAAAATAACTCTATTATATTAAGACAACTATGAGTACATAGAATTATATTACATAATAGAAAAAATGAGTGAAATTTGAAAAAATATATCAAAAGGAGATTAGGGTAGCTTCGTATGGACAAGATTTTAAAAAAAAGGATTAGAAGTCTGCCATGGTAAGGTAGATATTATAGGATGTGAGGATTCTATTATGGCTAAAACCCAACTTTAAGTTTTCCAACTTGAATCCATTCAAAGACAAATAATATCCTCTTTAGGTCCACCATCCTTATCTAGTCATAAATGAGCCATTCAAAATTAATAATGTGTCTCAAGAACACTCAATTGACATGTTGATGGATGACACTATATGCACCTAAAAAGTACATAATATGACATTTCTAAAATTAATCTGATGATGATGCAATTATCTCTAAAAGTATGCTCAAAATTAATCCTCTATAACATTCTCTACCTCTTTTATTATCATTTCGATCTTTCCAAAACTCAAAAAAATATTTATTTAAGTCTTTTTTTACTTAGTCTTTGAACTTCCTCCATCACAAAACTACTAATTTTTGTGGTGCAACCACCATTCTCTGTTATAAAACCACCCCATTGGTGACACTTCAACTAGAACCATTTTGTAATAATAATTGATAAAAGTGTCATTTTTTTAAGGTGGTTTTGTAATTGAATCTAGTGGTTTCATTATATAATATAATGGTTTCTTCATGAAAGGTGATGGTTACATAATCATCACCTACAAATAATGGTAGTTCTATCATGGTTTATACATTTTCAAAAATAGAGCTTGAGAGTTGATTTTTTCATGTGTTTTGAATGTTTTCTTCATGTTTTATGATTTTTAGCTTTGATTTCACCTCATTACAATCCAAATCACTCCCACTCTTATTTTTATCACTCCTTAACCTTCCTAAATTTAACTTTGAATTAACCAATAGTTAAACTCACCCTTGTAAGCTCCATGCTTCTCCTACAAGTACCTTAGTTTTAGATTAATTTTGGATCTAAATTTTACATTGAAGATTGGTGTTTTAAATATCTACATAACCATGTCCTAATTTATTTCAATTTTAAAAAATCTTCTGCTCCACCTTTGGTCATCTTCGTGGTCATCCTACATAGTTTTTGGAGAAGAGAATTCATACGAATCATCAACTAATTCTTTTCTATATGTGAATCAGCCCAAATCCCATTCAACTGCTCTTAATTTTAAATATTGTGTCCTTATTTAATTATTTATATTTCATATTTTTGTAAGCGAGTTTTAAGGTTTGTGACTAAGCAATCAAGGAGCTAGCTACCTGAGGATAACTTTTACTACAATAAATATTTGCTTTTAATTGGTGTAAAACTTGATCATGATGGGGGTTCCTAGTTTTAGTTTTATTTTTTATTTAGTAGATTAGAGTAGTTTATATTCACTTTAATTCATTAGATTATTTTTTATTTTAAAAATATAGATAGAAAATAAATATATATTTTTCTCTTCTCTCCTACACCAAAAATAATAGCTTAGATCTTTACTGTTTGCATCTACATATTAAGATATTTTTAAATAAATTAGTTTTCATCCAAAAAATAGGTAAATTTTAGGAATAAAAAAATCTTTTCAAGTTTAAAAATAGATCATTTTCAATTTTAACAAGCTTACATTCACAAGCGAACAAACACACATACACCTAGAAAACTCTAGAAAAAACTAGGTAAAAGGAAGTTTATATCTTGGACCTGATTTCCTTCATTTGAATGAAATAAAAATGAATTTTTTATATCATAAAATCATAAAATAATAAATTTTATTTCATTCAAAATAATTTATTTTCGCAAGCAATCATTTAGAACACCAAAAACTAGTTTCTAGCTTGCATGCAAAAAATAATTCATAGATACTTAGAGATTGTATTCCATAGGGTTTGGATGTGATATTGTTTCATTTGAATGTTATAAAATACTTAATTTCATTATAGTTTCATTCATAATATTAAAACACATAAATAAATAGTTTCATTTATCATGCATCTATAAAGGGGTAGAGATCAACATTTACACTCAGTCTAGATTTAAGTTTCAGTGTTGTATGCATCAAGATATAATTGAAAAGACCAAAAATAATAGTATTTAATTTAATTTAATTATATATGTATTTAAATCATTACAAATTTAATTTCACTCTATCAAGTAGTTTGATTTCATTTTTCTTATATAAACCTTGTCAAAACATGCACACATATAAAAATAACCTCCAAACAAAGCCCTGCCAAGATAAGAAAAATCAAAAGCATTTATAAAAAAATTAAAAATAGAAATAACATCCTTTAAAACACATCCAATACAATATTCACATTTAAAACATCTCCAACCAATCTTTCCTTACCATTAGATAACACTCACTGAGCCTCTTCATCTTAATAGTGCCAATCCATTTCTTAGAGTACCTGCTCCCATTCCAACAAGTGCACTTTAGAGGGATATTTATTATAATCTTAGGCTTTAATTATTTCACTCCTCTCATAGTTAAAATCTAATCCTTATCTATAATAAATCCTGAGATGAACAATCTAGGTCCATGGTTCCTTTAGTAGGACCCATCCATATTCTTCCCCGCCAAGTAAATAACCTTCAAATTTGAGCCATCCATATTTTCTTTCCTTTGGCCTCAGTTATAGATTTATATTATTTCATTTAGGCCACCCATCATCTTCTATTATATCAACTATCTTGGCCAGACCTCAAGAAGTCAATTTCACAATTTAGTGTGTGTTACTTATGTGCATTAAAATTAGTGAAACCAAAATGAACAAGCATATCCTTTTACATATTCCTATTTTATCTCTTCTCTCCACTTTTTAATTTCATTCATATTCTAAGAGTATGATATACTCCATAAATATGTCTAGTTAGGACATCTTTGAGATAAACATAGACTTTAAAACCAAAAGGAGTCTTCACCATATTGAAGAAGCCTCCATTTATGGTTTGAATAATAATACTCCTCCATAGAATTTTGAAGTATAATATCAAAACCACACTTTTAAATCAAAAATTAGATTAGGGGTAATGATCCATGAACTATGGCACCCATCAAAAACTTTCATCAATCACCCTGAGTTTAATAACATGTCCTTCACTGGTAGAAGTGGGACCAAAACTCACGTTATAACCCAACCATCCATTAGCCTACAAAGAATAGATGCCCAATGTATAAAAATATATGATAAATACATTAATAAAATATGAAATTTGGAAGATAGGCTAAATATACTACAAATTCCTTTGCATCCTTTTCTTAATAACTAGAACATCAACAATCTATAGGAGTAACTCCCAACGGCTCCTCTAGAGGCCTCTAATCTAAATCAATCTATTGATGGTCATAAAATAATACACCCTATAGTTTATACCAAACAGGTCACCAGAACAACCATTCCTTCCTCTTTGAATGAATTCATCTTAAGCTTGGTGGGTTGCATTCAATATTTAGACAATAACCAAGCCTCTCTAAATTAAGGGATGTCCACCAATACTTCTAATCATATCCATTCCTATCATATTCCTACCCTAACTATAACTTACCAATTATCATTGTATCCATCTAACCCACCTCTTATCAATTATGCCTTAAACCAATATCCTAGGGTCAACCTTATTCATGGTGTCCCTAATCATGTTGCTTTTAACATACTCCATCATATCAACTCTCTTCTCACAATTTTATGGGAGGTATCTACATCCAAATTTTTCAAACTAATATGGTGGCAAAAAAAATGCCAAATTACTCTCCTTCAAGTTATGTGTCACCTGCATATATTCCCACTATGAAAATGAACCAACCACCATGGTATAACCTTTCTATTTACATGTTAGTCAATAAACTGCTAGTGTATACCCCTTCCATTCAACCAATTCATCCCATTTCTTATAATCAATTACCTCCATACTATCACATGTTCTCTAAATCCACTAAGTTGGATAACTAATTTTTGGCTTACTTCACACCACCTTACCAAGCAATTTATTTTTATCATGGTGGTATATGAGTAACCCATATTCAAATCCACCCATTCCATTTTATTTCACTTCACCTTTAATAGACATAAATGACCTTTAGAACATACATTAAATACTTGAAAGAAACCCTAAATCCTATTATACGAGGAGTTATTCTATCACATCCCTTACCTGACCTCCCCTAAATTCAAAGAAGAAAGAGATTATAACATGCATGTCAAGGCATACACTACTTTTATTTGATAGATCCTGCCTTGGGATGGGGTGGATGTAAAAATATTTCTAAAAACCCTTTAAGTAATTTATCATGATTGGTACTATCATGTCCTTGAGGGGTCTATACATTATTTTTTCCAACTAATGGATGACTATGTCAAATAATTTGATATTAACAAACTCTTAAAGCTTGGCATACGATAATTCTTACATATCAAACAAGATCACAATGAATCTTCTACCCATTTCATTACAATATGGTGGAAATTCTTATACACATTTGCTAGCATGCCACACATGGACCAAAGGAAACTACGCATTTTCTTCTTACACTCTCTAAACAAGGAGATGAGAAAAAACATGAAAGAATTATCCTATTATTCATATGAAAAATCACTTTAAAGTGCTCATAATTGGCCAAGGGGCCATTGACATTGGTCGTAAAACCTATGAGACTAATGGTAAGATAGTCATCCCAAACCAAAACAATGGAGGCTATTAAAATTCTAACCAAGATAATTATAAAAATCATGGTCTTAAGGTTCTAATCAGAAACTATAATGCCACGACAAATGGCATCACATACCAAAATGATAGGGTGAATTCATTTAACAACGATCAACCTTAGCCTGTGAATAATAATAAAAATGTCAACAATAGTAATAATGGAATGATGAACTAGAATCCTCCATCTATTATTCATGTGGTTGACTTAAACTTCCCTTCTCATTGTAACATCCAATGGAAAAACCAAAAATAAGGCCATTTTCAAAACACCAACCCTAATAAGAATAAATGATTCTACTATACCAACAAATAACAAGGGTTTGGTCAACAAGGCCAATTTTAAAATCTCCAAAACTATGATCTTAATGTCTATTTCCTTTTTATGGAGTTATTTGACACAATACTTGTGCCTATAAATATTATAACAATTTCATTCAAAAACTCCTTGGGAACCATTGGTAAAAAATTATAGACGTGTTCCTAGGAAATTCCATTATAAACCCTCAAGCTTAGCCAACTAGTCCCATAACACCTCAAAATATTAAATTTGGCACTTATCAAAACCCCTTTTTAGACCAACAACATCACCCCATCCATAATAAATTTAGGGTATACAAACTAACCAACCCACACCGATTGGTACTCATGACATTGAGGCCTCTACCTATGGTATAATCAACCATGATGTGGCTCACCAATTAGGACCAAAAGGAAAAACCCACATGATATGAGTTATGGAACTTGAAATTGAGGAATATGTGAAAACTTTTACTCACATAAGAGTTTGTCAACCTAGAACCCCTTACATGACCAATGTCTTGGAGATTGACACCAGTCCAAAACCTGTGGGGAAATATGATTTAATTTATGATCTCATAAAGACATTTTCTCATATCTCTTTCCTATACATACTTAAGAATTCCCCTACCCATCTTTTGACATTACATAATGCCTTAGTATTAATCCATATATCTAGTGTCACACCTCCATTTCAAGATAAAATCAATCATATTTACATATATATGTTCCAAACTAGACAAAATTTGAGATATACTGGTTATTTTTTACCTAAAAAGCCTCACCCCAATGCAAATATGGCCAAAAGGGGAGATCCAAAATTGTATCTAAAAGTATGGATCTCTAATAATTATGAAAAATGATCAATGGTTGACAATGGGGTAGTTACCAACATAATCCCCTTTTCACTTCTTCCAAAAATCAAATACCAAAAAACCAATTGCTTCATTACTAGGAACACTTTTTGGGGTTATGATAGCCTCAAGTCTACCTCAATATGAACCATTATGCTTCCAATAAATTTGGGTCCTAATACCATGTTGACAAAATTTTATGTGATTGATAGAGATCTAAATTACAACATGATAGTGGGTATACCTTAGATCCACAAGATGAAGGCAATCTATTTTTCCCTATTCTAGGAGTTAAATTTCCTCTACTTAAGGAAAGTCTTCATCTTTCAAGTGGACCCTAATCCATTTTATTGCATTCAAATGACCATGCATAAATAACTAGGACTACATGTTAATTATCACTTGCCCACCAATAGCGTATCAAATCCACCATAGTTAGTTGAAGATAAATAAACCTTAAAAACCAAGGTAGTCATATTAAAGAGGGGTGCCAAAATTACTAAGCCTTCATCGCATGAAAAATATGAAGAAAAGGGAGTTTAAAAAATGGAAAAATTGAGTGAAGAAAATCCCATGATATTGTTAGCCATCTTGATCAATTCTATGATTGATATTATCATTATCCTTGAAATATATGAACTAATTCATCTTTTATTTGATCTTTATAAGATCAAAAATTGTTTGATCTTTATCAGTTCCTATTCAAAGAGAAGAAGACAATATAGAGACACTCACTAAGTTCTCACAAAATTTCATTGAAAAGGATATAATAATAAAAATAGAGCTAACCATGTCTTATCAAAAATACTATAAGCTATACCAATATGATATAAAACCTCCTATAAAATAAATAAACTTTAAAAAATAACCCATTGATTACTCATAAGCTATGGCCTTCCCTTATCCACACATTATGACAATGAAAACATATATAATCATGCCATATTAGTAGTACTTTGAGGTTCATAATTATGATAAAAAAATGCCCTATAGATGTGGGAGACCTTGTCTTATGAATCGATAGTCAAAAACATAAAAATAAAGGAGGTTGGAATTTTAAACCTAACTAGTTAGGCCATTACCTAGTGACAAAATATTTTAAAAAAGGAGCCTATCAGTTATGAACTTTGGAGGGAGAGGAGTTTGGTGAAAATGTGAAATCTTTGCACCTTACACATTTCTACAAATACTATTTTCATTTCACTCTACCTTTGTTGTATTGCACTTTTCATAATTTATGTGTTGAGTTGCATATCCGATGTTGTGTTTGGTGATTGTTTGGTTTTTAGTTTGCAAAGAATGAAACTTTTAGAATGCATCATGTCATATCATTCCAATTATACATTACCCTATTATCCCATAGAAAACATTTTCAAAATCAGCATTACATTGGTTCTTGTCTTAGTTTTTACAATTAGAGTACACCTATTTTCCTACATCTTCTTACATCTTCTTAAAAATCTTATAAAATACTAGCCTATGATCTATTCTATAATATTGTCCTTGGCAAAGTCTCATCTTAAAATTCCCTTTAAATAGAAAACATTAACATGCTCAAAATTAAGTAACCTTTCTCACCTATCTTGGTATTAAGTGATGAGCCCTTGCATCCTACTAGTTGCATGGGGCCAAGATTTAGGGGTAAGGGCCTTATAAATAAATGTGATAAAAAAATAAGTGAAAGACATTCATTAATACCTAGTAAAAAATAAAACAACTCTACTAGGGGAAAAGTACACCATAAACATTTTACTAAATCACTGAAAATAAATCATGTGAAGGTGTTTGATAATTTGGTAGAATTATCGTTTACTTTTTTTGGACATATATCATGTTTATAACTTTTTAACCTTAATATAAAAACTAAAAAAACTAAGCACATCACACAAATACATTCCACTCATAAGCTAGAATCATTAGAGCATTAGTGACATTTTAGACCAAAGTTTCAATTGTTAGTTTTCAAGGAGGGTTTCCTTTCTAGGTCGAGTTTAAACCATTTGTAATGATAGACCAAGTTTTCTAGGACAATTTTCAAGATTTTTATTGTATATGTTTGAAAGGTATCTCCTAGGAGATACCTTTAAGGTAGCCTTGAAGGTAATACAAACCACTGTTGATGTTTAGTAGGAATGCCACATCATATGATCATTATGAAAGGATGTAATAACTCATTATCAGACTATAGTAATTATTGAATTATGTAAATAACAACACTCTTCTTAATGAGGAATTATATATTACATACATAGTACATTTTATTACATAATTCAATAATTACCATAGTCTCATAATGAATGTATTACATCCTTATGCAAAACAAAAGTAAATATTTGGGGTTGGTATTAGGGAGAGATGCCTGTACTCTCTTACATCTAGCCTTTGGTGATGAGCCCATGTATCTTACTAATCACATCAGACTAAGTGTAGGGGGTTACAATAAAAAGTAAAAAATCAAAATAAATACTAGATTAGAAAGTATTCAAATAAAAAGTTATTCAAAAAGCTTGTCTATATGTCTATTTCAAAAAGGGTAACTTTATCCCACTTACCGATCCTATTAGGGATAGTTATCTATAGGAAAAGTCAATAAGTCAGTGTTTTATGAGTCTATTAATAATTATATTTTCCCATTTTCTCAAAAGGATTGGGCCACCTTCCTTTTCCATGCAAAGTTTTGATTTATAGTTTTCATTTTCACCATTTCATATAATCTTATTCCCTTTTTATATTCCTTTGCTAAAAAACTAAAAGTTATATTTTATGCAAATAAAGTAACTGGGTCATCACCTAAAACAAAACTATTAGTGCATTCATAACTTAATACATGTTCATCACATTACATCATTTGTATACATTTTACCCTACATATATAAGCATTTTCCATAGCATTTTACCAAAAACATTGAGATACATGGTATATCATCACATGACTACTCATATAAAGTGCATAAACTAAAAAAAATACAAGGAAATTATAACACATAATAATTTATGGTGAGTCACTAAAATAAAAATTTCTCCATATATCATAATAAATATCAAGTTTATATAATGAAATATTCAAGTATAATTTACCTTCGTAGAGGGCAAGTGAGTCAAATATATCAAAAATCCAAAAATAAAAATGTGTATAGATGTGTATAGATGTTCAATAGTGACCCTAAGATGTTGATATCTTCTTGATTCAATAATGTCATATAAGGTCTTCATACAAGACCCTAATCTAATTATATGCATATGTGGGTGAGTGATCTCCACAAATGTGTGATAAGCTAGGACAAAAACATCTTATGCCTACCTATCTTGATAGTCATTATTTCATTAACTAGCAGCCTTTTCCTAACCTACCTAAACTTCCAATCCTATTTATGCAATTTATTTAAAGAATTAGCACCTAAGAGCTTTTTTTGATGGATTTTTATAAATTGGGGAAAAAACACAAAAGTAGTGAGAAATAGCCTGGGCCTGACCTACTACTCCTCCCACTAGAATATTCGCTATATCATTTTTATGATTGCATATTCAACCAATTTATGGCCCAATTTCATCACCATCAACCCAAATATCAAACATTTATATAACTATTTTTCACATATGACATATTCTTGGCAAGTTTTGAATATATAGTTTTTTAAAACTAGCCATTATGATTTAAAACCTTTTTATTTTTAGCAATTTCTTTTTTGAGCTCATGTTTTACAGACTTTAGATAATATTTTGGTTGAATTAATGTGTTTTATTTATATTACTAATAAATTAAATGGTTTTACCTTTATGTAGAATGTCTGTATGTCATTTTCAATTTTTTAGGTACATGACACTTGGGATGGTTTAGGTAGTATAATCATTCCTACATAAATGGTAAGTAATCTCATCTATGATTTGATTACATAGTGTATTTTATTATTTTTCACCAAAATTCACTTGATTCTTATCTTTTGCTTATAGGTTATGTAGAGTCTTAGCTAGCTTCACTCTTCCACTTAAGTAAGGCAAGTATATCTAACACTTTCTTTCCCTTTTGCATGCCATTGTTTGGGACCACACCCTCATCAATTCATGATAAGGAATCATCATAAGAAGGTAATGTGTATATACATAAAAAAAACACATTGAAAAATTTATGAAAAAAATCTGATGATGATGTAATGAAATCCAAAAGTATGCTCAGAATCAATCCTCTCTAACATTATCTGCCTCTTTTGTTCTCCATTTCATCTTTTCAACCCTCAAAATTTGCTTTCTTTGAGTCTTTTTTTACTTAGTCTTTGTATTGCCTCCCTCATGATAGAACCACCACTTTCCAAGATGCAACTGCCACTCTCTATTACATAATCACCCAATTGGTGAACTTCTATCATTGTGGTTTTGTATTTGACTATGATAGTTCTATTACAGAATACGGAGGTTTTATCACATAAAGTGATAGTTATGCAATTATCACCTACAAATATTGGAGGTTCTAGCATGTTGATCCATTTTCAAAAATAGATCTCAAGATTTGATTTCTTAATGTTTTTTTCATGTTTTTATTCTTTTTCACTTTGATTTCGCCTCATGGTTTCCTAAATCACTTCCACTCTTATTTTTATCACTCCCCATATTTTCTAAGTCTAAATTTTAACTAACTAATAGTTAAACTCACCCTTATAGGCTTCATGCTTCTCCTAAAAGTATCTTAGTTTTATATGAATTTTGGATCCAAATTTTATTTTTAAGATTGGTGTTTTTAAGATATACATAACCCTATCTTACCCACTTTCAATTTTAAAAATATTTTTCTCCACCTTTGGTAATCTTCATGGTCATCCTACACAGTTTTTGTAGAAAAGAATTTATATGAATCAACAACCAAATATTTGATATACGTGAATAAACCCAACCCTTGATCAACTTATCTTATTTTTTAATATTGTGTCTTTATTTAATTCTTTCCCTTTAATCCTTTTATTATATATTTCTAAGGGTTGTGATTGAGCAATCAAGGAGATAGCTACCCGAGGATAGCTTTTACTACATCAAATATTTGTTTTCAGTTGGTCTACACTTTGATCACGTTGAAGTTTTTTATTTTTATTTTTATTTTATTTATTTATTATATTAGATTAATTTATATTATTTTTCAATAATAATATTATTTTTCATTCTAAAAAGGCATATATAGGAAAATAAATCTTTCTTTCTTTCCTCTCTCTTGCACCAAAAAATAATAGCTTAGATCTTTACTATTTACATCTAGATATTAATATATTTTGATATAAACTAGTTTTAATCCAAAAACTATGTAAATTTTAGGGAAAAAATAATTTATTTTAATTTTCAAAACAAAACCTTTTTTATTTTAACAAGCTTACATTTACAAGCAAACAAACACACATACACCTAGAAAACTCTAGAAAAACCTAGATAAAAAAGTTTATATCTTTGAACTGATTTACTTTATTTTCATGAAATAACTTTTTTTTTAAATAATAAAATCATAAAATAATAAATTTTATTTCATATATGTTTCATTCCAAATCATTTATTCTAACAAGTAATCATTAGAACACCAAAAACTAGTTTCTAACATGCATGAAAAAAGAATTTATAGATACTTGGAGATTGTATTCCATAGGGTTTGGATATGATCTTGTTTCATTTTCATGTTATATAATCCTTAATTTAATTATATTTTCATTCCTAATTTTACAACATAAATATAAATAGTTTCATTTAGCATACATCTAGAAATGGGGTAAAATTCAACAATTACACTCTTAATCTAGATTTAAGTTTTAGTGTTGCATGCATCAAAATATCATTGATCAGATGAAAAATAATATAATATAATATAATTTAATTTAATATTTCATTAAATCATTTAAAAATTAATTTTATTTTGACAAGTAGTTCAATTTCATTTAGTTGCTAAAACTTTGTCAGAACATGCACAAGTACAAAAACAACCTCTAAATAAAGTCTTACCAAGACCATCACAATTAAAATAATTTAACATAAATTTATAAACATAAATCACCTCCTTTAAAAAACACCAAATACAATATTCACACTTAACACATCTCCAAATAATCTCTCCTTACCATTGGATGATACTCAATGAGCCTCTTTATCCTTATAGTGCTAATCTATTTCCTAAAGTGCCTACTCCTATTCTAGCAAGTGAACTTTAGAGTGATATTTATTTTGAGCTTAGGATTTGAGTAATTTGCTCCACCCATAGTTAAATTTTTTTCCTTATCTAGATTGAATCCCTCAATGAATAATCTAGACATGTAGTCCATTTAGTATGACCCTCTTATATTTTTCCCTGCAAAGTAAACAATCTTAAAATTTGATCCTTCCATATTATCTTTACTTTATCCTTAGGTCTAGCTTCATACTATTTCATTTATGATACCCATCATCTCACATTACATTTTCTATCTTGACTAGACCTTGAGAAGTTGAGTTCATAGTTTAACATGTGTTATTCACGTGCATACAGACACCATGTTAAAATAATAAAAGGAAATCATTAACATAAAGAGGTCTAATTGGGATTTATTTTTGGAAATTGTTGATAATAAAAAAATTGAAAATATAGGTATAAAATCAAATTGGGGGAAAATAATATCCTTGAAAATAAATTTGAAATGTAAATAGGTTATTCTTGAATCAACTTTGTGACAAAATTATTTTTTGAAGTTTCAAATCTCAAGCATTGGATTCAATATTGTCTTCCCTTAAAATAGATCTAGTAGTGAGATATGAAATGTCAAAATATAGTTTTGTTCAACTTTTTATTTGATAATAATCCTATTTATTATTACACTAATAAAAAATAATCTTAAAACAAAAAATTGATTTTTTTTCCAAAATCATTTCTAAATGGAATCTTGAATATGCATAAACATGAATTTATCAAAGCATATTCTAAGAATTTTCAAACTTCAAACATCAAAATGGGTATGACCATAAAGGATTGATGTGGAAAATTCCCATTTAAATGTTTCCTATTTTCCACAAATTAAAAATGCATATCATGTAATTTATTCCCAATAAATCAATCCCTTCATTGAAGTTCTAGAGGGAAAATTCCTATCCACCATGTCCATATTTTACTTGGAGTAATTAGAGTGAATTTGATATTTCTCCCTCAAATATACATGAGAGAATAATTTCACCTTATAAAATCCCTAATCCATTCATTTAAATTTCCAATGATAAGTTTTAAAGGGTAAATGGAGAACCTAATTAGCAAAATCTAAGAACAATTTTTAAGGAAGGAGAATTTTTTTCAAGGAAAATCTAAAAATATTATCGATTTTAAAAGAAATAATCCAAATCTTAAAAAAATTAAACATGAAGGAAAAGAGAAATATTAAATACAAACCTAATGTAGAGATTCAAATATTTCCTGATATATTTCTAAAACATGTGGCACAAGAAACCAAGACTAATCTTTAGATATATATGAGTTATAATGTGCATCATAACCCATATTCCTATGCTTATAAATTTAATAAATATCATCCTATTAATGTAATTATTGGTACACTTATAAACACACAAGTACAACTTAAATCACACTGATGATCTTAAAATTGTTGACAATGATTATACCAATATCTTTGTTCATGTGTGATTTATTTGACTCACATGTTATTCAAATAGCTATGGTGGATAACATATCAATTGAAAAAAAATGTACTATGGAATTACTTATTAGCCTTGGGTACACTCAACGAGACTTAATTATTAAAAAAAATATAATAAAAGGTTTTGATGTAAAAAGGTCAAAACCCTCT
This sequence comes from Torreya grandis, assembly GCA_037957365.1. NCBI lineage: Eukaryota > Viridiplantae > Streptophyta > Pinopsida > Cupressales > Taxaceae > Torreya > Torreya grandis. The sequence goes on from JARHVA010000309.1 coordinate 4,484,026, forward strand.
TGGGGGAATTAATTTACTACTTATAGTAGGGCCTACAACTATTGCTACTTGATTCTTCATTTTCTGCAACACTAATACATCTAATATGGTATTATGATGACCATGGATACATAAGATCTATTCAATCTCATATTTATTACATTTATTCTTGAAATATATCCATAACAACATAATGATTGTAATTCCAGGTGTTCCATATGAATACCCTATCCATCTTGAGACATTTCTTCTTGCATTTCCATAAAAACCTACCATACAACCTACATATGTTCAAATTATTAAAAAAATCATAAAGAAGTGATTAATTTTAATCGACACCATTTCCACGATGTCATTTACATCATAAATCTATTTGATTTCAAAAAATGTTACCTAATTTATCATGTCTTCAGATAGTTTCATAGAAACCTTATGAGAATGTTCCACAAAGAACACTGATTCATTATCTTGACATACAAAGGAGTCCACATGTTACTATGAACACTAGGGCTATGTAACACATACATGATCATATCTACTATACTAATGATTATGGATATTTTATAGCTCATGAGAATATCTTTGATTTAGACAATGATATATGTGTTACTTCTCACCCACGTTGTATGAAATTTGAATCGGTTGATATAAGACATAGAATTGATCATTCCATTTATGGGATCATATATTATTCTAGAAATAGTTCAATCAAATATTAAAAATATTAAAAAAATACAAAAAAATAAATAAAGAAAAAAATCCCAAACCAGGACCTATACATGAATTTATTTACTGCTACAATTAGTTGATTGATTTTATTCATCTTATACATGTTGAATTACATATTTATTTTATACACACATGATTTTCATGGTATACATGAGTTGTATGCAACACATTTTGGTTACTTATGATACATGGGCATATAAATTTGTGATGTTACATACACCCATGGGCTATTTTTATACATTGGAGGCATGAGCATACTAGGGTTATATTAATAATTTTTTTAATTTGTATATTTATATACTAGTCCATCAATCATATTATATTATTTTATATGACTTACTATTTTTCATACTTTATATAATTATATTTCCTATGGATGTTGTGCTTTTCTATACTAGATGATGATATTGACTGATTATGCATACTAACATTGCTTACTTTGTGCATTCTTAATATTGATGATTATGGTATTGCTTGATAATTGATGTGCACTATACTAATTTTTTATATTGGTACCTTAAATATGTATTATCACATTGAGACTTAGTTGTGTCAAAGGATCCTCTACTCCATGTCATGGCCATGTCATTTCGGTGTCATGACAAATTTGTGTTAGAGTCATGTCATGTCATGTATGCTTTTATGCTTCTTGATCCTGATATTGTGTGGTTATACATATTTTATATGGGATATTTGAATTTTTCTATGAGCTTGGTGTCATAGTTTTTATCATGCATATTTATATTGTGTGTTATCTATTGATATTTGCATGATTTATATCATGCATCTACTATGATTATTCTCATTATGTGCTTAATTTATAGTGTGTGTGTGTACACACACACACACACACACACACACACACTCACACAAACACACACACACACACACACACACACACACACACACACACACACACACACACACACACACACACACACACACACACACACACACACACACACACACACACACACACACACACACACACACACACACACACACACACATTGACACTTGTATAACTATTTCCTTGGATTACATGTTTCATTAATGCTTGAATGATCAAAACTATTCTATGAGGACATATCTTATAATGTTTAGTTGAATGACTTTACTCATCTTATACATGTTGAATTACATATCTATTTTATATGCACATGATTTTCATGGTATACATGAATTTTATGCAATGCATTTTGGTTACATATTATATATGGACATACAAATCTATGATGTTTCATACACCCAAGAGCTAATTTTATACATTAGAGGCATGAGCATACTAGGGGTATATTCAATTTTTTTTTCAATTTATATCTTTCTATACTAGTCCATTGATCATATTATATTCGTGTATGTGACTTACTATCATTCATAATTTATATAGTTCTATTTACTATGAATGTTTTGATTTTATATACCAGATGATGATATTGACTGATTATGAAGACTAACATTACTTTATTTGTGAATTTTTAATATTGATGATTATGATATTGCATGATAATTGATGTGCACCATACTAATTATTAAATTTGTACCTTAATTGTGTCTTATCACATTGAGTGTTAGGTGTGTTAAAGGATCATATACTCCATGTCATGGCCATGTCATTTCAGTTTTATGACAAAGTTATGTTAAAGTCATGTCATGTTGTGTATGCTTTTGTGTTTCTTGATCATGATTTTGTGTGGTTATACATATTTTCTATGGGATAATTTGAATTTTTATATGATCTTGATGTCATAATTTTTATCACACATATATATATATTGTGTGATATAAATTAACATTTCCATGATTTATATCATGCATATACTATGATTTTTCTCACTATGTGCTTAATTGAATATCTACTTGACATTGACACTTATATAACCATTTATTTGGATTACATGTTTCATACATGCTTGAATGATCAAAATTATTCTATGAAGACATTTATTATAATGTTTTATATATAATTTACATGGTCATATTTTAATATATAACATATGATGCACATAATTCATTCTTTTGAGATGAGTGATACACACACTTCATCCCTCATATCAAAGGGAGGCATATGATGGGCTTTTTTCATAGATTCTTTCCATGACATAAAAACATTTCACATTATAAGATATATTATATGATTTATATGGGTTATATTGAGTAGATTTAGACATATTTGGGGCATTCGACATCATTATGAGGAAAATTTGAAACATTCTATGACATTCTTGATAACAATTGTTGACATTATATATCACTTTGAGGGAAAATTTGATTATATTGGGGCATGGACTTTGTACATGTGAACATTTTTTATTTTATTTATTGAATATTTTTAGGGATCCATGGTATTATGTGATCACTCTAGATCTATATCTATCTATGTTAATTTATCCTTTTACATACGAATCTATTTTTGGGTTCCACTTTCACACACAAGCCTATTTTAGTGTTCCACTTCTATAAACAAAACTAATTTTTGGGTTCCAAAAAATAATTAATATGATATTCATAGTTGTGTGGTTGAATATATAATGTATCTTAACTTATATAACTCCTTCGACAATATAATTTAGGTTATTTACACTCCTCAACTCATGGTTTCAATAATTTCATCTCCTTAGGGCATGATAAATGGATGATATTCTCAAAAAAATCAACAACCGGTATCTTGGTTCACATACCATTAGGTTAGTTTTTTATTTTAAATTATTAAATGATTCATATTTATATTTATTATCATGATAAAACATTCATATACACATGGATAAAGTGGTGCATTCTAATCAAACCTGTCAACACCATGTATTCTTATCATTGGTACAAAAATTATTATTTCATCTTATTAATTTATCATTTTCAATAATTTAAAAAGGGGCATCTTAAGACACCTAAATTTGGTATTAGACACATTGGAAACATTAACATTGATATACTTAGACAATATACATGTATCTGAATCTTGTGCACACTTTATTTCTATTTGTTTACCAATCTATTGTCTTGAACACCTATTTTCCAAATATACCTATTTAGGATCAACTTAGTATATATAGTAACATCTTATAATCTTAGACAAAGCTTCTCCATATCTCTGATCACTATTTTACTCTTCCAAGGCACTACTAGTATTCTTGGAGAGTCATAATTACCATAAGGGTCTACCTCTACTAATAACATCCATGTATAATAAAATATATTTTTCAAACTAAAAAGTTTCTATTATGTTATACTATAAAAATTTCATGGTTCAGTTACAGTGATAATTAACAAAGACTCATCTATTTACATATATCATTCATAAGACATTAGTCATTGGGTTACATCTCAAATATCACTTGTAAACTTAAGGAATCAATTAGTAATCTCTTGCAACATTTTTCAAAAGTAATATACACATCCAAAATATTCAATAATTAGCCTTAGATTAATTCATAGACCCATGTTTGAATAAACATATTCAAATTTTAATGGTGACAAGTGTTGAAAATCAAAAGATAGCATTACATTATAGATTGTTCCTAATGTTGCATACACACACATACATGGGAGAACTATGTGTGATTTGAGCCCTATTTGGAGTATTAGAATGTGGGAAATGTTTAAAAATCCAATAATAGTGGTTAGAGTTGTCCAACCCAAAGATTTAACCACTTTTTAAGGTCATCATGTGGTCAATCAAGTACAATTATGGTTTGTACAAAAGTGAAGGAAAGTGGATATCATTGCATAAGAGATCAAAGGTGTGCTAACACATAAGAGATATTTATAGGCATTGGGGTAGGGGTATTAGGAGTTAAAAATATGAATAGTGCACAAGGACACTACTAATAAAATCTAAAAAGTGTTAGCTAACACAATTTCTAGATAGGCCTTAAACATCTGTTTTAGGTATGAGTAGTAGAATAAGTAGTTACATAACATTTAAAAGTACATAATCACATTTTATGAGAACATACCAATCATAATAAGATAATTACATTGTCTTTATCTTGCATTAGTAAATTATAAATTAAAAAGTGAATATCAATCAACATATTTAAATACATATTAATATATTTATTGCCACATCTTATTATTTGAATTAGTGTATAGTTTACATTATTTTATATCTCTAAGGTGTGAAATAAACAAAAAACAATAAATTACATGATAAGTAGGAAAAATGGAAAGGAATTTAGGTAAACAAAGAATTGAGAATGCTATTATTATTAGGAGAAATAAGGTTATCGATAATGATTTTAGTCCTAATTAGTGAGAAGTAGAAATACCCGCCACCAGAAATATAATTTTTTCAAATTTTGTTTGAGGCCTTAATGCCCCTAATAAAATTATTTTGCTAAAAAGAGCTACTTGATGGATTAATCCCTCTCATGCATTCATCTCCAAAAAATGAAATTGAGGGAGAAGGAAGATGGTGCAATGATGGGTAAATGTTTGTCAATATGGAAGAGCACCTTCATCATCTCTAATGGGGAATTAAGAGATTTGTAATTTTATGATTCCCACATTCATTGGTTGTATAAAATATAAAAAACTAGGCTTATTTGCAATGTTTTCAATTAAAATATTTTATAGTAATATTTCCTTTGTGATGTTTAATATTTATGGTCTAAATAGTCCTAAACTAAAAAAATACTTCTAGAGTAAGTATCCACTATAATAGAACAATTATATAAGGAAATAATCATAGGGTAGAATTTAATTCTATTATTTATGAAAATGATAAGAGAGGTGGAAATCAAAAGAAAAAAAAGGTGGGATGTGTTGACTTTATATAAATCAATACCATAATGTATGTGTATACTTTATTTTGTTCAAAGATATGAGTTTGACCTCTCTATCCTTCACTATAATGCATAATTCATCAAAGCATTTGAATATCTTTAGTATAATTGACTCATGGATTGGTTTCAAAAGTCTTTGCTTAAATATATATCTTGGAATTAATTTTTGACCATGACATTTGTCATCTTGACTAGCATGGTTTTGTATGAAAGCACATAGTCATTGATTGGTTCATTAGATCCTTATGTGAGTTTATAAATTTTTTTGTAAGATAACTTCTCATCAATATTGATGGAAGAAGGTGACAGGAATTTTTATATCAAGTGGTTGGATTATCTTACAAATTGGAGGGGGATATCATTGAACCATCATAATGCATATTACTTGAGACTTATTATAAATAGTTTGGTTAATGTTTTTTCAATGTATGCATAGTCAAAGTATGTCACATGGAATGATCAAAGGTATTTCTTGATATCACATTTAATTTCATATAATGGGAGCTTGGGATCTATCAAGTATATTGGTAAAGTATAGGTTACTATCTCATGGGATAATAGGTTTTGGAGCAAGGCATGTGAATCCATGGAATGGCTAGCTCTTGATACACCTTGATCTAGTTATAACACCTTAAGATCCATAGTTGTAACAATATGCTTAAGGGAATGTGTATTAGGTGAGGTTAGTGATGGAACATGTGTAGTCATCATGAGAGGGGAAAGGGTTTCCTACATAGGAATAGGTATGGAGATCTATTAGATTCCTTCTGATGCCCCTAAAATTTGGGTGGATGTCACATAAGTCATTAGAGGTGTAGGCATAGGGATATTACCAATACTAGAGGTCTAAACACCTAATGTGGAAGCTTGGGTAAAATTTTATTGATCATATCTTTTTTTATATAAAATTACATTAATTTGATGTGGATTCATGTTAAGATATTTAGTGAATTATTGACCATCCATGATATCTAGTTGATCTTTGGCAATTTAAATATTATTCTCAACATTCATGATAATTCCATAATTAGAGTGGATAGTATGTGTTATATAACCCATATTAGGAGGAAAAAATGAGGTCATACATTCCCTTTATCATATATTAGTAAAAATAGGCATCTTATATTGGATGAAGGATTGGGATTGTTCATTATTAATTTTTGCCTTATTATTATATTTATATTTGATCCTTTTAACCCATTAGCTTATAAAATTGATATAAAGAAGATAAATTATTCATGTATAACAATATGAAAAGAGTACCTTCATTACTTGTGTTAACTAATAGTGTTCATTCAATATGGCCATGGTTAATATGTATTATTAGGGAATAATTAGAAATTAGGTCTGAAAATGAACCTAAGGTTGAAATTTGAAACTTTATAATGATGAAACACTAATGAATATGTAGGGCTGAAGGTGAAAATATTATTTTTGTATGTAAATCATAAATAAGATCTAAAATCCTATGAAAAAAATCTGAAACCATGGAAGGATGGTTCAGTTAATATATACAAGTTCACTAATATGTTTTACCCTAATTTGTATTATTACAATCAAGACTAACCCTAATAAGATATAACAATGTAGAGTAATTTAGATATTAATATATGACGTTCAAGCATACATCTAAATATAAAATACTAAAGTTGATTGTAATGATTTTACAAGTGAAATATACTAAATATAGCTAGTATATAAAAGGGATGAGTACTTAGCTTTTATGAGTGACTATCTGATTGTGACCATATGATATAAGTGGATGTTAGCTAAAAGTAAGTCTATAATTTATTTGGTTTAGGAACTATATCTCTATCTTCATAGGTTTAATTCTATTGATTGGGGTTAGTATCATTGGTCACTAATGGTTTGTGTTGGTCAGTACCAACCTATGTTAAAATGAGGAAATGTGACCATACAGTCACATAATCCTATTTTTTATGGATTATATTTTTGTTCTTGAACCATGATGATGCACATGGCTCTAAAAATTAGTATCTTTTGTATTGAAACCATAAGTGTGCTTATAAGGGATATAAACCTATAAAAACTAAAAAATGTAATGTGTTGAGTTGACTCCAATTACTTCCATTTTATGATTGACCATTGCATATGTATCCAATACTCTAAATATGGAAATCAAGTCATACATATTTCTCACACCTAGTGTGATTGTAAAATTGTGCTCCTTTGCTATATGTATGTAACTAATGATTTGGAATTGATACTTGACAATGTTTGATTTGATATGACTTTAGTGTGATTTAGACTTCACTTTTGACTACTCCTAATTATAGGAATTATAATTTAGGAAGAATAAGGTAGATTTTATGAATGTGTAATAGTTTATATATGTGTTACAGATAAGTTCCAAGTTCCTTTTGAATGGGACCTTGATTTGTTTATATATGATTCTAATTGTGTAATTTATCACACCACTAACATGCTACAAAAATGGGATGACCCTAATGAAATGTTTTATTTTAAAAAGTAACCATTATTAATAAAGTGTTGATACTGACCAAATCAGGTTAGAATTGACTAGCAATACTAATTGAATTTGGTGAAACTGACTTGTATATAAGTGGAATGAAATAAAGGTTTAGAGATGTTTGTGCAAGATATTTAGTAGGGTTAAAATAGAAGCGAGGTTATTTTAGGTGTATAAAAATAGAATTTAGGGGTCACACTCATGAGATAGCATGAAAGTGTGAGAGAATTGTAGATTAAGACTTTTTTTATGCACTCAATTCATGTGTGGTAATTGTGTTTCAAACTTGTCATTTTTGAGTACTAAAGACCATATTTTTTTCTAAAAATGCCAAAATTTTATTATAGAAATATAATTGATAGAGTAAAAGGATTAAATGTACCTGAGTTTACATATCATACTTTATCTCTGGTAAGAACCTTCAGTTGTGTAGGTCACTCAATATAGAAATATGCAATCATGTGTATTCAATGTCCATAGATTGATAGATTGATAGTTTTAATTTGAAACTAAATTTTTGGTCTTTTGAATGAACAAGGGTAATAATAGTAATATGTGTTTGTGAAATCCATGTCTCCCTTGTAAATTATAGGTATTTCTTCCTAGTTGAATCATTGGAGAAACTTGTGCTTCATTTCTAAAGCACATGGAGAGTTGGGGTAGTTGTGTCCTAAATTTGTGTAACTATATAAGCTCTTGGGTTGGGAAGACATGTCCAAAACCTCATTAATGTGTGGATAAGTACATAATTTACTGACCTAAATAACTATGTATTTAAAGAGGGAACCATCAGGCCTGGTTCAATCAAAGATACTAAATCAACCCATAAAAATGTTTTACAGATCTAATTGTATAGTTTCACTCAATTTTGATCAAGTTCACTCCATGTAAAAATAAAACTCATGATACAAATGCAATGAACAATGTTCATTCCCCCATCATGAATGTATATTTGATTCTATATTTTATCTCAATTTTACTCAATGTATAATAAAATGCATGATCGAAAGAGAATGAACAATGTTCATGCCTCCATCATGAATGAAAATATGATAAGTTTGAAGTGGAATGACAAACATTTTCCATTCAATTATAGTTCTGTTATTATTGTGTATGTGCATGAACTATTATTATGCCTCATGAATTTTTAAGTGTGCATATGTGCAAGAACTAATATCATGCCCCTTGAATTTGCACTAGTTTATATAGAATGTTGTGTATCTACATGCTGAATTTGAGAACTTATATTACAAATGTATGCTTATTTGGAAACTTATAATTCATATTCCTATAAACTATGTGCATATGACCATTCATATGTACCCAAGTGTGTATGCATTCATCCTCAAATATCTAAAAAGTGTGTATATGCGTGGAATATGCCCCTATAATCTATATCAATGTGATAATATATATCATGTATCTGAACCATCTGACATTTGAACTCTTTTAAAGCTTTGAAATATGTACTCTAATCAAATTTTATATGCATTGAGGCTAATGTCTCTATGACAATCCCGATGTAATGCTCCCCTTTGGGATGATGGGTGTATCTTGTAAGTTAATCATCTCAAAATAAGATTTAACTAAATGATGTAATGTATAGATATAACATCATGTATTATCACATGAACATGTGAAGAATATGTCAACATAGTAATATATATGTTGATAAAGGCATGTATGTAACATATGTAATGTATTATATATAAGTTTCATGTCTAGATAGATGTATTAATGAAGCACACATTAGTAGGATCATTAAATAAGGCTATGTAGTAAAAGTGCATGATATAGATTGTGAACCCACTCAATGTCAGCAAGCTCAACAAGTGCAAGTGTTAGTGTCAAAAGGTTAATGTCCGTATACAAGGGACATAAATATGTAAAAAAAATTAAGGCCAAGGACCACACATAATATGACATAAATATGTTGTAAATAATAGAAATAAAATATGTCACATCAAACTAGGTCAAGGGCCACACATAGGGTACATAAATATGTTGTAATCAAGGCCAAATGGAAACACATAATATAAAATCACATAGTAGCCTATCATGTAAGAAAGTATCAACATCAATGGAACACATAACAAGTAAACTAGTCTATACCATTTATATTATCAATGTAAACGTTATATCTTAGAATTACACCCTTGTGAGAGAGTTCTTCAGGCCCCCCCACTTCCAGCTACAAGCATGGAGAGAACCTCAGGATGTGGGTATCCTATGGTGAGTTTGAACCTCTAGGATTTTTTATGAGGCTAGTTCCTAAGGTGCTTCACTTCAGCTCTAGATATCACACTAAAATCTACTATTAGCTAAGGAAAAGGGGTAGGAGGATGAATGAAAGGAAATATAAGCTAAAGGAGGTGATGCACTAAAATGAAGTGATCCACTTAGTTGGGAAAAGAGCCAATTAATGATGAACCCAAACAAGATGCAGGCTATTTTGGTTCTATCTCAAGGCCATAGGCATGGAGATTTTGCATGGAGTTTGAAGGAAAGCCTTACACTTTGAAGGATAATAAAAATAGGTCTATGGGAGACACTATGAACTGGTAACACTTCAAGGATAACTCAACACATAAACACTTCATGAAATCCTACATAAAACTGAAAGGATCAAAATCAAGGTGATGGAAAAAATTGTAGGTGATGAATGACAATCATACATTCTGTAAATGAAACCAAATGTGCACACTTGTTTTAACCAAAAATAAAAAAGTCTTCCTTATATTGCTTCAATAGATTCTTTTACAAAGTGATTTCCACAAAGTAATTCTATTGCCAATCTGAGTATGACTTGTTTGGCTCCAAGGCCTCTATTTATATAGACAAAGGGAAAGAGATAAGGGGAATAAATAAGAAGTCATTGATGGTAGGAACTCTCATGTACTTCCTTGTTACCCTAAATGCACCATTCAGGATCACTAGACAATCCTCTTGAGCCCCTCCCATCTTTAAGTCTTTCTTTAGTCCATCTTGTTGGGTGAATATTTTGTCAATCAACATACTGATAAACAAAATAGTTCTAATCAACCACAATAGGAAGATTGGTCGGCCAAATGTGTAGGTTTACCACATCAAAAGGGGAATAATCTATCCTCTCATCAAGGGGAGGTTCCCTATAAATATGCAGGAGCTATATATATATAATATATATATATATATATATATATATAGAAAATAACACTCAAGGGTAGGATAAACCATCCATCTCTCTTTTTTCAGAGATGATGTGCATGAATCGAAAGAGAAATCCTGATGAAATGACAAAAGGCACTCCTCTTCTTTCAAAAGTTTTGTTCAGCAGACAAAAGGAATCTTTCTAGTGATGACAAGTAACTGTAACAGGGTATAGTAATGTAGCAGGATGAAATGAGGCACAAATTCTCCACCTCAACTACCAAAGAGTGAAATATGAATAAAAATGAGGGCACAAAGTCATCCCAAGGTTCTTTACTCAGAAATAGAAAATAAATACACACTGAAGACAATTATGATAGCACAAAGTCTGAAAGTAACTAGCTCTAAGACACCTTCTTTGTCACCTCCACTAACTCTATTTATTAAATTGCATAAACAAGAATACATTTAGGAAATAGACATAAGAACAATCTCCTAGAATGATATAAGCTATAATAGCACAAAGTCTGAAAGTAACTTGCTTTCTGATTTAAACAAATAAATATGATGAACAATCTAAGCTCAAAGTCTCAGTAATGTCTTTCAATTTGGGCAGAGTTTTGTTTCTGATAATAGAGAGAGATCCTTTTAAAAAAATAAGAGAGAGTCCAATATATATCCCTCCAAGAAAGACTTGGGAGCAGTAACACATCATGTTGCATTAAATTTTGTCAAGAAGATATGCTAGAATTGGGTGTATTTTCCCATTTGATTTTCTCAATGTAGAGAAATGGGTCACGCCATTGAATGTTTGTGTCCTCCAATGTCTACTCGGAGTCTACTTCTAGAAACATATCTTATGCATGAATATTTTTGGTCCTTCATCATTCCTCCTTTCTTGGCTATTAAATCAAGTCTTTGGTTCAATTCGACCTTTGTTCTTTGGTCACTTTCCACTGGTCTTAACAATTGACACATGGTAGGTTCCACTACAAAATAGGTGAGGAAACTTGGCAACATCTATGGGACTCTAAGAGATGCTTATTGAAAGAAGCTTTGAAACTTGTAATAAACTCAAGATGTAGATACAAACACTTATCGCACTCTGTGGAGTTACAACAGGACATGTGGTAACTTTTGCTTGTCTATAGAAGCTTTAGAAACATTTTTGAAAGTCCTACAAAAGAGAACACATGGAAGTCTCCACTGAGATTTGGTTATACTATAGAAACATTTAGGACTGATTTTGGATTCACTTGGATGCTGACACTTGTCGATGTCCACCGTGCTTTAGCTACCTTTGGAAAGTCTTCAGGACTCATATTACTTTCTTGTGGAAGATGAAACATGGAAATATCCACTAAGTTTTGAAGACAACACGTGGCGGCTTTCACTACATTTTGATAAGGGACACGTGGTGTGTTCTCCTGCAACTTTATTTCCTCAGGGGGCTTTCTATTTTGGGGAACTTTTCCTTCAGACAAAAAGTCTAAAGGAATTCTTTTAGACAATTTGCCTGAAGGAAATATTCCTTTACAACCTTGCTATGAGAATTTTTTTGAAGGAATTCCCTTTCTCATTTAGCCTTTGAATCGGTTCGCTTGCTCCCCACCTGCCCTCCATAAGGGTTGTTTGAACTCCAAAGTGACCTTTCATATTTTTGCAATGGTCCACTTTGGTTTCTAAGTGCCCTTCGAAAGGGCTATTTATCCTTTGGCTTTACCTTAGTCAATTTTTTTCTGATCACAATAGGTGACACGTGGCAGCATCTACTGTGAAATAGATGAGAACACGTGGCAGCATCCACTTAACTTATAGAGGCTTTAGATGCCTTTTGAGTGTCCCATGGAAGATGACACATGGTGGCTTCTGTTAAGCTTTTAGAAACACTGTAGATACACTTGGGACTCACTTAAACTCATGTGGATGCAGACACTTGTCACATTCCACTTATCTTATAAGGGACAAATGGTAACTTATGTAGCTCTTAGAAACAAAGTAAAATGGGGCTCGGTAGATGAAACTTGGCAGCATCCACTGGGCTCTGACAGGCTTTTGTTTTAGGCTTTTTCTTTGGGCTTTTGCTTGCCTTAGTCACTTTTGCCACAAAAATTCTCTCTGCAAGGGCACTTGTCTCTTTAACTTTTGGGGTACTCCTTTGAACCTACCACTTGAATCGACTAATTGAACCAACTTTGGTTCAACGGTTCAATGGTTCATTCTTTCACTTCTATTTGTTTAATTGACTGCTTGAACCAAGCTCTTTGAAACAAACCGTATTAAACCAACCGCTATTAAACCTATTGAACCTGAGTGGTTCAACAATTCAATGGTTCAATCCTTCTTTCTTTGATAAGTGTTTTGAATCTGTTGAACTTGAAGCAATTGAACTTTGAACCTTGATAAAAATGCTTAATTCTTGTTGATGACGTTGAAATTTTGAAGCCATTGAACCCGTTGAACGAAAATAGTTCAAGCTTCAACGATTCAATGGTTTAATGGTTCAAACATTGCATAGAAGCTTGATGATAAATTCTTTTGGTTGAACTAAGGTGTTGAACCAACTTCGAAAGCATCTAAGTGCTGAGGAAACTTGTTCTTTTGGTTGAACTCACCTATAGAAGCCTTTGAACTTGTTGAAGTTATTAGTCCTTTGACTGAAAAAGCTTGAATAATTCCCAATTTTGAGGTTTAAAATAATTTTTTGAAATGGGAAGAGATAATTTTGTCTTTTAGGACCAAAATAGCTTATGTGTTGTCCCAAAAATGAATGACATTTTTCAAGTACAATAGCTGGCTCCAGTTGGGGAACTTCCATCAAATGTAAAAAGAATTGAAGGGAGTAGAATTTAGAATCTCCAGTGTCTTCATGTGTACCATTGGGCTACGGAGTCATGTTACCCAAAAATGAAAGGTGTCAAAAATGAAAACAAACAAAACAAAATGGAACTAAAAACTATACAAATATACATATGTGCAGATGAAATGATCTGAGACTTCAAGAATTAAAGTGTTTCAAATGTTGCCCACTGTGAGGCAGAGAAAAGAGTGTGCCATCTTGATACTTCAATAGGAAGCTATTTTTACCATTGTGCTGATGAATAATAAATGGGCCTCTCAAAAGGGAGTCAAAATTTCTATGCATCCCTTTTGGTTCTCTCCTTTTGTCCCACATTAGGACTTGATCTCCAACTTGAAAATCATGGTTTTTTGCCTTCTGGTCAAAGAATTTCTTTACCAAACTTTGATGGGTAGTAATTCAATCCACAACCATAGTTCTCTGCTCATCCAGCTCAGTCAAGAACATGATCCTTTTGTCAAGGGAGCTTTCATATGTCGGATATTCAATTTCCTTAGCCAATTTGAAGGCTAGCAATTCTAAGGTGATCGGTATCTCAGCATTGATACTATAAATAAGTTGGAAAAGAGACATACCAATTGCCCTTTTTGGTGTGATTCTGTCTACCCATAGAGCATCAACCAATGCTTTATGCCATGTCTTTTTATTGTTATTTGACAGCTTCTTGATGATAGTCACCAAGTTCTTATTGCTTGATTCAACTTGTCCATTCCCTTGTGGAAAGTAATCAGAAGAATGGGAGAGTGTAATCCCATAATAGAAACATAATTGTGTAATCTCCTAGGAAGTGAAACAAGTTGCATTATTGGTAACAATCTTGGTTGGGACTCCAAACCTAGAAATGATATTCTCCTTGAGGAAATTGCACATGACTTCTGAAGTAGCATGCTTGGTTGGGCTAGCTTCTACCCACTTGGTGAAATAGTCAGTTGTTGTAAGGACATAATCATGTCTAGCACTTGAAGATGGGTTTATAGTTCTAATAAAATCAATTCCCCATTGCTAGAATGGTTCTTCTATGATCACTAGTTTGATAGGCAGGGTAGCTAACTTGGGTCTTCCAACAAATTGCTAGAAGAGTTCACATTTTCTCACCCACCTATATGCATCTTGGAAAAGAGTTGGCCAGTAATAATTAGTTTGCAAAATTTTGTGGGCAGTCACAGGAGTAGAAAAATGTCCTCCACAAGCTAAATTGTGAAAGGATTTCAAAAATTGACTTTGTTGCTCTTTGTCTACACAGTGAAGGAATACTCCATCAAGGCTTCTCTTGTACAGGTCGTTGTCCCAAAGGACAAAATTGGCAGCTTTCAACTTGATATTCCTCTTTTCTTTGTAAGATAATTGAGCAAGACATTCAACATAAGTAAAGAAATGAGAAATACCTGAATACCACTCATTGGTAGTGGAGACAAAGAGAATTGTCGATGTGTCTTCCATGTCTGCTTCTTCATGCTATGTTTCTTCTAGTTTGTTATCAGCAATTAATTGGTATAGACCTTTTCCCCATACTAGCTTTGTTGGTTTGATATCTAGATCAAACTCTTGGATCTTTGCAATCTAATTGCCTCTTTTTGTTTCAAACTCCTACTGAGTTAATATGGACTTGATTGTAGTGTTAGGAACCAAGGAAGTAGTGTGTGAATTCAGGATATAGAAGTGGAAATGCTTGACTGCCTTCACCACTACATAAGCATGCTTCTCCATGTTCAAATACTTTAGCTCATGGGCTTTGAAAGGGAAGCTCATGAAATAAATGGGAGATTCCATACCTTCTTTATTCTATTGAACAAGAATTTCTAAAAGCATGTGTTCAGAAGCATAGTTGTATATGATGAACTCTTTGTTGTAGTATAGACAAACCAGAGTTGGGGCATGGGCAATGGTAGTCTTGATATCCTCAAATTCTGACTTGCCTTCTTTAGTCCAGCTGAAGGTGGTCTTCCCTTTCATCATGTTTACAATGTCTCAATTCTTCTCATCAAACTCAGGGATGTACCTTTGTAAGAAATTCACCTTTTCAAAGAAAGAGTGAACATCATTTTTACTTGTAGGTAAGGTAAGCTCTTGAATAGACTTGACTCTATCTGAGTCAATCTTTATGCCTTCTTTGGACACAATGTGTCTAAGAAGTTTCCTTGTTGTTACTCCAAAAATAGACTTCTTGGGGTTCAAGGAAATGCCATTCTGGCGGCAACACTCTAGTACTTGTTGCAAGTGGCATATATGATCAGAGTGATGATTGAAAAAGATGGTCAAGTCATCAAGGTATACCACAATGAACTTACCCATTTCATCCTTGAGAGCAAGGTCCATTGCTCTCTGAAAGGTGGCACCAATATTTATCAAGCCAAAAGGCATCCTTTTATATGCAAACATGCCCCAAGGTGTGTTGAAGGCAGTCTTGTGTTGGTCTGCTTCACCAAATTCAACCTGATTATATCTTGAGAAGCCATCTAGCATTGATAACATCTTTGAGCTTGTCACTATTTGAAGAACTTGATCCATGATTGGTAAAGGATAGTTATCTTTCAAAGATGACTAATTTAGATTCCTAAAATCCACATAGATGCAAATTTCACTATTTTTATTCCTTACAGGCACTATGTTTGCAATCCATGTGGAATGATGGATTGGGAAATTATTCTAGAATTTAACATTTTTTGTATCTCAGATAGAATAGTACCTGATATCTTCAGATTGTACTATCTGGATTTTTACTTATAAGGCATTGAGTCAGCCTTGAGAGGAATGTCATGGCAGATTTCATTAGGACTGAGAGACTTCAGGTCATCATATGAGTATGCTAAGACATCCATGTATTGGCAAAGTAGAGTAGTGAACTCGAACATCTCCTCAAGGGTGCAACACTTACCAATGTTAACCATCTTGGGATTTTTTTCAGTAGTCATATTTATTTGATCAAATCCCTGAGAGGAGCTTGAAACTATTTGTTGTTGTTTGATGAATCTATCATGTTTGTCAAATATCTTCTCAAGAGAAACCAGGCTTTTGGGAATTTTATTCCCTTTGAGTTGTAAAAATTCTTCATTTGTGTCTAAACTTGATTCAGAGGCTAGTTCATACTTCTAAGGTTCACTACCTTCAAAATGCAGTTATTCAAACTTGTCTTTTCATTTTAAGAAGGCAATGATTTGGTGATCATCATTGAATACTTGCCAATGATTAGCATTGTCAAGTACACTTGGTCTAAATACTAGCTCAATGGTGTACTTTTTTCCTATGAAGTTTGAGTGATGAATTAAGAGAGTTGCTGAAACAAAAAGTGCATCAACTTTGTCATTAGATTCTCTAGGTATGGCAGAGATGTTGAAAGCATCAATGCTTTCAATTTGGTCCTAGACTAGATTACGGTAGTGGCACAATATTTCATTCTTAGTTTGGTATAGGTTTCTCACTTGACAAACCACTAGTTCAGCATCTCCTTTAGCATGAAGGAGTTTAATGCCTTTGTCTCGAGCAGCCTTCAATCCAAGCAATAGAGATTCATATTTAGTTGTGTTATTAGTGTTGTTGAATTGTAACTTGTAGGATGAAGGAAAAATATCTCCTTGAGGAGATATCAACACAATCTCGGCTCTTGAACCAATAGAGGAGCAACTGTCATTGAATTCTAGAGTCCATACCTCATCAGACACTGATTTTTCTTTAGATTTTCCTTCATTAGAGAGGGAAGATCCTTCTCCATCTATATTACAACTTATCAATTATTTTGCTGTTTTAGATGAACTAATTTTTGGATTGACACTTTCAAGAACTTTATCAGATGCTTCATGAACTTCATCCGTAGATAGAAAATAGTTACCCATGCCTGAAGACTCAACCATAATTTGAGCTTCAGGGGTTGATGTTTAAGTGACAACATATTTTGATTCCCTTTCAGGAAGCAGCTTCTACATGATGCCTTTGACAAGGATCCTTGCTTTAGATAGGTTCATGCTTAATTCTCCACCATCTTTGCAAAAAATTTGCCCTAACAGAATACCATAGGATGCTGGAACATCAGCCACCAAAACTGTTAACTTGATTCTTTTATCTCGAAATGCTACAAATGCAAACTGGGTGTCTTT
Source organism: Torreya grandis (assembly GCA_037957365.1). Lineage (NCBI taxonomy): Eukaryota > Viridiplantae > Streptophyta > Pinopsida > Cupressales > Taxaceae > Torreya > Torreya grandis. The sequence goes on from JARHVA010000309.1 coordinate 4,502,089, forward strand.
GATTTGTCCTAACAATGGCACTTGTTTGTTCTCCATGGAGAAACATCTCCTAAATGTTTTGGTCAATGTGAGGTCAAGAGATTCTACCACTTTGGTAGGCATGACATTGTCAGATGCACTTGAGTCTATGATGCAATTGCTTAGTTTGTGACCATTTATCAACAAGAAAACATAGAAAGGCTCTATTTTCCTAGTGGCAGTAGGAGGAGTAATGACAAGATTTTTGGAATGGGCATGTTCTTTGGGCAATTAGGAGTTACCTTCTTAGCATCTTGTCTTATAAGAATGGCCTTATTCTTCACACACTCAACTAATCTATCCAACTGCTCAGGATTAGATTGTAAATATTCAAACTCAGTCATTTGAATTTTGGTTTTCTTGACATGATCAATTATGTCAAATGACTGAATTGGACTAGGAACAGAGGAAGGTAATTCAACCTTCTAGTTTGTAGAGGGGGAAGGACTGATTTGTGAAATTAAAGTTAAAGGTGAAGGTGAAATTGATGTACTTACCTTTTAGGTGATCACCAGGTCCTTTGGTTGGAAAGATAGAGAGGTTCCACATTTAGCAATTAAAATTGCTAGTTAAGGTTGCTCTTCTATTTTTCCTTTATCAGTTTGTTGGGTTGCTTGGTTATTGGACCTGGTAAACACTACATATAATCCATCAAAAGCTTCTCCTTTACTTCTAGGTTCATCCTAGTAGTTCAAGAAACTAATATTGGAGTCACCAGCTGATTCTTATTAGTTTTCTACAAGGAGATCAATGTCATTTTCTTTACTCAATTTAACTTGGAAAGAGAAATCCGATTCTACTTCAAGATACCCCACTGCTAAATTGGCTAGGGGTGCTTCAATGGCAAGTTTCCCTTGTGGGGGAGGAAGATGATTTAGCTACTCTCGATTCCTGGTAGCATTGCCCTAGTATGATTGATTTGGAAATGTCCTCCTTGGCATCTCTCTATATGAAGGAGCAGAAGACATTCCTGGTGCCATTTGCTTTTTGAGAGCAAGCAACTCATTTGCTAACTTCTGCACCATTAGATCAGTGGTGCTTTTAGATGGATATTTAGAAGATGATGAAGGTCTATTTTTATTAGGGTTTCTATTTATCTTCCCTACCAAGATGAGATCATCTTCTACCTCAGTGGCCAAATCTTGAGTTGCAGCAAGGTCTATTTGACCAGCACGTCTCAACAAGAAACTTACTTCAGGTAGCTGAGAATTAATGAAGAAACATTTGAGATTCTTAGCTATAGGTCAAGTAATTACAAGGATCCTATTCCTCAGTTTGTCAAACTTGGCTATGAAGTCTCTCATTGGTTCATGAGGCTCTTTCTTCATCTGTGTGAGCTGAGCCAGAAGGGCATGTGCATCTTCTGCAGGCTTGAATTTGGCTTGAAGATGGTGAAGGAGACAAATCAAAATTACTTTGTTGTACTAACTCAAATACAGGGTTGATAATAACTTTAGCCCTTTGGCTTTGTGTATACCTTGGATCTACCAGATTGTGAAACAAAAATGGAAAAGAATTGACCCCGCTTCAGCTTAAAGCTTGAGGCTTTAAACTGTGCATTCTTTCTCAATTGATGTGGAAGTGGATGGTAAGGTTATAATGACAATGGATAAGAATTGGAATGGAGTCACTAGAATCTATAATAGATGAGGGTAGGGACTACTTCAATCTGAAACTTGAGGCTTCAAATTGCACATAACTTTCCCAACGGAGTCACCAAAAACTGTTGGCTGAATATTTTGTCAATCACAATACTAATAAACAAAATAGGTCTGATCAACCACAACAGGAAGATTGGTTGGCCAAATGTATAGGTTTACCACATCAAAAGGGGACTAATCTCTCCTCTCATCAAGGGGAGGTTCCCTGTAGATATGCAGGAGCTATATATAATATATATATATATATATATATATATATAGAAAATAACACTCAAGGGTAGGATAAACCATCCATATCTTTTTTTTCAGAGATGATGTGCATGAATCAAAGGAGAAATCCTGATGAAATGATAGAAGACACTCCTCTTCTTTCAGAAGTGTTGTTTAGTAGACAAAAGGAATCTTTTTGGTGATGACAAGTAACTGTAACAGGGTATAGTAACGTAGCAGGATGAAATGAGGCACAAAGTCTCCATCTCAACTGCCAAAGAGTGAAATATGAAGAACAATGAGGGCACAAAGTCATCCCAAGGTTCTTTACTCAGAAATAGAAAATAAATACACACTGAAGATAATTATGACAGCATAAAGTCTGAAAGTAACTGGCTCCAAGACACCTTCTTTGTCACCTCTACTAGTTCTGTTTATTAAATTGCATAAACAAGAATACATTTAGGAAATAGACATAAGAACAATCTCCTAGAATGATATAAGCTATAAAAGCACAAAGTCTGAAAGTAACTTGCTTTCTAATTTAAACAAATAAATATGATGAATAATCTAAGCTCAAAGTCTCATTAATGTCTTTCAATTTGGATAGAGTTTTGTTTTTGATAATAGAGAGAGATCTCTTTAAAATAATAAGAGAGAGTCCAATATATATCCCTCCAAGAAAGACTTGGGAGCAGTAACACATCATTTTTCATTAAATTTTGTCAAGAAGATATGTTGGAATTGGGCATATTTGCCCATTTGCTTTTCTCAATGCAGAGAAATGGGTCACGCCATTGAATGTTTGTGTCCTCCAATGTCTAATTAGGGGTCTGCTTCTAGAAACATATCTTATGCATGAATATTTTTGGTCCTTCTTCATCATTCCTCCTTTCTTACCTATTGAATCAGGTCTTTGGTTCAATTTGATCCTCTGTTCTTTGGTCGCTTTTCACTGGTCTTAACAATTGACACGTGGCAGGTTCTACTAAAAAATAGGTGAGGACACTTGGTAACATCTGTGGGACTCTGAGAGATGCTTATTGAAATAAGCTTTGAAACTTGTAAGAAACTCAAGATGTGGATACAAACACTTGTTGTGCTCTGCAAAGTTATAATGGGACATGTGGTACCTTCTGCTTGTCTATAGAATTTTTAGAAACATTTTTGAAAGTCTTGCAAAAGAGAACACATGGCAGTCTCTGCTGAGCTTTGGTTATACTATAGAAACATTCAGGACCCATTTTGGATTCACTCAGATGCTAACACTTGTCAGTGTCTACCATGCTTTAGTTGCCTTTAGAAAGTCTTCAGGACTCATATTAGTTTCTTGCAGAAGATGACACGTGGTGATCTCTGCTAAATTTTGATGATGACATGTGGCAGCTTCCACTACATTTTGATAAGGGACACGTGGCGTGTTCCATTGCAACTTTATTTCCTTAGTGAGTTTTCAATTTTGGGGAACTTTTCCTTTGGACAAAAAGTCTGAAGGAATTCTTTCAGATAATTTGCCCAAAGGAAATCTTCCTTTACAACTTTGTTGCACTTTTCTGAAGGAATTCCCTTGCTCGTTTGGCCTTTGAATCGGTCTGCTTGCTCCCCACATGCCCTCTGCAAGGGTTGTTTGAGCTCCAAAGTGACCTTTCAAATTTTTTCAATGGTCCACTTTGGTTTCCAAGTTCCCTTCAAAAGGGCTATTTATCCTTTGTCTTTACGTTAGTCGATTTTTTGCCGATCTCAATAGGTGACACATGGCAGCATCTGCTGTGAAATAGATGAGGACACATGGTAGCATCTGCTTAACTTATAGATGCTTTAGATGCCTTTTGAGTGTCCCACAGAAGATGACACATGGTGGCTTCCGCTAAGCTTTTAGAAACACTGTAGATACACTTGGGACTCACTTAGATTCATGCAGATGCAGACACTTGTCGCGTTCCACTTATCTTACAAGGGACACATGGCAACTTCTACAGCTCTTAAAAATAAAGTAAAATGGGGATCGATAGATGAAACTTGGTAGCATCCATTGGGCTCTAACGGGCTTTTGTTTTGCACTTTTTCTTCAATATTTTCTTTCCTTAGTCAATTTTGCCACATAAATTCCCTCCACAAGGGCACTTGTCTCTTCGACTTTTGGGGCACTCCTTTGAACTTCCACTTGAACCAACTTTGGTTCAACAGTTCAATGGTTCATTCTTTCACTTCTATTTGTTCAATTGACTGCTTGAACCAAGCTCTTTGAAACAAACCATATTAAACCAACCACTGTTGAACCTGTTGAACCTTTGAACCCATTGAACCTTTAAACCTGAGTGGTTCAATGGTTCAACGGTTCAATGGTTCAAGCCTTCTTCTCTTTGATAAGTGTTTTGAAGCTATTAAACTTGAAGTGGTTAAACTTTGAACCCTAATAAAAATGCTTAATTCTTGTTGATGATGTTGAATCTTTGAAGCCATTGAACCCGTTGAACCAAAATAGTTCAAGGTTCAATGGTTCAATGGTTCAAACATTGCATAGAAGCTTGCTGATAAATTCTTTTTGTTGAACCAAGGTGTTGAACTAGCTTCGAAAGCATCTAAGTGTTGAGGAAACTTGTTCTTTTGGTTGAACTCACTTGTAGAAGCCTTTGAACCTGTTGAAGTTGTTAGTCCTTTGACTAAAAAATCTTGAATAATTCCCAATTTTGAGGTTTAAAATAATTTTTTTAAATGGGAAGAGATAATTTTGTCATGTAGGACCAAAATAGCTTATATGTTGTCCCAAAAATGAATGACATTTTTTGGGTAAAACACATCTAAGAAGCCATGTTGCATTTAAGCATCAAATAATGATTGTGGGGAGTGAAATATGATGGATGAGAACCTTTAAAATTTCCAACTACGAGCTGTTTAGACTCTCCCATGCTCATTAGTCATCCTTGTGCCACTTGTCCTTTACTGATTGGCCCTTTCTACTATAGATTAAGCCACATGGTAGCCTTTCATTCATTTCATCATGATTCTCACATTTTTAGACCAAGATTAAGTAAAGCACTTGAATAATCTCAATTTACTCTATGCAGAGTAATTTGGGTTCTTTGATCTCTCTAACTTTGAACTTTCATAGATCCTTTACTTATAAAGACTTTTAAGTAAAGTACTTGGAGAAACTTGATTTACTCTATGTAGAGTAATTTAGGTTCTTTAAGATTACTTACTTTGGACTTATCCATTTTGAAGTCTTCTCACTTTTTTGTTTCTAAGCCTTAAGACTTCAAGCTTTTCAAACCTAATTACTTCCAATGGCTAGTCACTTATCTTGATTTTGACATCCATTGGCCCATCATTTCCTTTGGACACTTGGTCTCAAGTATTTCTTCTAAAGGAATTCCTTCAACCTTTTATTTTTGGAAAAACTCTCAAAGGAATTTCTTCAAACAATTTGTCAGAAGGAATTCCTTCAAACTTTTTTTTTTAAGCTTCCTTCTTTCTCTCTTCCTTCAAAAATTGCCTTTCAGATTTTTCATAATGGACTTTCCCAAAGGGTGAGAGACCCTTCGAGCTTCCTACATGTCCCTTCAGACTTCTGTAAATGATCTTCCCAAAGGGAAAGATATCCTTTAATAATTTTTAAATGGTCCTTTTAAAGGGTAACATAACCTTTAGAAAACTTGTAACTATCCACTTGGCGAAGAAAAAGTCCTTCAGATTTTTGAAGCAACCTTCAAAAAAGTTGATTGATATTTTGGAAATGTTGAAAAGATCCCTTTTACCCTACAAAGGCCCTGCAACATTTTGAAAATGCCCTTCATATTTTTTGAAGTGACTTGTCCCTTGAACCTAAGAAGGATTATTTTTCAAGACCAAATCAGATTTGTCAAGCCCCTTTATTTATTTTGGGCTTCTGACTACTCAAAACTTATGAAGCAATCAAGTAGTGCTCCTTGGAGATCTAAAAATACATTACCCATGAGTAATTCAGTTTCATAAACTCAAATTACTTCTACTCATAAAACATTTAGAAGTTAAGCACTGTTGGAAACCCAATTTGTACTGTGCCCTTAGAAACCCAAAGTTGTCACTACTAGAAAACTTGAAGTCCTCCTAAAGACTTACCATTTTCTTTGCCTAAAATCTCCCTTTTTCATACTTAGGTAAATTTTGATATGTGGGCCAAAAATGACCAACATTTTTTTTGACTCACAGGGAAGAATGCTTACTATGCTTGAGAACTTAGCTCATTTACTTCATTAGATCCATTTGGCATGGAATCACTACTTTTGTACAAATCTGGGTCTATCTAAAAATTTCTCTTGAAGTAATAATAAAAACTAAAATGAAATAAATTATGCCCAAGGCACTTAGGGAAGGGAAAACACACAACTAAAATGGATGTACATAAGGCACTTAGAAGAAAACATGAAAAACTATACAAAAAGTACCATATATATACAATGACTGCAAACTCTTCTAATAACATGGATTTAGATGAATCCCATTGACTGGGATGGGCAACACCTCCCCATCTAGTTGGGCAAGCTAAAAAGCATTATGTTTTTTTAATTCATATATCACATAAGGGCCACTCTACAAGCTGTCAAACTTGGTATGGTTACTTGGTTTGGCCTTTATTGAAACCCATTTGAGAACCAAGTCTCCCTTCTTGAAATTCCTTGTTATATCTCTCTTTTCAAAATCCTTTTTGAACTAATCTTGATGTGCCTCTAGCATCTTCATTGTAAGGTCCCTTGTCTCCTCAAGCTCTGTGAGTTTTGCCAATCTCACATTCATGGGTTCATCTTACAACAACTCCAACTGATGGGATAGTTATAATGCAGGTAGCTCTAGATAAATAGGTAACTAGGCCTCCATTACATATACTAGAACATATGGAAAATTTCCAAAAATAGCTTTAAGAATTACCTGATCAGCCCATAAGGCTATCTTCAACTTGGTGTGCCATATCCTCTGATTCTTCTCCATGGTCCTCTTGATTATCCTCAACAAATTTTTATTTGTGGACTCAACCAATATATTTCCTTGAGGATAATAATTTGAGGAAGTGATAAGGTAGATGTCCATTTTGAGAGCCTATTCACTTGTTTTCAAACCAAGTAAAGCTAAAGCATTATCAGATATGATAGTGGATGGAACACCAAACCTAGTCACAATGTTGTCATAGAAATCTAAGACTGTGCTTTCATTGGCTTCCTTCAATGCAATGGCTTCCACCCACCTAGTGAATTAATCAATTTTAGTAAGCACCCACTTATGCTTGGCACTTCATGGGGGTTGATCATACCAATGAAATCCAAACCCCACTGCATGAATGGTTACTCCACTTGAATCAGGTTCAGAGGGAAAGATGTTAACCTTTTCTTACCTATGAAAAGAGCACATTCCTGACACCTTCTCACCCATGCATAAGTGTCCTTAAAGATCCCGGGCCATTAGTAACCAGCTCTCATTATTTTACCTATAGTAGTCCTTGGAAAAAATGGCCTCCTATAGGCCCATCATGGAAATGCTCCAAAAGCTTGGACACTTGATCATCATCTACACACCTCAGGAGCACTCCATTGAGGTCTCTTCTGAACAAAACCCCCATCAACTAAAGCATAAGGTATGGACTGAAGGCTGAAATACTTTTTTTTGCTTTGTCCATACCTTGAGGGCACTCACCTATTAGCAAAAAGTGTGTCACATCATGGAGCCAACTAGTGTGAGGTGGAGGTGCATCTGCTTGTAGGTTATTTTGTGTTACCAAGATGACCTATTTGTCTTCATGAAGGTCATCAACCATATGTTCACATAAGTTTTTATCTCTTATTAGATTAATGACCTTGATCTCCATGTCATACTCCATGACTTTAGTAATCTAACCATCTCTTTTTTCACTCAAATACTTGTTAAGAAGGAAGTCTATTACTCTAGGATGAGACACCATAAGGTATATTTTGTTGTTAGATAGCATTGGCCTAAACTTATTGATGATCCTTACTGCTACAAGGACTTAATATTATACAAAGGTATACCTCACCTCATACTCTTCAAGCCCCTAACTAAAAAATTCTAATGGCTACTCAAGTCCTTCACCATTTCTTTGCACTAGCATAGCTGATATATTATCAATGTTGGCAAAATCATATAATATGAAATCCCTTGAGACATCAGGATTCATAAGTGTGGGTGCTTGAGTGATGGATTGCTTGATAGCCTCAAATTTTGACTTTCCTTCATTTGACCAAGTGAACACTTGGTTCTTTTTTAGCATAGCAATGATGGGTCTGACCAAACTTGCAAAACTAGGGATATATATTCTCATGAATTTTATCTTTCCAAGGAAACTTTGAAGTCCCTTCTTATTCTTGGGTAGGGATAAAGCCAAGATGGAACTTATTCTCTCAGGATCAATAGATAGCCCCTCCTTTGAGATGATGTGGCCCAATAGCTTTCCTTCATGCATGATAAACATGCACTTCTTGGGATTCAATAAAATCCCATACTCTGCACCTTTCAAAAATCAGCCTTAGACGGTTCATGTGTTTGATGGCATTCTTAGAGAAAACTATGATGTCATCCAAGTATACCAGCACCATTTGGTTTAACAACCCCTGGAAAGCTATGCCCATGGCTCTTCAAAAAGTTGTGAAAGTATTTTATAGACCAAAGGGCATCTTTTGGTATGTATGCATACCCCATTTGGTGGTGAAGGTAGTCTTGTACTAATCTTCATCTTTCACCTAGACTTAGTTGTAGCCAAAAAATCCATCCAATAGAGAGAAGCATTTTGATCTTAAAACTACTTGGAAAAGTTGTTCCATGGATGGCAAAGGGTAGTGATCCTTCAAGGAGACTTTGTTCAAATCTCTGAAGTCCACACAAATCCTAATCTCCCCACTCTTTTTCTTAAAGTCACCAAGTTCGCTACCCATGATGAATGTTTGATGGGAAAGATGATCCTAGACTTGATCATCTTGGTTTGTTCCTTCCTCATCAGCTCTTCAATATTGGGGTTAATAGGCCTTTGCTTTTGCCTCATGTGTTTATGATTGGCCTCTAACTCTATGGTATGATAAGCTAACTTAGGATCAAAACTCTTTAGGTTGTTGTACTCCCAAGCAAAAATGTCTGCATACTCTTGGAAAAATGCTATGAAAGCATGCCTCTCAGCTTTGTTGCTTACCTTCACAAGCTTGAGAAGTTTGTCTTTGAATATGAGGACTCTCTCACAGTTCTCTTCATTAGTAGACATTACTGCCTTTTCTTTTCTCATATGGTCTCCTTCATGAAAAAGGTCCTCAAGTGTAACCAACCCCTTAAGAAGTTTGTTCAACATTAGTTGAACAATTTGATCCTCATATTAATGCTATAATTTAGCTTGGTTGGAGGAGGAAAACTCAACTTCCTACTGTAAGAAGAAAGAAATTTGCTTGTGACTTTCAAAAACTTGCCAGTGAGCTTCATTATCTGGCACTGATGGCATCACCACCACCTTGACATGTGGATGAACCTTAACTTCGTTTATCTCTCTTGGAATGTCAAACTAAGCTCCCATGATTGCTAGTTTGTCAGCATGTTGGTTCTGATTTCTTAGGATAGCTTGAATGTCAAAGGCCTCAAAATCTTCAATTAGGTCCCACACTCAATTTTTGTAGGACCTCATCAAGGAATCTTTTGTGATGTTCAAGCCTTGGACTTGGTTAACTATGAGCTCATTGTCCCCATAATCTTGTAGCAGTTTGATTCCTCTTTTGGTGGCTCATTGAAGGCCACAAATCAAGCCTTCATATTCTACTACATTTGAAGAGCAGCTAAAATAAAACCTATAGAAAGAGAAAAGCTTATTACTTGAGGGTTAATTCAACATTTCCCTAGCACCTACACCATTTTTACCCCTTAAGCCATTAAAGAACAATTTATATAAACCATTAGGGTATTATTTAGGTCCAATGAGGGAAGGCATGGGTTGATTATCTTCATGCAACAAATAGACACCCATGTCTCTTTCCTCAACACCTTTTAAAGGGTTAAAAAACTAGTTATCTCCCCATAGCTCTTCCAAGAACAAGTATGAAACCTCTTTAGGATGAGTTTTCAGCTCCTGACCAATTATAAACTCATCCTCAGCAAAGATGGTAAAATTTAGGTTTATGTTATCTGGTTATTGGGGTTCAATATGGAATTATGCCATGGGTTTAGCCTTGATTGAAACCTTAGTCCTATACCTTATTTTGTATTCCATGTAAGATAAATTTGTTAAAAGGTAAACCCCAACATTAACCATGAATTCTCTAAAAAGACACAATGTAAAGCAAGGAGTGACATCTAAGATCGACACATATTACACCATAAACATGTTAGGATAAGCATGCAAGGTTAAACTCAAATTATTGATGATCCCTAATGGCTTTGTGGAATAACCATCAAGTTACAAGACTCCATTGGTGTGTAGTTCATACTTGAGGTTCATCTAGTTAGCAATAGACTTTGGCATGACTAAGGTGTTAGCCCCACTATCCATCAAGCAATCTTGCACAAAGGAGTCAATGATGATTGATGAGATGTAGAATGGGGGGGCTTGGTCACACTACTTGTAATTTCTCCCAAAGGACTCTTGGCTGCATTAGTGAAGACTTCAGCTTCCTTGCTTAGTTGCTTACTTGCAACTGTAGAAACACTCATCTTGGACAAACCTTCTTGAAGAATGTCTACTTGGCCAAGCATGGAAATCATGTCCCACATTAGTACGCTCATGCTAGATTTATTCATTTACTCCATAATTTTGATTTGCATACCCAAACCATTTCTTGGGTTTAGGGAGCAACTACTACTAGCTTTTTTAGTGGAGTGGTGACAAGATGTTCTTTGAAATCTTCTTGATTGTCACCCATATTCCTTCTCTTGAAATTTGTGTTCATTGAGATTGGGATGTGGCCCAAAATGGGAGTAGCCTATGGATTGGATTCATAACACTCCTCTTACTCATTGATGACCATTGAGGCTTATAGCTAGTTTGACCCTTGATTTGAGCCTTGTTCTTATGGAGGTTACTCTTGCTTTATGAACATGGGCACCTCTGTGCTTTGGGCCATAAGAGCCTAGTTATATCCATAAGCAACAGACGCTACCATTAATCATTGATCACCTATTTGGAGCCATTAGTTGGGATAATGGATTGTCTAAAAGAATGATTCCAAGGCATTGTCCCTTCAACCTCCTTAGCCACATTGTCTTGAAATGGGATCAAGGAGTTAGAAGGGCCTACAACATTAGGATTATAATTATGTTGCCTAGCATAGTTAGGCTATCCATACCATTGGAAACCTCCTTTGTAGGGTGGCCTATTAGCTTATTAAGGCTCTTGCTGAGGCTGATACAGAGCTTGATAAGGCTTGTCATAAGCTTGCCTCTTGACATTAACCACATCATTCCCCAAGGATTGGAGCATGCTTTTCAATTCTAAGTAATTCTTTTTCTCTTGGGAGTCGTTGGGTCCACTAGTAGAGGCCTTCTCTTGCTTAGGTGAAGGCAAAATAACAATTTTTGGCATTGGAATTATAACATCAAGTGGAGGAATAACTATTGGAGGTGGTCTAATTTCTATAAAAAGAGGTATTGGGGGTCTAGGAGTAATCTTGCCAATAAAAACTAGGCAATTTTCTGCCTTGATGGCCACCTCATAAGCATCTGGTAGTATGTCTCCTCTCATAGACTAAATCATTATAGCTATGTCACTATTGAGAGCCTTCAAGTAATATACGAAATCAAAGTTCAAAGATGCTCTAACTGCTACTAGAATTCTATCCCATGCCTTATAAAATCTTGTATTGAATTCTTGCATGACTTCATGAGGAGCTCTCTTGATTATGTCAGTTGCTCTATACATGACAAATGACCACTCTTATCTTCAAACCTTTTACACATGGTTATTCCTAGATCATCCCATGAGTGGATATAATTAGGATCTAGGCCCTTATACTAGTCTAATGCCTTTCCTTTTAAGGATACAATGAATATCCTAACAACCACATTCTCCACTGTGATATTATGAATGTTACATAAGTTGGCTATGTCTATTGTGTGCTTAGTAGGAGTTACAACTTGGTCTCCTATGTAATAAGGAACACTTTTGAGGTCTACTATTAGCATAGGATCATACTATGGTAAGTTCAAAGGGCTTTAGCCATTGAAACACAACATCTCTTTAGGGAATCATAATAGTAATAAGAGCTGACAAAGATCTCCTCATGTAAGTATGATTTATGATTGGTTTAGGAGGAGGGTGTCCTATGTAAGGATGAATATGGGAAAACCTTGACCTTCTTGTTGAGTTTAAAGGTAATTCAACAAACTCAAAATGAATACCTATATAATTCAATATTGTAGTCACCTTTGGCATGAAAGATAGCTACTACTCTGCCACTAGATAGCTAGGTGTTCTTTAGAGTCACTAGATGATGAAGGATGAATGCTACCACTACTATAAAATGATAAAAACAACATCAAATTTGACCAATCTTTCATAAAAATAAAAATGAAATGGTAGTTGTCCCAACGAGCGTGCCATAACTATTATAGCTTGGAATTTCACCATTGTGAGAGAGTTCTTTAGGCTCCCTCACTTTTAGCTACAAGCATGGGGACAACCTCAGGATGTGGGTATCCTATGGTGAGGTTGAACCTCTAGGATTTTTTATGAAGCTAGTTCCTCAAGTGCTTCACTTCATCTCTTGATCTCACACTAAAATATACTATCAACTAAGGAAAAGGGGTAGGAGGATGACTAAAAAGGAAATCTAAGCTAATAGAGGTGATGCACAAAAAAGAAGTGATCCACTTGGTCTGGGAAAAGAGCCAATTATTAATGAACCGAAATAGGATGTAGCTTATTCTAGTTCTATCTCAAGGCCATAGGCATGGATATTTTGTGTGGAGGTTGAAGGGAAGCCTTACGCTTTGAAGGATGAAAAAAATAGGTCTACAAGAGACATTATGAACTAGTAACACTTCAAGGAGAGCTCAACACATAGACACTTCATGCAATCCTAAACAAAACCAAAAGGATCAAAATCAAGGTGCTAGAAAAAAATTGTAGGTGATGAATGATAATCATACATTATGCAAATGAAACCAAATTTGCACACTTGTTTTAATCAAAAATAGAAAAGTCTTCCTTGTATTGCTTCAAAAGAGTCTTTTACAAAGTGATTTCCATAGAGTAATTGTATCGCCAATATGGGGATGATTTTCTTGGCTCCAAGGCCTCTATTTATATAGAAAAGGGGGAAGAGAGAAGGGGAAGAAAGAAGAAGTTGCTGATGGAGGGAACTCTCATGTTATACTTCCTTGTTTCCCCTAAATGTGCCACTTAGGATCACTAGACAATCCTCTCGAGCCCCTCCCATCTTTAAGTCTTTATTTGTCACATTTGAGAAGACATGTTGCATTTAAGCATAAAATGATGACTATGAGGAGTGAACTATGATGTATGAGGGCCATTAAATTTTTTAGCTACCAGTCATTTGGACTCTACTATGCTCATTGGTCATCTTTGTGTCACTTATCCTTTACAGATTGGTTCTTTTTTCTCTAGCTTAAGCCATGTGGCAGCCTTTAATTTGTTACATCATGATTATCTCATTGTTATACCAAGCTTAAGTCAAGCACTTGAAGAATCTTGATTTACTCTATGTAGAGTAATTTGGGTTCTTTGATCTCTCCAACTTTGGACTTTCCTAGATCTTTTACTCACAATGCCTTTTAAGTAAATTACTTAGATAAACTTAATTTACTCTATGCATAGTGATTTGGGTTCTCTAAGATTGCTTACTTTGGACTTTTCCATCTTGAATTCTTCTCACTTTTTTGTTCCCAAGCCTTAATACTTCGAGATTTTCAAACCCGATTACTTTCAATGGCTAGTCACTTATCTTGATTTTGATGTCCATTGGCCTATCATTTCCTTTGGACACTTGGTCTTGGGTTTTTATTTTGAAGGAATTCCTTTAGAGGAATTCCTTTAGCATTTCTTTTAGGCAAAAATATTGAATGAATTTCTTCGAATAATTTTTCTGAAGGAATTCCTTTGAACTTTTTATCCGAAGCTTCCTTCTTGCTCTCTTCCTTCAAAAATTGCCTTTCAAACTTTTCACAATGGAATTTCCTTAAGGGTGAGAGACCCTTTAAGATTCCTGCATGTCCCTTCAAACTTCCATGAATGATCCTCCTGAAGGGAAAGATACTCTTTAGGAATTTTGAAATGGTACTTCCGAAGGTAACATACCTTTCAGGAAACTTGTAATTGTCCACTTAGAGAAGAAAAAGTCCTTCAGATTTTTGAAGTGACCTTCAAAAAAGTTGATCAGTCTTTCATAAATGTTGAAAAGATCCATTTTGCCCTAAAAAGGCCCTTCAGCATTTTGAAAATGCCAATCAGATTTTTTGAAGTGACTTGTCCCTTTAAGAACCTAAGAAGCACTATTTTTTGAGACCAAATCAGGTTTTTCAAGCCCCTTTACTTATTTTGGGCTTCTGACTACTCATAACTTATGAAGTAATAAATTAATTCTCCTTGAAGAACCTAAAGTACACTTCCCATGAGTAATTTGGGTTTGTAAACTAGAATTACTTCTACTTATAAAACATTTAGAAGTTAAGCATTGTTGGATACCCTTGCATTGTGCCCTCAGAAAATCAAAATTGTCACTGCTAGAAAACCCAAAGTCCTCCCAAAGACTTGCCATTTTATTTTCTTGAAATCTCCCTTTTTCATACTTAGGTAAATTTTGATATGTGGGCCAAAAATGGCCAACAATAACATCATAGTATAATAGGATATCCATGTATCATTGTGTAAGATGTGACTAAATAGCAATGCATGTGTAAGCAATATAGGTAGCTTAAAATAGTATAAGGGTCAGAGAAATATATAACCTATAATATTTAATATTTTGGAATAACATGCCCCTAGTATAGTCATGGCCACTAGGTAAAGGAAAAATTTAACACCTATATTTCCATGTGTAACCTGTATATCTAGCTTCACACTCATATGTCATGAAATGCATGTGTTTATGAAAATATTATGCATTATACTAAACCTATGATAAATAAAATATATAAATAGAGTAATGTAGTAATCATGTCATGCACATGTCTTGATTTTGTATTTTTTGAATAATTGAATGTGTTTGTATTTTCTTGATTATTTGATTTTTTGGTATTTTTTTGAATATTTAAGATTTGGAAAATTTAACCAATGATATCATCAATGTGAGAATCATGGGAAGTGCCTTTATCACATATTGTAAGGGTCATCTATCATGGATGGGAGGTACCAACTTTATATGTGTTTAAATTTGATAAAAAGTCATGTGTTGTATGGTAACTATCATGATCACTACTCATAGAATTTAGTGTATGATGGATAAATATATATGTGGTTGACAACTCTATGGGGTTCAATATATATTTGGAGAATGTCATATTGATTGTGTTTGATATGTAACATGCTAAAATTTCTACATTAAAAAAATAATATATCATGTATGAGATGGAGGCCTCTATGGGCTTCTCTATTATGATTGGCAATGAATTACCAATTAGCTAATGGTTCAAACTATGTTCATAGAAATTGGGTATATAGATAGATCATGTATATGTGTAGAAACCAATTATATAAAATAAACCTAAAAAGTGCCAACCATCTTTGTATAATGATAGTGAATAGGTTTACCAACCACAGATGTATAATGATCATGAATAAGTGTACCAACCATCTCTGAATAATGATCCTAAATAGGTGTAACAATCAATCATGGTGATGGAGGGGGTGGAGGAGGAGATACCACTAGCTATAGAGGGTACTCATACCATACACTTGTAAGCATTACTAGCCTATTAAAGTGTATGTACTTTAGGAATCAGTGCACTAAATATGGCATTTTAAAAAGTTTTATCACCCAAGGGTTTCCTAACAACATGTCAAACACCCCATTAATTTTTATAACTAAGAATGACATGGATAATATGGTGGATCCTACCTAAAGAGGTAATACCACATGTCTCAATGTATTCTATTTATATCCATAGAGTCCATTAACTACTTTTGATGTATATTTAAATCCTATCTTGTGTACCCAAGGGAGTGGAGAAGTGTTATCATGAAAACATTTTCATTTGAACTATTGTTAATCATGACATTGTTATCGATATATGCTCATATGAAGAGTGCATAAAATTTTGAATTGTCATCAAATATCTTGTTATCATCAAATGTGATCATAGGCCATTATTATTAACTATCGATAAGTGTACCAATATTAAGACCTATTAGATTATCATACATCACAAGTGGGGGATGCATGTTGTATGAATTATATACCTCTAAATAATTCTTAGTTTTTTTGTCTCATGTTTATGAAATAGATAATTAAAGATCTTTAAATTTTGATTTACCTTCTATTGTGGTCTACATTTGTCTGTATAGGTGCACAAATTAATAATTTTTTTATTTATAAGATCTTGTATCTTATGTCTCAGTTATAAACATTTATTCGATGAATGTCAATTTCATGATAATCAAAATATGCATTTCCATAATAATTTCTTGATGTAGGCCTATTTGGATTGAGATATTATGGAGGAATAAGTGTGATAAGTTTTCATTTAAGTAAATATCTTAATATTGTATGAGGAGGTGATGGTAATGTTAAAAACTACCTTTTTCATGGAGTTATCAATTGTAGTTTGTTTATAGGTTTTGATGATCGATTGACTATAATATTTGCCTCAGTTTTGTTATCATTTAATTTTAAATTGTAACTTGGTTTTCTTTGAAACTTATTCATTGAAGTAATCATAGGAGTGGATGTATACTTGATTTTATTAAATGCTATGATCTTAAGTTCGTTATCCCTCACTATATGGCATAATTCATTGAAATATTTTAATCTTTTGAATATAATTGACTCTTAGAGCGATGCTAGCAATATTTTCTTGAATTTATCTTGTAATTAATTTTCAGCCACAACATTGGTCATTTTGGCTAGCATGGTCTTGTACCAAAGTACATAATCATTAACTAGTTCATTAGATACTTTCTTGAGTTTAACAATTTGTGCATAGGATAGATTCTCATCAACGTTGATGAAAAATTGTGATAATAATTGGTTTGATAAAGGGTTTATTGCTCTTAAAAATTGGAGGGGGAAATCATAGAAACATCTCAATGCATAGTCATTAAGACTTATTAGATATAATTTATCATTATATGCATAGTCCAAGCATGTTGCATGGAACAATCTAGGATGTTGTTGAGGATCACCTTTACCTTCATATAATTAGAGATCTAGAGATAAAAATGATGTTAGTAAAGGATAGGCTATTATCTCAGTGGATAATAGGTTATGGAGCAAGCTGTTCAAATCAAGGGAATGACTAGCTCTGGATGCACCTTGCTCTAGTTACAACACCTTAGTGTAGAGTCATAATAATATACTCAAGGGAACATGAATTAGGTGAGGTTGGTAATGGAACATGTGTAGTAATCATGGGAAGGGTAAAGGTTGTATGTGTTAGAATAGGTATGTATATCTATTGGAGGGCTTATGTTTCCCCCAAAATTTAAAATAATAAAAGCAAATCCTTAAAATAAATAGGTTAATTGGGAATATTTTTTGGAAATTATGAATAGTAGTCAGACTGAAAATATAGGTAGATAATTAGTGGGTTGAAATGAATATCCTTGAAATTAAATTTTAAAGGTTTTTTCCTAGAATTTCTCTATATGGAATCATGAATATTCATAAGCATGAATCTATCAAATCATATTTTGAGTATTTTCAACCTTCAAACATTATAAGAGGTATGGTAATAGTGTATTTATGTGGAAAATTCCCATTTAAATGTTTCATTTTTTCCAAAATTGGGTCACAAACATATACCATGTAATTTTCATAGTAAATCAATCTCTTCATTGAAGGTTTGGAGGGAAATTTTCTATCCACCATCTCCATATTTTATTTAGATAAATTCTAGACAATTTGATATTACTCCATTGATGCATGACATAATGATTTCACCTCATAACATTTAAGGTCTAATACTTTCAGTTTAAATTTAAAACAAGAGATTTTAATAGGTAAATGGAGAGCCTAATTAGCATAATCTAAGAATAATGTTGA
Organism: Torreya grandis; assembly: GCA_037957365.1. Taxonomy (NCBI): domain Eukaryota; kingdom Viridiplantae; phylum Streptophyta; class Pinopsida; order Cupressales; family Taxaceae; genus Torreya; species Torreya grandis. The sequence continues at coordinate 4,520,150 of JARHVA010000309.1, forward strand.
AGGGAGGAAATGTTTGTCAAGTAATCTCAAAAATAATTATCGATTTTAATAGAAATAATTAAAATATCCTAAAAAATAAATATGAAGGACATGATAAATATTAATTAAGAACTAAAATGGTAGTCATGTTAGGATTAGTCCTCATATGGGTGCTTAGGAATTAGGTGTTTCACATTATTATATTAGTTAATTAGTGTGTTTGTAAACAATAAGTGGATAAAATAATGTAAGTGATTATTGTTGATCAATTTTTGCCTCATGCACAAAATATAATCACTTGTAGTTTAAAATTTGACCCATAAAACTTCTTAACTTTGTTGATATACATATTAACCCTATGATGTCTTCAAATGGTATTTTTTAGGTCTTGTTAGAATTCTTAAGGTTTCATTGTATGTATTAAAGGTTGTTTACAAAATCATCATGTGATAATATTGTTGACCATTTGGTCCTGCAAGCCAAAATCAGTCCCCCCTTTTTTCCCCTACTGTTCTGAGCCAATACAAATCTAATTCTTTGCACAAGTCTGTCAATTTCTATGGAATCTGCAGGTTTTCTATGGACTCTACACGTCCATTTCTACGAACTCTGCAGGTTTTCTATGGACTCTGTAGGAAGATATGAGTTCTTGACACTTAGGCACAAAATGGACCATTCTAAGTGCCCTTGCAAAGGGCAGGGAACATTTGCAAAGAGGCCACAAATAAAATCTGAAAAGGTAAGTTTCCTTCGACCTTTTGTTTAAGGCAAAGGAAGCACCCTTCGAAAGGGTCATTTTCAACTTTTTGGAAGGGCACTTTTGAAGGCAGTCAAAAGACAACGATGAAGAATAATTTCTTCAAACTTTTTATCTAAAGGAATTCCTTCAGATAAAAAGTCCAAAGAAATTCGGAAGGGCTACGAACAAAGATCCCACTGAATGAACAAGTAAAAAGACTAAGGCAAAGGTGAGAATAATTTCTTCAAAATTTTTTTCCAAAGGAATTCCTTTAGACAAAAATCTTGAATAAATTCAGAGGAAAAGCCTGAGAAAAATTTTGAAGGGTCAAAGGCAAAGTGCTCAAAACAGTTCCACAGACTTTTTGTCTGCAAGAAAAAAGTCCGCAAGAAAGCTTCGAAGGATTTCAAGACCAAAGGCCACCGAAGGATCCCAAAGGGCAGGTGCCCTTGTGGGGGACTCTTGACTACTGAATGAAGGGCACTTATTCAAATCCAAAGGTACACCTTCCCTTCAGGAGGGTCCAAAACAAAAGTTTGAAGGTAAGGGAATGACAAAAGGCTGAATCAAGAGAAAGGACCGAAGGCCTTGCCAAGGGCGGTGACGTCTCTGAAACCATCAAATTTAGGGAAATATACTAGCCATTGATTTTCAAATAGTGATGGGCCCATGAATGTCAATTTTACACCAAGAAAATCTAGAGAGTAGAAGCTACCAAGTGTCATCTACTGGAACACACAATAATTTTCCCCTAAAAGCAATGGAATGTGCCACATGTCCCTTGCAAAACTTGATGGAGCATGACAAGTGTCTGCATCTAAGTCCCTAAAGCTCCCTTCAACAAGCTTCCCTCAGAGGTTCCATGGGGGGCACCAAGTGGCAAACATGAAAGGATTTGACATACTTTTCTAAGAGCAGTGGAATGTGCTACGTGTCCTTTGTAGAGCTCGGTGGAAGCCGACAAGTGTCAACATTCACAGACTTTACCTTTTGTTTAGTAAAGACTATGGTGGGCCCCAGATGAACCACTAAAGAGAACGGAAGCTGCCAAGTGTCATCATCCATGATGAATCCAAATGAGCCCTGAATGCTTTTGTATTGTTGCTAAAGAGAGTGGATGCTACCACGTATCTTGCTTATTTCAGCAGCAGAACACGCCATGTGTCACTTATTGAAATCAATGGAAAGTAACCAAGGCAAGTGGGAAAGATAAGAAAAAATTGATAAGGATGATGGACTCGAGGGCATCAAATTTTTGGAAATGAAGTAGCTATTGATCTTCACAAACTTAAGTGCAAACCCAAAGGAATTCAAAGGCTTAAGGCCAAGAGAAAGACCAAGTGCATAAATGAACAAAGCAATCCAAGTGGCAAGGGAAGGTGTCGACTCAAGGAGTTACTCTAGCAAGTGATACAGTGTCTGTGAATTGATCATCAAGAGGCATAAATGGAGAACGGTGAATGGCATGACCCATTTTTCTCACAAGCCACGTAATCACCTTGAAGGAGCGATCTTGTTCACAGATAAACGATGTGGCCCATAATTTCTCATATGATGTTTTAGTGACTTGCTCTTCCCAATGATCAGAATGCATATGGGTCACGTGTAAAAAGGGTGCCAAAAGGCCTCTTTTCTTCCTCTATATATTGTAGACTTCTCATTTGGAGAAATATCTTTCACATTGTAAGGTGAAGCCCTGGCAATTTTCACCTAGAATCAATAAAAGCACATTTTTACCTCTAGTTTGGTTAGATATTCTACGTGTTAATATTGTGTTCAGTCATTGCTTCCTAATGATTTCATAGGGTTGATACCAATGCACCTAGTTTCTACAAGGTGCCATTCTTATAGGTGACAACAAGAGCTGTACCTGGAGCACAGAGGTAGAAGGAGGTTACTAGACAGTGTGCTTTTCCTATAGCACCTATGGTAAGTCCCTTTTTTTTATTTTGAACACACAAAAGCCTCCCTATCAGCTCCCTATAGTCTATTCCTTTTACTAGATAAAGTGTATGTATGTGTTCTTATGATTAAAAGTGTGAGTGTGAGTAGGTCAAAAACATTTGGTGTATCACCCCTTAAACTAAGTTTTGTTTTCCTGTAATCCATCTCCCTTTTCATCCCCCCATTATATATGTGTGTGTGTGTGTGTGTGTGTGTGTGTGTGTGTGTGTGTGTGTGTGTGTGTATGTGTGTATGTATGTATATATATGTATGTATATATATATATATATGCATGTATATATATATATATGTATGTATGTATGTATATATATATATATGTATGTATGTATGTATGTATGTATATATATATGTATGTATGTATATATATGTATGTATATATATGTATGTATGTATATATATATATATCTATATATATATATATATATATATATATGTATGTATTAGCACTTATTGGAATAACTCAGATGCATCAAAGGGAGGTAGCCCTTACCTAGAGACTCTCTCCCCAGTTTTGTTGTCCCCATAGGTAAGAGGGGAGTTTCCATTTTGACGTGTGGAAGGCAAGAGCCAAGCCTCCTATCTAGGGTGTAATCCACTGTGTCAACAGTTTTTGGCACACTTGGTCGGACCAACTAGGACAAGTTTTGTCTAAAGATTTGAAGAATTTTTGGTGTGTTCTTCAACCAACCATCCTTTGGAGGCTTTTTTATCAACACCAATGGTGACTCCGAGTTGAATCAGTTGGTTAAGCAGTCCAAGTGACATCAAGAAATCTTATTTTTTGTATGTATAATTCCATTGATAAGAATCATGGACTTTGTATTCCTTCGTATGGTTTTAATCAAGCTTAGGATCTTTATGCAATCACCTAAAGCAAATTTCCTAGTTGCCCTTCAACAATAAGGGAAGTAACACTAGAGTTTGAGAAGTGGGTGATGGATATTGATAGATCAGATGAGCAACATAGATATCAACAAGCACTGATGTATAAGGAGGCATGTTTGTTCAAGAAAGCTCAGGCCTTGCAATCCATGGAGGAGGAGGTAGTAAAATGGAGGATTCCATTCATGTAAGGCAATCAGCCTTATACGCCCCCTCCTATTCTAAAGAAACCCCCCTCTTATGCATCAAATCCTTTCTATCAGATAGCACTTTCTCATTCTAGCTCATCTGATGCATCAATCAATCCTGATCTTAACCCCATGCACCTAGCCTTCAAACATCAAAGGGAACTAGAGCAACCTCCCATGGAGATAAACCTTCTAAATTCCTTAGATTGTGAATCTTCCTCTGGAAGGAACATCATAAACCAACACATCTCTCTTGAAGCAGCTCTTCCTGTACATCATCAAACCCTCCCTAACCTTCCCCAACTTCCTCAGGTCTCTTAGTATGATCTCCAGATACCAAGCTGGAAGAAGGAACATCATGAACTAGCTCAAGACCGTAAAGAGGATAAAGTTGCTACCTATTCACAGGAACAAAATTCCAATCCCAAGGTCATTAGTTAGAAGCAAACAGTGGATTCTTGGGGTAGGAAGGAGGAGGAGAAAGGTTTTGCTCAAAACCTTGAAGAAGATGAAGCTACCCCTATTCATCAGGATGATGCTGGTGACCTCCAAGAAAGGCTCTTCCAAGAAGATCTAGTCAGGAGAGTTGCAGAGTTGAAATCCAAAGTGAGATTCCTTAGCCAACATGTGATGGACATGTCTAAACACATCCCATCTACACACCTCCAAGAGAGATATTAGGTCACACCTGATATAGATGAAGTGCTGGCCAAATGGAAGGAGGAGAATCATTTGATTCTATCTCAAGGATTGCTTCCTCTTCCACATGGTTTTTTCACTTCACCTATTTTGCAGGAGGTGAGTGAGAAGCATAAGATCCAATTTGCAGTTCTCCAAGAGGCTATCATGAGTGACAATGAAGAAGAAATCATCATTGATGCTCCTTGTGAAGACTTCATCAGTAATGGAGAAGACGCAGGTCATGCATACATGTAAATGTTCCAATAATACGAAGAGGAATGTAAGCATGGTAAGCTCTCTCCCCCTTTATTTGATGAACTTCCTTGTTACTTCGATGAGGAGGATGACTATGATAAGGAGCTTGAGTTGGAAGAGGATCAGATGAATGTCTTTGAACAACTAGAGACTCTGATCCTTGAGCAAGAAAAGGAGAAGCTGGTTCACCTTGAGGAAAGCCTTGAAGAAGAGAGCCTTGAGCAAGAAGGTGATGTTCTATGGGATGAGCAATTAGTTTGTGACTCTATTTTAGACATCACAATAGTCACCCTTCTTCAAGAAAGACTTGAGGGAGTAGAGGATGAGTTTGATAGGGTTTTCAATGAAGCAGAAGGGAACGGGTCAAACCATAATGCATTGCAAAGGGAGTACGCACATCAAAGGTCTTATGGTGATGAGCTAGTGGCCATCAATTTCTTGGTGAAATGCACCAACATGAAGGACCAACATTCAACAAGCTTCCAAGAAAAAGAAGAGTACATATATGTTGGAAGCATGTTTGATTTTGATCCACTCATATGCAAGCCAATCAAGATGACAGGCAAGAGGTGTAGGTCACCAACTCTCTATTCCATTCAACCACTTGTCTGGCACCATAAGTTTCCTTGTCAGGAAGGGGACTTAATAAATTTTCCCTTTGATCTAGGAGGGAGGAAAATATACCTGGTTAGTTGTATGTAGTAGTTCGCTTTCAATTTTCTTTCCTGCTTTCCCTAAGTGCAATTGGCACAAGTAGTGTTTTTAGCCTTGTGTGTGTTTTCTTTTATGTGTGGGGTAAAGGTCATGATTGATTCTAGGATCTCTCAAGGCTATTTTTAACCTTTCTTCAAAGCTGCATTCTGACTTCGTGCCCAACGGACTTTAAGGCAACTGGTCTCTAAGCATAGTAGGCATGCTTCCTCTAGGAGTCACCAATTTGTTGACCATTTTGGTCCTGTAGGCCAAAATTGGTCCCCCCTTTTTTCCCTTGCTATTATGAGCTAGTAAAAATCTGATTCTTTGCATAAGTCTATCAATTTCCATGGACTCTATAGGTTTTCTATGGACTCTGCAGGTTTTCTATAGACTCTGTAGGAAGAGACGAGTTCCCAACACTTAGGCACAAAATGGACCATTACAAGTGCCCTTGTAGAGGGTAGTTTCAGACTCAAGAGCCCTTATGGAGGGCAGGGAACATTTACAAAGAGGCCACATAGAAAAGACAAAAAGGTAAGTTTCCTTCAGACTTTTGTTTAAGGCAAAGGAAGCACCCTTCAGAAGGGTCATTTTCAACTTTCCCAAAGGGCACTTTTGAAGGCAGTCAAAAGACAAGGATGAAGAATAATTTCTTCAAAATTTTTGTCTAAAGGAATTCCTTCGGATAAAAAGTTTGAAGAAATTTGGAAGGGCTACAAACAAAGATCCCACCAAATGAACAAGTAAAAAGACTAAGGCAAAGGCGAGAATAATTTCTTTGGACTTTTTGTCTAAGGAATTCCTTCAAACAAAAATCCCAAAGAAATTTAGAGGAAAATCCTGAGAAAAATTTTGAAGGGTCAAAGGTAAAGTGCTCGAAACAATTTCACAGACTTTTTGTCCATGAGAAAAAAGTCCGCAAGAAAGCTTCAAAGGATTTCAAGACCAAAGGCCGCCAAAGGATCTCGAAGGGTAGGTGCCCTTGCGGGGGACTCTCATCTGTCGAATGAAGGGCCCTTCTTCAAAGCTAAAGGGACACCTTCCCTTCAGGAGGGTCTAAAACAAAAACCTGAAGGTAAGGGAATGACAAAAGGCCAAATTAAGAGAAAAGACCAAAGGACTTGCCAAGGGTGGTGACGTCTCTGAAACCATCAAATTTAGGGAAATAGACTAGCCATTGGTTTTCAAATAGTGATAGGCCCGTGAATGTCAATTTTACACCAGGAAAAGCTAGAGAGCAAAAGCTGCCAAGTGTCATATACTGGGACACATGATAATTTTCCCTTAAAAGCAACAGAATGTGCCATGTGTCCCTTGCAAAACTCAACGGAGCATGACAAGTGTCTGCATCTGTGTCCCCAAAGCTCCCTTCAACAAGCTTCCCTTAGAGGTTTTGTGGGGGGCACCAAGTGGCAAACATGGAAGGATTTGACATACTTTTCTAACAGCAGTGAAATGTGCTACATGTCCTTTGTAGAGCTCAACGGAGGCTGACAAATGTCAACATTCGTAGACTTTCCCTTTTATTCAGTAAAGACTGTGGTGGGCCCCAAACAAACTATTGAAGAGAGCAGAAGTTGCCAAGTGTCATCATCCATGATGAATCTGAATGAGCCATGAATGCTTCTATATTGTTGCTAAAGAGAGTGGATGCTGCCATGTATCTTGCCTATTTTAGCAATAAAACATGCCATGTGTCACTTATTAAAATTAGCGAAAATTAACCAAGGCAAGTGGGAAAGATAAGAACAAATTGCTAAGAAGGATGATGGACCCATGGGCGTCAAATTTGTGGAAATGAAGTAGTTGTTGATCTTCACAAACTTGAGTGCAAACCCAAAGGAATTCAAAGGCTTAAGGCCAAGAGAAAGACCAAGTGCAAAAATGAACAAAATAGTCCAAGTGGTGAGGGAAGGTGTCAACTCAAGGAGTTACTCCAGCAGGTGATACAGTGTCTGTGAATTGATCATAAAGAGGCACGAATAGTGAATGGTGAATGGTGTGACCCATTTTGTTCATTTTGCATTAATGAGTAGACAAGCTGTGTAATCACCTCGAATGAGTGGTCTTGTTTTTAGACAAACTATGCGGCCCATAATTTATCATATGGTGTTTTAGCAGCTTGCTCTTCCCAATGATCAGAACACACATGGGTCACTAGTAAAAAGGGTGCCAAAAGGCCTCTTTTCTTCCTCTATATATTGTAGACTTCTCATTTGGAGAAATATCTTTCACATTGTAAGGTGAAGCCCTGGTAATTTTCACCTAGAATTAATAAAAGCACATTTTTACCTCTAGTTTGGTTAGATATCTCTGAGTGTGTCTGCGTGTTAATCTTGTGTTCAGTCATTGCTTCCAAATGATTTCACAGGGTTGATACCAATGCACCTGGTTTCTACAAGGTGTCATTCTTACAGGTGATAAGAAGAGTTGTACCTAGAGCACAGAGGCAGAAGGAGGTTACTAGATAGTGTGCTTTTCCTACAACACCTATGGTAAGTCCCTTATTTTGTGTGGTCCATTAAAGCTTCCCTATCAACTCCCTGCAGTCTATTCCTTTTACCAGATAAAGTGTATGTATGTGTTCTTATGATTCAAAGTTTGAGTGTGAGTAGGTCAAAAACATTTGGTGCATCACCCCTTAAACTAGGTTTTGTTTTCCTATAATCCTTCTCCCTTTTCATCCCCCCATTATATATATATATATATATATATATATATATATATATATTAGCACTTATTAGAATAACTCAAATGCATCAAAGGGAGCTATCCCTTACCTAGAGACTCTCCCCCCAGTTTTGCTATCCCCATAGGCATGAGGGGAGTTTCCATTTTGACGTGTGGAAGGCAGGAGCCCAGCCTCCTGTCCAGGGTGCAATCCACTGCATCAACAAGTATGTTTTGAGTCATGGGATGATGCATTATGCCTTCAAGAAGGTGCGCTAGAAATGAGATAAAATAAATCAAGTGTACTTAGAGGTCTATAGTGGCATATAACATGCTTAGCAAATGTTAATGTCACTTACCATATTTTTAAGGTTTTTAGAGAAGTTAATATTTGTATTTTACATAGTTTCCTTGCTATTTTAGGTCTCTCCTTGAGTCATACCCTTGTGCTAATAGAAAATAATATTTATGATGTCATATGAGGTCTTGGTAAGAGTTTTAATCATGTCAAGTAGAGTCATGAATCATAATGCATGTTGTTATATCGTACTCTAAAGATCCTAGTCAAATGATTCATTTTCATGCCTTAACTAATGCATCAAGGGTCTAGTGAAGTTAGTGCAAGTGATCAAGTGGATGAACTAGGCATGCAAGGGTAATTTTCAAGAATAAATAATGCTTTATAATATAAATAATGTAGGTAAAAGTGAGAAATATGTTAGATTTGGTAGTGGTAACATTTCTTGTAGGTTCTTTCTTTCTATAAGATGTATTTTCAAGAAGAATCACAAGTTATGGGAGCAAATAAAATGTTTCTATATAGGTTTTCATGAATAGGAGGTGTCCCTATATCTCCCTTAGGTCTAAACCATGTTTGGTTGGGTAAGGAGAGGTCAAATTAGGTCAAAAATGCACCTAGCTTTCTCTCGAGTCTCCTGGCAACCTCATAAAGAATAGTTTCATATGCTCATTCTGTATAGAGGAGAGAGAGAGGGAGCCTAATATTTTGGTAAGAGGAGAAAATCCTAATATAATTCAATTTATGTTATTGGTTTTCATTTTGAACTTCCCTCCTTTATAAATAATCACTAAGACCATGAGGTGGTCTTAAACCCCTTCTAAACCCTAAGTCTTAGTTTTGATCATGGTTGATGCATGAACGAGATAGTGAAGTCCTCTTCTTCTACATTGGAAGATTCATCATTTTCAACAATAGTATGATCCCCATTTGGAACCTTAGGATCAAAAAATTAGGGCATGTAGAGTGATGCAGGAGCATCAAACTAAAGTTGTCAAATTTCATGATTTGGTCATTGGTAGACAAAATTGGGTCAATGATTAGTTGGTAGTGTGTGTCAAGGGAATTTTTAAGTTCCATTCATGTCTTTAAGTCATTTTTAGACCTATAGATTCTTAGGATTAAACATTAGAAGTGTTTGGAGTTTTCCCTATAAAAATAAGAATTTGAAAATTCAAATATATGTCAAGAGTCTAGGAGGCTTATTTTGTGTGTTTGGAGTGTTTAAGTGAACAAGTTGGTTTATGAGGTCTATTCTAGTCAAGATACAAAGGGTTTGGATACAAATCATATTTATATCTTAATTCAAGTCATATGAATAAGTGTAAAAGCCCCCTTGTACATGAGAGTTAGTTGTGAAAATACGACGATGTGACTACCAATAAAACATATGTTGAAAATGGAAAGGAAGAATCATTCGGAAAGAGGAAATGGTGTACAATGAGAGAGGAGGAGAGAATTCTCCAAGAAGAAAACTAGGGAGCAATGTAAGGGAAATGATAAATCCTCATGAAGGATGACAAAGTCCTAAAAAAGGCACAATTTTTAATAATTTGATGATCTCATGAATGGAGAATATATGATTTTATATACTTATATTCTTGTTTAGCTTTTTTTGATTATTAACTCTTCATTATGTTTGGAAAGCCCAAGGAGCTAAGTGAAATAATGAACTAGACATGGAACCTTGAAGACTAAATCATTTGAGTGAATGTGAAAATTGGGTGGAGAACTAGATATTGATGTTTTGAAGACTTCTCCTCAATATATTTGCATGATAGAGACTCAACAGGGTCTAAGAAACCTTCTCACATTCATATCTACCATCATTTGGCATGTGGGAGTAATGTATAAGTAGGTTATAGGTGTAAGATGCAGAGAAAAGGTAGACATGGGTGCTTGAGAGAATTTTGGACATTTAAAAGAGGTTTTAATCTTACTAACAGGTCAGATAGGGTCATGGTGTGTTCACAAGGTTATAAAAACCTAAAAAACATGTCATAAATGGTTCAAATGAAAGGGTATATAATCCTGTAGGTTTGTCACTAAGAGTTGAAGATTTTATTTTTGCATCTATCATGATATAAATCTATAGGAAAGAGATGAAGAAATTAGAGCATATTGGGGAAGTTATAAGGTTATTATACCTTGCTAATTGATGAAAATTATCTCTTAGGATCAGGTTCCTTTGGATGAAGAAGCTTCCAAAGCCTAATATAGCCTATAGGCCTATTTGTAGGTGGTGGGAAATAGGGGCATGTTACTGATGGGTTTTTAATTCAAGAAGTATGTATATGAGACCTAAAAAAATGAATAAACCCTAATATATTTCAATAACCACCAAAATTCCTAGAGTTCTAAAAATAGGAAATCTCTACACCTACAGTCGAGAAGCTAAAATGAACACCTACAACTTCATACAAAGCATGAAGACTGCATAGACCTGATACTATGAATGAGAATAATGTGTATGATGGTGTGGTGAGAATGGAGGGAAACTTTAAGTATGTTTGATATAGTTATGCATAAATTAGAATGCTTAAAATACATAAAAAATTGATGGATGTAGACCTATAAGTCTGTAGACTTGTAAGTCTACACCCATGACCCAAAACATGAGCATTTGGAAAAGAAAGTGATGCATTTGGAGAGTATAAAATTATTCCTTGCTATTTCTAGGTGAAAATAATGTGGAAAAATCTTCTTTAGTGGTTATGACCCTTGGTTTTGGAGATGAAACTCAATGAAAAGACTTGGAATAGCCCTTGTGCAAACCTACATAAAGGTGCATCTATTGTTGAAAGTTTAGCAGAGATGTTATAGGTAGGTAAGAAATTATATGAATTTTTTTAGTCAATGGTAAAATAATTAAAATAATCCCATACTCCTTTAATATCTCTTTACACCAAAGAAACATCTGTAGTCTCAATAGAGCACTCCCAAATGGACTACACACAAATGGTGAAGCTTAAGGTGCACTGATCACCTGAGTATATTTGTGGACTTAGAGAACTTAAATTCAATTAATTTAGTTGTTTTATGATGGTAAAGGCCTTAATAAAAAAATATTAAACATTTAAACCCATTAATGTTCATGATAAACCATTTTAGTTACATCTTGGGCTTGAGCATACACCTAGTCTAGGGTTTTAGCCATTTCTTGGTTTACCCAAATATAAAAGGTTTCATACCCTCATATTTGACCTAAATCATGATTTGGAGGTCCTAAAAGTGAATCAAAAATTTTATTGGATTTTCACACAAGTGAGGGATGTGTAGAGCCAAATCTCAATTTCTTATTCCTAGAGACTTAATTGAGGGCTAATAGATGGAGAGACATCTGGATTAAGTATATCTACATTGAGTGTTTAGTCATGAGATTTTGTAAAATTAGGGAGATAAAAATTGGTACTCAAATATATTTTATGTTTGATAGGAACATCCATGTAATGTTCTAGACAAGGAGATTTATATGTTTTGAGGGCTACAAGAAGATGAAGACAAGTATGGGCCTTAGGTATGAAATGGAGTGTTATAGACTGTATGAGGGACCCAATGGGTTTGATACAAGTTTTTAAAGGTATATATAGGTCATTCATGGAGAATGGTTATATTCATGAATATAAAATCAATATATGAGGTATTTGAGCAAAGGAGAGCTAATGAGGATTGTGAGATTTTGAGAATAAAATAAGTTTACAAGAATTATAGAAGAGTGGTGGAAGAGTATCTTTTGATGCATAGTGAATTGGAGTTATCAAACCATATATAAGTGTTTCAAGACACCTAATTGACATTTATAGGCTACGATATCATAAAAATATGAAAATGATCTAATGCCTCTATGTGATAGTCTTTAGAGGTGATCTACAAGTTTGATCAGAAGTGAGATGACTCTATTTAGGATCTTGACAATTTTTTAGGTTATGTGGTAGTATCTAAGCATGTTATAAGTCTAGGATGAATGGATATGCTTGTGTCATGTTCTCTTGTAAGCCAACCAAGTTGTTATATTAAAAGTGTAGGTTTTAGCCAATTTAAAATAAGTTTTAGTATTTATACTCATCTTCATCATGATGAAAGAAGCATTGTAGTACCTAAGAGTGGTGTGTAAGATCCTAAAAATCATATCCAAGAATGACACATGTCAATACATACACTTATAACTCCTAAATAAGAATTGGTAGTTCAATGAATGGGGTTGATGAATCATCCAAGAATACTAAAAGTTACTCTATGCTACATTGATGAAAGAATAGATCATATCAAGTATACACACATTGATAAACAGTTCATAACTACCTACTTGCAAATTCCTCTTGCTTGTAACTTATTTTTTTTAGATGACACTTTTCATAAGTCTCTCCAACATTCTCTTTCTCACTCTCTCTCATTCTCTTCTATATATACAAGCTTGTTTGTATTTGTAAAGGATCCTTCTATCATGATTATGGTAAAACCCTACTCTTCTATAATTCATATGATCAATATATAACTGATTTTTCCTTCTTTCATGGACACATGTAGTGTAAATAGTTGAATTATTGATGAAATCAAGTGTAGACTCAACTCATCTTATTTTCTTGTCTTGTTCTTCTTTCCTCCATGTAGTTTAGCTCACTATTATAGGTTATAGAGAGTTTCATTAGGGGTCACTTGTGGATTATAAGTAGCAATAATATTCCCTCCTAACCCTAAAATATCTTACTTCTTTATAAATCACTGATGTGATAAGTGAAAGTTGAGATTAGTGCATGTATTTCAGTCCTATAGGTCATAGTTCATATGTAATAGGTGTTAGTGGTCTTAAGATTTGGTGTATCACCTCCCTAGTTAGGTTTATTTCATGTTATCCCTCTCCCTTTCCCTTTACAAGCTATTAGTTTAGTGTTATGATCTTAATTGAAACATTAAGATGAGATACCCCTATAATATAGAGATTCAATCCATCTATTATGACACCCACATCCTAAGATTTTCTCTATGTTACCCCAAATTGAGAAGCCTTGAGCAACCTTATCTAGGGTGAAAATTTGGGTGATTATAGTTCTACCATGCCTAGTGGGATAATAGATTTCTTCCATTGAATCATTATTAGTGTTACTCTTCAAATGACCAGCCTTTGGAGGCATGAACACAAACACCAATGGTGACTCTAAGTTTGTTCAATTGGTTTTATAAGTCCAAGTATTCTTTCAAGAAATTACTATTTGTGTTTTGCCTTTCACATGAAGTTTCATGGTTGAGTTTGGAGTGGATTTCAGTTTTACTCAAGTTAGTGAGTCATAGTAGGCCTATATTGATATTTATCAGTAGTATAGTGACCCATATCAACCCTATGTTGATCCATACCAGTCCTAAAATGACCCTAATTACCCTCCATATGACTCTATTTATCCATATGACAAGCCTTGATATGAAGAGTATTATTCTTCCCCCCTTCTTCAATAACCTTGCCAATCTTTTCAAGATTCATATTAGTCTTATCAAGATTTCCATCAGCCCTATATATGTCCTGCTCATGATCCCAATCAGCATTGGTAAAGTCACTTTGTTCCTAATTATCTTGAAGAGAGTTTTAAAAAGATAAAAACTAAATTTGAAGCATGTCTAGATAGAGAAATGAAGCCAAGGTAGAGTCTTTAACTATGTAAGCCCCATCCATCCCTCTCCAAGATCCTCAAACCTTTCCATCTTGGAATTCAATCCAAGAATTCATTCAAAAGAAGAATGAAATTATTGATGATAAGAATAAGACACTCACAACACAACAAAATTTTCTCTCTCTTAAATAATTCCTAGAAGAGTCCACCATCCCCAAGATCTCATGTTGCAAGAGTGATCCCTCAACTCCCAAGCCAACTCATGATCATAGTCATTACCCTCCCACCATCTCCATTTTTGAGGAAGAACCTATTCTATGGGATGAAAATGAATAAGATAAAATTGTAGTTGTACATGATGAAGATACTTCAAGTGAATATGATGAGGAGATCATCATTGAAACACCTCTTGGTGAAGAGAAAATCAAACCAAATTTTAGAGAAGAAGGGAAAGGTGATCTTGATGAAGTGGCATTAGACTTTGAAAGAAAGAACACTCCTAAATGTGAACAAATTTCAACTAATATATTTTAAATAATTTCCTAGTCGACTAGTCATCACAATGAGATCATGGAAGATCAAGAACAACAATTCTTATAGCCTCTTGATGAATTAGAGTATATAGTTGCAATAGAGATGCAATTGGATATCTTCTGAGATGTCTCATGTGATCAAGAAGAGGTTGTAGCTAATCTTTAGATAGATGACCTCTCAAATGAATAATAAAAAGTTGTGAATGGGCTTGGAATGGTTCCTCATGTGCAAGAGATAAAACTTGAGGAAGTAAACAAAATGTGCCATGAATCCATTGAGGAGTTTGAAGTCCTTGGCAGACATATAGCTCTTAAAGATAAGGATGAGGGTGTTATTCAAGTTTTAATCATTCAAATTGACCAAATAAAGGATCTAAATGAGGATTGACAATAGTACATTGAGTCCTTTCAAGAATTTGAAATCTTTTACAAAGGTACACTTCATATTGGAAATGATGCTCATGAGGAGGTTGATCAAGACATATCTATTGAAGACCATGATGCATCTTAGAATGAGTATGTAGAACTTATTGAAGAGTTTGATGAACTTGTAGTAGCTGATAAACAACATGATGCCACTCAAGATGTATATTCCTAAGAATAATGCCTAGATAAAGCATCATTGGATGAGGTTGCAACTATTCCTATAATTCAAAATGTGATTACTGGTGAGGTTCTCTTCAAGATCAAGGAACAACATAAGGTAAGTCTTGAATCAAAATATGACATTTTATTCATAAGTGATTTGTTTTCTATTATGGATTCCCTTGGGAATATGATAAGAGGATTGGCAATCAAGAAGAGGTTGAAGCCAAAAATATCAAGGTCTAAGAGGCAACTTGATTTATAACATGTTCCACTTCATGGAACAAAAGATCTCAAAAAATTTCCCCTTTGATCCAAGAGGAAAAAGATATGTTGAGGTTAGTTGTGTGTAGTAGGTTGCTTATGCCTTGTTTCCCTATGTTAGCACAAGTGTGTTATCTTATTTTTGTTTAGTTATGTGTGTCATCCTTCGTTCGTGTGTGTTTGGGAAGGTAAATCAACTGTATTTTATGGTTTCAAGATATTGCAGTCAAATATAAAGGTATAATCAAGTCTGCAGTAGAGTGAAAATGACTTCATTTCCCAATGAAAGATAAAGCTATTGGTTTAGTAAGCATAACAAGTATGCTACCTTTGTGAATGGCCAAATTATTGACCAATTTTTACCCCAGGCCAAATATGTCAAAACCTATAGTTTAAAACTTGACCCATAAATCTTAACTTTTTTTATAGAAATATTACCCTTGTGATGTCTTCAAATGATCTTTTTGAGGTCTTACTAGCATTTTTAAGGTTTCATTATACGCACTAAAGGTTGTTTGAAAAATCATCATGTGCTACTATGTTGTGAGTCAAAGGTTGATGAATTAAGCCTTTAATAAGGTGTGATAAAAGTGAGAGAAAATAAATCAAGTGTTTTTAGACGTTTATATTGACATATAACATGCTTAGAAAATGTTAAGGTAACTTAGAATATTTTTTAGGTTTTTAGAGAAGTTAATATTTGTATTTTGCATAATTTCATTTGTATTTAAGGTATCTCCTTGAGTCATACTATTATGATAATATAGAAACATATTTAGGATGCCATATTAGGTCTTGTTAAAAGGTTTAATCATGTCAATTAGGGTCATGAGTCACAATTCATGTTGTTATATCATACTCTAAAGATATTAGTCAAATGATTCATTTCCACGCCTTAACTAATGCATCAAGGATCTAGTGAAGTTAGTGAAAGTGATCAAGTGGATAAGATAGGCAAGAAAGGGAACTTTAAAATCATAAATAAAACTTTATAATATCAATAATGTAAGTAAAAGTGATAAATATGTTAGATATGGTAGTGGTAATGTTTCTTACAGGTTCCTTCTTTCTTTGAGAAGCTTTTTAGGAAGAATCATGAATTATGGGAGTAGATGAAAGATTGTTATATACATTTTCATGAATGGGAGGTGTCCTTATATCTCTTTCAGGTCTAAACCATGATTTTTTTGTCAAGGAGAGGTCAAATCAGGTCAAAGATGCACCTAATTTTCTCTCAGGACTCTTGGCAGCCTCACAAAGGATAGTTTCATATGCTCATTCCATGCAGAGGAGAGAGAGAGGGAGCCTAAAATTTTGGGAAAAAGATGGGGTCATAGTGGCCTTTAAATTTATGGCATTGGTTTCTAGTTTTATATACCCTCATTTATGAACAATCACTAAGACCATGAGGTGGTCTTAAATCCTTTATAAACCCTAAGTCTTAGTTTTGAGCATTGTTGATGCATGAATGAGATAGTGAATAGAAAGTAAGGCATGTAGATGGGAGCAATGTATAGGTAGGTTATAGGTGTAAGATGAGGAGAAAGGGTAGATATGGGTGCTTGAGAGCATTTTTGACATCTCAAATAGTTTTTGATATTAATAATGGGTATTATAAGGTCATATTTTGTTTAAAAGGTTATAAAAACCTAAAAAAATGTCATAAATGGTTTAAATGAAAGGGTATATAAGCTTACAAGTCTATCACTAAGAGTTTAAGATTATGTTTTGCATTTATCATGATATGAAGCTCCAAGAAAGAGATGAAGAACCTATATCATCTTGGGGAAGTTGTAAGGTTATTATCCCTTTATAATTAATGAAAAACATCTATTAATATCAGGTTCATTTGGATGACGAAGCTTCTAAATCCTAATATAGCCTACAAGCCTATTTTCAAGCACTGGGCAATAGGGGCATCTTAGTGATGGGTTTTGAAGTCAAAAATTTAGAGCGGAGCCCTAAAAACATGAATAAACCCCAATATATTTTAATAACCATGAAAATTCCAAGAGTGATAAAAAGATGAAATCTCCACACCAACAGACCATGAGCCAAAATGCACACCTACAACTGCATACCAAGCATGAAGATCACACATGCCTGATACTATGAATGAGAAGAATGTGTATGATGGTCTAGTGAGAATGGAGGGAATAATTGAAGTATGTTGTGATATAATTACACATGGATTATAATTCTCAAAATACCTAAAATAAGATGGATGTAGAACTATAGGTATGTCAACCTGTAGGTCCACACCTATGACCTAAAACATGAACATTTGGCAAAGAAGCGATGCATTTAGAGAGTCTTAGATTAGTGTTTTCTCTTTCTAGGTGTAAATAATATGGATAGATATTTTTTAGTGGTTATGAAACCTAGTGTTGAAGATGAAACTCAATGAAAAGACTTGGAATAACCCTTGTGCATGCCTATAAGAAGGTGCATCTATTATTGGAAGTTTGGCAAAGATGTTATAGGTAGGTAAGAAAGTATATGATTTTTTTCAATAGATGATAAAATCACTCAAATAATATTAGACTCATTTTAGATATATTTACACCAAAGAAACATCTGTAATCTCAATAGAGTACTCCCTAATAGACTGCACATAGATGGTGAAGGCTAAGGTGCACTAATCACTTGAATATATTTATGGTCTTAGAGAGATTCACTTCAATGAATCTAGATGTTTTATGATGGTATAAGACTTATTAAACCATTATCAAGCATTAAAACCCTTTAATGTTCATGAGAAACCATGCTATCACCTCTTAGGCTCGAGCATACACCAAGTATATGGTTTTAGCCATTTCTTGGTTTACCCATATATACAAAGTTTTAAACCCTAAAATTTGACTTGGACCATTATTGGGAGGTATTAAAAGTGAATCAAACATTCTCTTAGATTTTGACATGTGTGAGTGATGTTTAGATCCAAATCTCAATTTCTCAGGCCTAGAAACCTAATTAAGGGCTAATAAAGTGAGAGACAGGTGGATTAAGTATACATATTAAGTGTTTGATAATGATATTTTTTAAAGATTATGAAGAGCCAAATGGGTAATAAAATCTATGTTTGGTTTCCCAAGAGCATCTGTGGAACATTATAGCCAAGGAGCTTTATATGTTTTGAGGGATACAAGAAGATAAAGGCAAATATGGGCCTTAGGTGTGAAATGGACTATTAAATAGTGTATGAGGAACCCAAGGGGTTTGATAATTTTTTTTTAAGGTATATATATGTCATTCATGTATAAATTTTTCATTCATGAATATAAAATAAAAAATTGAGGCATTTGAGCAAAGGTGAGCTGTGAGGATTGTGAGCTTTTGAGAATAAAAGAGGAATTTTAAAAAAATTAGAGAAGAGAGGTGGAAGATTATAATATCATGAAAAGTTAAGTGGAGTTATCAAATCCTATATAAGGGTTTAAATACACCTAGTTTACCTTTAGAGTCTATGATATCATAAAACTCCTAAAATGATCTAATGCCTCTATGTGACAGTCTTTAGAGGTGATCTAAAATCTTGAGTAGAAGTGAGATGACTCTATTCAAGATCTTGACAAGTTTGAATGTTATGTGATAGTATCTAATCATGTTATAATTTTAGGATGAATGGATAGGCTTACATTATGGTTTCTTGTAAGCCAACCAAGCTGTTATAATGAAAGTGCAGGTTCTAGCCAATTTGAAAGAAGCTTGAGTATTGATACTCATCTTCACCATTATGAGAGAATAATTTTAGTAGCTAAGAGTGGTGTGGAATATATTAAAAATAAAAACCAATAATGACACATGTCAGGACATACAATTATAACTCCTAAACAAGAATTGGTAGTTTAATGAATGGGGTTGATGAGTCATCCAAGAATAATAAGAGTTAATCTATGCCACATTGATGAAATAAGAGATCATATCAAGTATAACATTTATAAAGAGTTAATAACTACCTACTTGCATATTCCTCTTACTCATAACTTGTTACTTTGATATGATACTTGTCATAAGTCTCTTGAATGTTCTCTTTATTACTCTCTCTCATTCTCTTCTATATATACATCCTTGTTGGGCTTTGTAAGGGATCATTTCACCATGAGTATGATAAAACCCTACTATTTTTTAATTCCTTTGATCAATTTATAACTTATTTTTCCTAATTTCATGGCTACATGTAGTGTAAATAGTTGAATGCTTGATGAAATCAAGTGTAGACTCAACTCACCTTGGTTTATTTT
The DNA here is from genome assembly GCA_037957365.1 of Torreya grandis. Classification (NCBI taxonomy): domain Eukaryota; kingdom Viridiplantae; phylum Streptophyta; class Pinopsida; order Cupressales; family Taxaceae; genus Torreya; species Torreya grandis. Next base: position 4,539,732 of record JARHVA010000309.1, read on the forward strand.
CTTGTTCTTCTTGCCTCCATGTAGTTTAGCTCACTATTGTAGGTTGTAGAGAGTGTCATTATGGGTCACTTGTGGATTATAAGTTTAAATAATCTTCCCTCATAATCCTAAAATATATTACTTCTCCTCAAATCACTAATGTAATAGGTGCAAGTTGAGATTAGTGCATGTCTTTCAGTCCTATAGGTCATAGTTCATATGAAATAGGTGTTAGTGGTATTAAGATTTTGTGTATCACCTCCCTAGATAGGTTTCTTTCATGTTATCCATCTCCCTTTCCCATTACAAGCTAGTAGTGTAGTGTTGTGATCCTAATTGATACATCAAGAGGAGATACCCATATAATCTAGAGATTCAATCCACCTAATAGGCCACCTATAGCCTAGGATTGTCTCCATGTTACTCAAAATTAAGAAGGCTTGGCAACCTTATCTAGGGTGTAAATTTTGAAGATAACAATTATTACTTTAGTAATAATCACATTAGAATAGGAGTTTGTAGGATTTTTTTAATATTTTAGGAAAGATATTGTGATATATTTAATGGATGGGTTGATATATTTAGGGAGAGATAATTGTGATTTGGTGATAAGGAAGATCTCCTTGTTTTTAGGAGATATCTTCACTATATCTATGTAATTGTGTGGTATTAACTATTGAATTTGAAATCCAATTGAGATTATGTTATTTCCAAATGTGGGGTAGTCCCATAATTTGGTATTAAATTAAGTTTATTATGAGGCCTCTCTGACATTCACCCACTAATTTTTTGTCTTGTCAGGTGGACTAAGGTAATGGGTTAGAAGGATACCATAGACCTCATGTAATCCCATTACGTTTTCTGTTCTCCATGACTTTTTTTTCTTTGTAAAAATGTGTCAAAAAAGAATAACAAGATACCATAGACCTCATGAAACCCCATTGTTCATCCATTCACTCTTATTACAATTTGTCAATAGTAGTAATAGATACCAAAAACCTCATGTGAACTAGATAACATCACCATTTTATTTTATCATCTACCTCTTCAATCTTGTACACTCTATCCATAGTTATATTCCATTTTGTTCACTATGTTCATGTTTAGAATTATTTTTTCTTAGCTTAATATTATGTTTAGATAGATCTATTTTTCATTTTCCTAGGTTTTATGTACACCTATTTATGACAACTTTATCTTGTTACTTTTTGGAGTAAATATAATCTCAAAATTAAGTACATAATGTACAAAACTATAAATAATGTCTTTAAAAATTTCATATTTCATTTTACATTGTAGATATTTACATTTTAAATGTGTAGAGTTATGTATTTTCATTGGTGAAGTTGAAGGGTTTCATTGCATGGTAACCTTGGATCAATTTTGCATCACACAACTCGTTAAAGCCAATTACTTCTAATCAAGATATCTAAAGATCTCTACAATGAGTTCAGACTCTCTTAGTGTCCCCTACTCAAATTAGATATTTATAGTTTAGAGGACCCACAAGCTTCAAAACATAACCTTACATCATTTTTAATGACTTGGTGTAATCATAGATCCACCAACTCAACCTATTCAATGGCTCATGCGATCTACTCCTTTTGCAAGCCTTATGCATTCCCATTTTTTCATGAGCTTGACATATTGAAATGGAAAATCCTTATATATGTATTGATCCTACATATTTTAGAGCTTTATAATCCTCTATATCACCCATTGTGGAATAATTCTGTAACATTAAACTTGTACTAATAGTTAACTTGGTGACTGTAATCTCTCCATTCTCCCCATTGAATTTAGATCATCCTAACCTCCAAGCTCATTGGTAATATTGTGTATGTAAATATTTTTCTTGAAGTATAATGTAAGGTGAATACCTAGAAAATAATAGTTGGTTCTAATCCTCTCCACCATTTTTTAATCCAAGTTATTACATTTAAGGCTCATGATATTTACAACACAAAAGGTTTATTTATTTATTTTATAAAAAGTTGAGAATTTTAACAGTTAAAACTATGTTTTTTTCTTTCACATGGTTAGTGAGTTGCATAGCTTGATTGGGTATAAGTATTTTATAAAGATTGTACGATAGATAGAGGTCTATGGGTCGACCCCCAAACCCTCCTTAGAAGCTTGAAAGTTTTATTTAAAATTCATTTATTAATAAAATTTTAAAATAAAGAAAATTTTCAATAGGATTTTTTAAAGGAGATGACTAATTAGAAAGGGTAAATATTTTGTGAAGGGGATGATTATAGAAGAATGATTTTTTGTAAAAGGGAAGAAATTTATTATTTTTAAAAAAGTATAAGGGGTTACTATCATTTGTAATTGGATGCGTTCTTAGTTGAGACCAGCATCCAAGATATTTTACATTGTGGGGAAATTACAAAAATAGGTGAATCTCAAATGTCAACAACAATTTGGAAGATAGAGGAAAAAAGAATGCTACAATTTCAAAATGTCATTACTTTCCCCATGTTTCACTAAAGGGGGGAATGTTAGGATTAGTCCTCACATTGGTGCTTAGAAATTAGGTGTTTCACATTATAATATTAGTTAATTAGTGTGTGTGTAAATAATAAGTGGAAAAAGTAATGTAAGTGATTATTACATGACTAATACTCACATTAGAATAAGAGTTTTCAGTATTGTTGAGAGATATTAGGAGAGAGATTATAGAAGATATGATTTTAATAAATTTAAGGGACATGTTGAGATATTTAGGCAGAGATAGTTGTGATTTGGTGATATGGAAGATCTTATTTTTAGGAGATATCTTCACTATATCTATGTAACCATATGGTATTGAATATTGAATTTGAAATCCAATTGATATTATGCTCATTTTAAATATGGGGTATTCCCATCAAATCAAAGATGAATGTTCACAAATAAAGGATTAGGAAGAGGAAACATCATTATACTTGATGAAGGAAATGTCAATTAACCAAACATGAAGTTAGATTAAGCATGTACAGACACCTAAATTTTGTATTGGATTTTTTTTGAAATATCAATTTTGATATACTTTGACATACTATAGAACAACATCATTTATCTCAATGATATTAGCATACCTATTAATGATTCAATTTTACAACCTAATGTGAAGCTTCAAATATTTCTTAATATATTTTGAGAAAATATGGCATAAAAAACAAATACTAATCTTGAGGTATATATAAATTATAATGTGAATCCACACTTATCTTCCTATAAGTCTAAATTTGAGGAGGATAATCCTATCAATGTAATTATTGGAATACTTACATATGCACAATTTCAACAAACTAAAATCACATTTTATTATCATGAAATTGCTAATGATTATTCTACCAATGTGCCTTTGTTCATATGTGATTTCATTGACTCATATCCTATACAAATTATATTGGTAGATAATGGGTCAAGTGATAACATATGCACTATGAAATTACTTATTAGCCTTGGTGCACACATAGGTAATTACTTAGTAAAACAAATATTGTAAATTGTTTTATGGAAAATGTCAAAACCCTCATAGGGGAATTGAATCAACACTTAAGATAGAGCCTAAGACTATTTATTATTGGTTCATATTTTTTCGCAACACTTTTGCATTTGATATGTTATTATGGTGACCATGACGTTTAACCCTAATTTGGATAAGAAGATATCCTAATTGGACATAATGGTTAAGGATATATAAATGATAAGGCATAAAGATAAATATCAAATCTACATTAGGCCAATTAATGTATTAAACTTAGATATACTATATGCTGAATTTATTAAACTAATTTAAGCTATTAATGAAAAGTACAATTATGCTAGATATATAAACAACATAAAATAAAGTAATTAATTATTTTTTATGCTAATATAATGCTGGATTTGGTACAAGTGGGAATCAATCATGAAAAAAATTATAGATCATTCATCAAATTTTAGATTTGGTGCCCTTGGCTCTCTGGATAATTGCATCAGCCTTGGACAATTATATAGATGCTAGTATTTGAGTTCTACACCAGTGTCCTGTTTATAATATTCACTAAAATAGGGTGTGACCATCTATATGATTTTGGGTTTGGATTTACCTTCACTTAAGTGTATTTAAATATGAATAATGGATTGTTTCTCCTAGTGAAATGATAAAACCCTAGCTTTCCATCTTCAATGTGACCTTGGGAAAAAATGGGTTAGTGGACACATGGTATCAAGTTGACCTGTAATGACTTAGTTGTGAAAGGGCATTGCCTATATACACAATAATCTATAAGAGTGCCTCAAACTGATGTATTTATCCCCTATGTGTTGGCTTATGTGTGAATCATCTAATGTGTAAAATAAGTACAAAAATGACCTAGCTTGTAACTTAGAAAATATGACCTTATGACTATTTCTTTAGTACTTCAAACCTATAGTTGGGTTGTTCCTTTGATTGATATCAAAATAGGGTATAATATGAACTCTTCTAGTAATTTAAGTGCTTATTGAGTTCTTCTTGAGTGCTCTTATGGTCTGGTTTCTAGGTTTTCATAGGTTGTGAATGAATGAGGGTTGATATTGTATTTATACCAATCATATCAAGAAATAACTCACAATAAAGAACTTAGGTTAACCATTTTGATACATTTCATTTGTAAATTAGATGACTTTATGTCCCTAGACACTTACATCAAGCTAGGATAGTAACATTGATGTTATTATCTGACCTAAATGTTAGCATTTAGCGAGAAGGAGAGCAGGCATAAGTTTAAAACTTGTAGATGTATAAGATAATTACATTTTAAGCATTCTAGATAAGCTAGAATGTTTGTGTCATCAATATAATGCTGGTAAAACTAAGATATAGGCCAAGTGACACAAGATAGAGTAAATGCAAGGCTTGTGGAAGCAAGGCATGTGTATAACTAAGAAGAATAACCAGTCATGATTTTTCCAAGTGTATAAGACTGAGGTACTACATAATCACAAAATATCATCTACATTCCCCCCCTTTCATCTAGTAATGAAATTAATAGTTTAAAGGAAAGGAATAAGTACTAAGGTGTGTATACACACCTTATCTTTGCTTGAGTTAAATTTGAGCGATTTGTTAGAGTTGGGTTTGAGTGTTTTTATGCTGACTGACCTACAACAAAGAGCATGTTACAGTGTATAATTAGTGCATATAATTTGGGTTAAAAGTAATTGAAAAAAATTGAAATTGAAATAACAAGATTTAGTAGTACACATGTGTGTCGATGTAACCACCTTACCTATTAGCAATTTATTTTTGAAAAATATGTATCATTATAAGGATATAAAACTGATATTAGGATAAATACAAATAATTATTTAAAGTGCATATATCTATAGAGAGAGAGAGAGAGAGAGAGAGAGAGAGAGAGAGAGAGAGAGAGAGAGAGAGAGAGAGAGAGAGAGAGAGAGAGAGAGAGAGAGAGAGAGAGAGAGAGAGAGAGAGGCACATGCCCCCAACTTTAGATCAAAAGTGAGTTTCCACTTGGCAATTGAGATTAGCTCCATTGTGAAACCAAATGATACTCATAATGTGGGGATTTTAGATGATCAATTAAAAAATGAAACTTGGCAAGATTTAATCACCCCAACCATACCAAAAGGTGAACTAACTATTGCATTAGATTGGCTCGCTAAAATTCATAAAATTTTGTCAGGTATTAGTACATGCAATAGTTTTAAATTTGAATTTGATTTGGATTTTTCAAAATTAGGCACATGTTGTATAGCATATACACCTTAGATTTGTCTCAAGTTAAAACCATGTCTAACAATAGTACCATGTATATAATTATATCAAATGTGTATTAGAATCATATAATTTTATGCTTTGGCTAGTTCAAAAAACTATATAAGTGTGGAGGTCATACTTATAAAGCATGCCCCCACTATATACGAAGAAATATAAAATTGATATAAGTACCAATTTGGAAGACATGTTTTCAAAACATGCCCCCATTGTAAACTAAGGATGTTGAATATTGAGTAGGTGTGAAGAGCATGCTTCCAAAACATGCCCCCACTAAATATGTGAATTATAAGTACCATACTAAATTAATATGGAGTATATTCTTCCAAAGAATTCCCCCAATGTAATCTAAATTTTTTGAATGTGTGGAAGCCATGTATCATGACATTGCCCCATTAAATTTTCAAACTGGTGTAAGTACCATATACTATGTGAATCTAGAGAACATGCTTCCAAAGCATGCCCCTACTATAATCTGTAAACTATTAAAAATGTGGAAGCCATGCCAACATCACATGCCCCTACTAATATTCCCCCCTTCAGGTGAGATAAAAATAGTACCTGGTATTTAGCTCACCTCAAAAGGGTAAGGCAATTGTAAATTTGTGAATTTAACCATGTAACATATAGAAGGAACAATGTCTAGGTAGATATAATATTAAAGCACATAAAACCAATGTGATCACATGTAGGCCTAAGATGCATGATAAATATCATGTCAACATCTAAATAATAATAGTACAAGCTCAACAAGCAAATAAGCACACACACAATAAAACTCAAAAGTAATTCAAAAGGTAATGGTCTAAGGAGAATATAAATAAGGGGCATGTTAAAATGCCATAAAATTGAATGGACATGACTTAGTCAAATGTCCAAAAAATTAAGGAATGCCATATTCAAATGTCCAATAATGTAATGACATATTCAAATGTCTAAGAAGGAAAAGATTAGGCATAGGGGATGTATACAATGGAACATATGAAAATGCTCAAAAAAGCAAGGAAATAACAAGGCAAAACACTCAAGGAAGTGTGTAAAATAAAAACATAAGAAACTAGCATAAACATGTCATAATGGCCCATGGATCTATTGTGTTAGAAAAAATATCAAGTACATAGAATATCAATTACCATGTGTAATGTATAATTATGGACAATATGCATGTTTAAGTACATATTTAAGCTCAAACATGATAGTGTAGAGTGATCACATAATCATATAGCTTATGTGTATGAAGATCATAGAAAATGGATGCCCCCAATGTCTTGATGACATGAGTAGAAGTAAAGCCCAACACCCATAAGTGTATTATGTATCTGTGTATGCCTATATATGTGTATATAGCAGTAAATGATATGTTAGTCCTCAACATGGAACTAACACATAGATACCAAGGATCCAATAGAACATGTAGGTATCAAAAATATTTTTGGATTTTTTAATTTTTTTTTAAATTTTTTTGGTATTTTTGATGATGAAGAAAGAACATCCTATGATGTCATCCAATGTATGGTCATATTTATCTCCACCCATTTTGAACCTTACAACCTGAAGTTAGATCTTTTACATTGTTTGCATCATGATTGTGTAGGTTAAAAAGATACATAACATGTTCCTCCTCACGTTTTGTGTGTGTAGTAGAAGATGTAATGCTATCATTTGAAATATGTATTAATTTTCCTTCATGAAGAAAAGAAGTGCCTTGTTGGCTTTGGTTAATTTTTGCTTCCATTTGGTATAGCCAAAGATTTTCAAGTGTAAATGCAAATGTAGATGTGGTAGGCATAACCCAAACTCATGTTTGAATTACTTTAGGACCATAAGAAATTGATATCATTATGTTTCCCAAGGAGTCCTTCCAAGTGACCTTCTTTTGAAAATATTGCAAGTTAAAACAAAGCTATTGAAAATGCATTATGCTACAAGTGGTATTAGTTTGTGTAGGATCAACATGGCTATGCCAATAATAAGCATCACCCATGTCTAAGGTAAGTGTTAAATCCCAGTTATGTGTGCATTTTTTTATTTTTTGTGAAGATGATTCCTTTGGAGGATCCTCATATGTAATCTTTTGGTCATTGATAAGATCTTGGATCTTGTGTTTCAAGGTGAAAAAATTTCTCATAGAATGCCCAAGGCCTTGGTGATAGTCATAATAATAATTTGCATCATATCCTTTTGGTAGAGGTCTATTTATATCAACCTTTGTAGGAAGAGGGAGAGATATAAGATGACACTCTAACAAACATAATATTAATGAATCAGGAGGCTTAGGTAAAGGTGTAAACTATCTCCTTGGTGCCTTAGATAAGATAATATGCTCAAATTTTTGTGATGGAATAATCTAATTTTGTAATTGTTGGTAGGGTTTTATGGGTACCCAATTTTTGTATAATAGTATGATCCACCGTACCCTTTGAAGAGGGGATAATATGGACCTAGTTAGAGGGGTGAAAGGTGTCATCCTACTTTGGTTGTGAAAGGGGAATAAAATCCTCTTTATCCTTTTGAAATGTTCTAAATATCAAAATGAGGACCGGATAAGAGGGGCATACAAAATCAAGGGGGAAATCCATGTTGAACATATTTTATGATAGTCAAGGATTATAAATAGAGAAAAGAAATGAGAAAACCCTAAGTGTCATAGGGTTTAATCTTCAAAGATTAAGTTCACTAAATGTTTAACCCTAATTTAGTTAAGAATATATCCTACTTGGGTAAAAAAGATAAGGATATAGAAATGATAAGGTATAAGGGTGAATATCAGATTTATAGTAGGCAATTAATGTGATAAATTCATATGTACTATATGTTAAATTTATTATGATAAAATATGATATTAATAGAAATTATAACTCTGATATATCTATAAATGACATAAAATAAAGTATTTACCTATTTATGATGCTAATATAATGTTGGATCTGGTATAGGTAGGAAGACGGTTTTGAATCAGTCATCAAATTCTGTATCTGGTGCCCCTAGCTCTCTAGACACTTACATCAGCCTAGGATAGTTGCATCAATGCTAGTATTTGAGTTCAACATTAGTGTCTTATATAGAATATTTCTTGAAATAAGGTGCAATGATGTTGATGCTTTTGGGTTTGGCTTTACCTTTGCTTTGGTGTATTTATATTTGGGTTATGGACTATCACTCCTGGTGAAATGAAAAAACCCTAGCTTTCCATCTTCAATGTGAATTGGGGGAAAATAGTTTAGTGGGCACACAATGTTGACCTTACCCACAATGACCCTAATATCAAAGGGTACTATCTATATAGCCAGTAATATATAATAGGGCTTCATACTCATATAGTTCTCCCCTATGTGTTGGCTTATGTGTGAATCTTATAATGTGTAAAGTAAGTACAATAATGATCTAGCTTGTAACTTGGAAAATATGACCTTATGACTACTCCTTAGTACTTTAGACCTGTATCTAGGTTGTTTCTTTGACTAATATCAAAATAAGGAAAATAGAAAAGCTTTTAGTAACTTGAGTACTTATTGAGTGCTCTTTTGGTCTAATTGCTAGGTTTCATATGATGTGAATAAATTAGGGTTGATATTATATTCATACCAATCCTATCAGATATAACTCATAATAAATCACTTAGGTTGACCATTATGATACATTTCATTTGTAAATTGGATGAATTTAGGGCATTGAACACTTTCATTGGGATAGGAAAATAATGTTGATGCTCTTATCTAACCCAAACATTAGTATCTAGGGAGTAGGGGAGTAGACATAGGCTCATAACTTGCAGAGGTATAAGATAAGTAGATTTTAAGCATTTTAGGCAAGATGGGATGTCTGTGTCATCACTATAAAGTTGGTCAAACTAAGAGATAGGGCGAGGGGCACAAGATAGATTAGATGCAAATCTTGCAAAAATAAGGCATGTGGAGAAATAAGAGGAATAAAAAGGGTCGTGAGTTTGAAAAGTGCAATAGAATGAGGTGTTACATAATCACAAAATATTATCTACACATGGATACATAAGATAAATTAAATCCAATCTTTGGTACATCACTTGAAGTATATCCATAGTAGAATATTGGTTATAATTCTAGGTGTTCTATATGATTACCCAATCCAACTTGAGACATCCCCCCTTGCACTTCCACAAAATCATATTATGCAACCTACACATGTTCAACATATGAAAATAAATCATAGATTATTATATAATGTCCTTACATCAACTTTCTATTCAAATTCAACAAACATAATGGGCTTGTCTTTAGAAGTCAATTCCTCATGAAAAAATGTCAGATTTGTGGCATTATATAATTTTTAAAAATTATTGCATGGTTTAGAATTTCTAGATTATGGGGGCATGTGACATGCATGTGCATTCATTCCCATAGTTACAAGTTACAAATTTTCAAACAATTAATTTTTTTAAATGGCATTCAATATTATTTCAGTAGAGTATAGGTGGCATGACATATTTTCATGTTCAATTTACTATATGGTAATTTAAATTTTTTTGTGAAGTGTCAAATAAAATCTATATTCGTTTGCAATGGTGTGAATCATATTTATACACAAAGTGGGCCAAATTGGAGTCTATTGAAACTCAACATCTAGGGTTGAAATTTCTCTAAGTGGTGATCCACATTTGGTGGTTCCATGCCTTCAATTATTTTACAAAGTATTCTACACATTAAAATTAGAGTTGAAGCATATAATATTTCTAACTCAAGAGCATTCAAAGGTTTTCAAATTGAGATGTGATCACTCTCAATTATCCAAAGGTTCAACATTTCTCCAAATGCCTCAACAAGGGGCCAAACACTTCTCCACTTTTAAGTTACATGGTAATTACATTGCATACTCTTTTCGGTGATTACTTTCCTTGTTCTCTTTGAAAAATTCAAATTTTTAATTTTAGATATTCAACTTTTAAATATGGACCGTAACTAATTTTAGTAGCATTATTTTAGGTTTTGCATTAAGGAATCTTGCACAATCAAGCTTTATATCAAAATACAAAGTGTGTTGGAACACTTACGTTGGAACATCCTTTAACAATTTCAATTTGTTTCATCACTATAAAAAAGTGGATGAAAATATAGACACATAAACTTAATCATTAAATACTAGACAAAATTTACTTTCTTCATCCTTATTCTACTTGGTCTATTCATCATTTCATTAACCCAAAATCTACAAAAGAGAGCTTTGACTGTCTTGAAAACACTAAAAATATCATACACACATCCTTATTTAATCCACATTCATTCTTATTCAACTTATAATATTCTTGTCAAGCATGTACCAATAGTCTATGGTCTTCTAAAACAAGTCCACACTAGTAGACAAGAATGCATTGTGGCCCTATCCACTAGTGCAACCTTATCCCCGTTAAAATTTGAGATGTTTCACAATGAATATCTAATATATTTTGTAAAGTCAATTAGTAAAAATATTCAAAATATTCCCATTTATAAGCATTTCAAGACACTCATTTGAACCCATCTAGCAATCACTTAGAAATTCTATGTTACGACCTTGCCTTTTTATGATTTGATAAAATGTTTAGACATTATTGTTATTGATGTATAACTAACTATTATTTTTATTTACTTAAGTTGAAGTATGCGGTTGGATTAGATGTAGTGATATTTAGACTACAGGTTGATGACTTGGCATGTTTTGATTCTACACATGATGATTTTATATATTACAGTTATAATTAATATTTTATTATAGTTCTATTATTATTTATTGATTATTTGATCAGGTACTATTGATATACATTCTGTGGTTGCAAACACCATTATATGATCTAGGATGATGTTTGCATTGGTATATTAGGGTACCAGAATGACTTCTAGGCAGTTAGACAAGTTCTAATAGATATCCATGTTTTTTTACTATTTTCCTACCATTGGACAGTCTTGATTATTTCATTTTTATGTCTCCATATTGACAATCATACTTTTTCACATTTTGTTTTGTGTATTATATTGTACTGTTGTGTGTTTGTCACATGATTGTCATGGATTTATTTATTTCAGTTATCCTTATTTATATTAGTTTATTGTAGACTCCTTTTGCCTCCATGAAATGACTCACCACTCCTTTCTATGCGAACTCTTCTTATTTAATCATGGACTCCCTAAGACTTACCTAGACCTACCCATGACACCCCCCATATGGATTATTACCTAGGCTACTTGTTATATTATTGTGGCTTGGTTATTGGGTTCAGTGGCATTAAAATTTAAATTGTATTTTTAATTATTAATTATTTTTATTATTTTTAATGGTTAATGACTCAATTTTTTTGGATGGTCATTTATGACTGTTGCATTAATGGAAATTTTGGTGGGGGTTGCATTGGAAGTTCATCGATGACAATGGTGGAGGTTTTCTCTCTCCTCACATCGAATGTAGAAATTGAATGGGATTATGGCGAGTTATATTAAAGGATTGGGGAGTTATTCGATGGTGGTTGGATTGGACATGAGTAGGCATATGGAGAAAAATTTAGGGATGAGAGGAGACTATTTTTTTTACACAGGATTGCTTATGTTTTTCAAAACTTGCATGGAGAACAAAAGGTTTATACAATTTAGTTTTTATCTCTACTGGTATTTTTGTGTGTTTTCTTCCTTTGCATTTTTTGGGTAAGCCTCCTTGACTGTTCATCTAGTTATTCATTTTTTTGTGAAGGAAAAGTTTGGAAAATGATTGAGGATACAAATGAAACTAGAAGTCTTAGGACTTCTAGATGAGTATCCAACCCAATAGGGTTCAATATTCACATTTAGAATATAAACTTAAAAAATAGATTTGATATATTATCTAGTTTTATATATAGTTATATATTTGAATGAATCTTAGCCTATAAATTTTTATTGTTATTAAGACTTCATACCTTCATTCTCCATTTAAATGGTTGATTGTGTACATTTTAAATTTTTATGGGTTTAAAATTTGGTTCACCTAGTTGGGTTGTCGACCTTGTTAATGGAATAATGCTTTGAGGGTTTAATGGATTTATCTACATGCATTTTATATATTTAAACAAATGGGTCATTTTGTTAACCATGCACCTTGAGTTTAAATATATAATATTATGTTTTTTGGTTTATTTGAAGGGTATTATTTAAAATGGGTCTCAACCCTTATTTTAATTGACTGTATACTTAGTTTTTGATTTGTTGAAATATAGAAAATAATTAGTTTCTTTATGTTTTAAAGGGATAAGTCATGTGTTATATCGATGACTTATTTAAGCAAGTTATTAGCTGGGTTGATTTGATAAAATGGTTTCGGAACCATGGCATGTGATTGCATGATAATTTTTGATTTTGGGTTAAGGTTAAAATCATTTTAGGGTTTATTTAATGTTTTGATGATTGAGTTTTACATGTGAGTCATGGGTTCTTGGAACAAAGTTTTGACTTGGTCTTTAAATCGAATATTAGTTATAATACTTTTTAGGATTTAATGATTATATTGTATATATATAGATCTTTGTGTTTCATTTGATGTCCCTCTACATATTACTTGAGCGACATGATTTTTATGGCTATGTTGTGATTTCATTAGAAATTTTTGTGTGTCTTCATGTGTAAATTTCCTATGTGTTACTTGAATGGCCTATCTTTGTTGGGTTTTAAAATGGATATTGTGTTTTTTATATTATGTTGAAAATCTTGATGAATTCAGGGGAAGTCTACTAGAATTTTATTTATATATGTATCTTAGGGTTTTGACTTTTAAAATAACCTACAAGTGTTCTTTTTCATAACTTAAATGATTTCATATCGATTCAATGATTTGTGGGCATCATATGAGGTCATGGACCTGATGATGATCCCTTGAATCCAATGGATTGATGTTAGATTTATAATCAATTATTAGTTAAATGATTGTTGGGATCATTGAATGTTTATTTTGGGAATCTTGTATGGTTGAGTCATAATGAATGGTTAATTGGTTTATTAGGCTTATTTGATTTAATTGTTCGACTTTGACTTGGTTGTGTATAACTGTTGAGTTATATGTTTATACTTTATATTTTAGTGTATGACTATGTGAAGTATATCCCTGTTAGATAACCATTCCCAAACTAGACCTAAATAACTAAGCATTAATTGGTATGCTTGTATGTCTGGGTTATAAATTTGTAGCTTGAATAATATAGGCTGATTGTACACTTGGAGGGGTTCCAAGTTAGCTTTTTTTAGTGTAATAGAAATGAATTTAATTGTTAAATCCATTGATATCTCCTTCAAACAGCCTATAGTGGTTATCCCCACTCCTAATTTATATTGATACCATGTTTGGTTATTTCCATTTCATCTCAGAATGGTGTTTGATTGTTGATTGTTTGTGTTATGGTTATTTGTGTTGAGATGTCCAATGACTCAGAATTTGACTTGCTCAAAACTACCTTCTTGACCCTAGTTGTCAAAATCACCATCTAGCTGATGGTTGGGGTGGTAAGGGCCACCGATGGTTTGACTCATAGGGTTGGTTGGAAGGGTTTGTACAATTCGGTTACTTGCTACTCTATTTCTAGATGATTTTGTAGACAACATGAAGTAATTGGTAATGAACTATTTTATGATGATTACACATTCTTAACTTAGTTATTAATGTTAAATTTATTTGGTTCATGAATATAGTTAATATCTTATCACATTTGATATTGGTTTAATTATGTAGCGATTTATGATATGCTAACCTTCTGTTGGAAATGACAGACACAAAAATAAATAAAAGTTTAAATATTGCTTATAGTAAGATGTTAAAGTTTTATTTATATTTGTTGAAGGTAATTCATTTACATATGTTCAGTTATTTGAAATGTTTAGCTAAACATCATTCTTGTTGCTAACTTAGAATATTCATTTGATATTATTAATGCAACATTGATCTCTTGATTTAGTTATATGGTCTTTTTAAACCTAGATAAGACTACTTGATGGTGAATATGAGTAAGGGATTATTTAGGTATATACATATTGTTTACTTTGACATTAAAAGCATACATAAGTATGTTGGTTTTACTTGTTAAGTAAATTAGAGTCTCAATTTAATAAATGGTTATTGTTTATTCATATAAATAGACACTTATGATTTGTTTATATATGATGTTTTAACCATTATAGGTAGTAAATAAAATAGAGAATTCTCTTAACTATTTTAGTTGTACATGGATTATATAAATCTGCATAGTTATATTACTGCTAGTATATGTGGGAAACACAAATAAAATATTCTCTAATGCATACTTCAAACATACCTAGTTGCATATAAAGGTATGTATATTGTTATTATTAAATCTGAAAGTATTGATTTCATTTCTCAAAATTAATATTATACACTTTGTTGAAATAATTAATTTTTTTGAGTTTAATTAGTTTGCTAAGGATGCCTAGAATCAAAATTAAATTAAATTTGGAATGCTGAAATGAATTGATATCAAGTTGATTAAGGAAACTATCTTAGATTATTCGCAGTATGAAATGGAATTATGAAGTGGTGTATTCTCTTTCAATGATGTTATGTAAACAATTGATGGCTATATGCATACTTGTTGATCTTTATACCTATGAACTACATGTGCTTTCATCTTCTTTTTGATGGTTGGATTTGATTGCATTATTGTGCCATGATGTGCTCAACATTATTTTTTAAAATTTTCTTAAATGGAATATTATATTTGGGTTCCAATCAATTGGAAACTTGACTGGAATTCTTTCTTTGTATAAAAGACATTGCTAATTGTATGAGTTTTGTATACATTTAATTATGTGGAAACTTGTTGCTTATGTACTTCTAATTATTTGTTCACTTGAAACCTATTGAATGCATGCATCGATTATACTTGTTCAAATCTGAAACATGTTACTCTATTGTATTTGATCTTACTTAGAAAGTGTTGTATAAATGGATTGCTTCCTTAATGAATTCCTTGCTATAGGAATGGATTAATGAGATAATTGTTCTTTGTTTGAATAAAATTCTAAGTTAAACTATGGCTAGAAAATGTAAAGTACATGTGGAAGTTATATGAAGCAAACATGTTATATTCCTTTAACTCTATAATTGATTGTATAATTAATGATTAACTGATTATACTCTTGGCTATAATTTGTTTTTGATTACATTAAATTATCTTTTATTTAATTATATTGTATTGGCTATTGCTAATATAATATCTTAACATAGATTTGATTATAAGCTACTAATGAAATATATTTGATGAATAATGAAGTTGAACATAATTGTATCACTATTTATTTAATCGAATAATGATATTCATGATTATTAATTGAGTGTTGTGTGAACTAAAAAGGAATATGTTGGAAATGGTGTGGTGACCTTTAGGCTATGAGGTATTTAACAACCTTAGATGGTAGCACTTAAATATTTCCTATGATTAGGGTTTATTTCAGTGGGACCTATAAAAAAATTATGGAGGTCCTAAGGTGAATCAAATTTGTAATGGTGGTGAATCAATTCAGAAGGCATATAGATGCACAAGCCAATCATTCAATTCTACACAATGAATGATGCAAAAAAATGATAGAAGTATGTGGATGGATGCCTATATAACATAGTTAAATGCTGACATAAAACATGGAGTAGGCGAATGCTTATATCATTCTAGAAAATGTTGGATGGTTTAGGTAGACGCCAACAACTTGCAGACGAGCATATGCATAATACAGATGAATGCTAGTTACATGCTAATAGATGTTGAAAATGAAAGGAGTGGTTATGCATGTTATATTGGTTACTCTATTTTGTAAATTATGAACCCTAATTTAATGGATAATATAATGAGAAATGATATATATATATATATATATATATATATATTGATAGTTTTGAAAGAAGAAGAAGAATAATAAATTTATATAATAAAAATTATAGTTTAATTATATTTTTTACCACACACCATGCATTGGGGTTTTTAGCACTTCCAAAAAAAATATCCACATCATGCCAATGAGCACTGACATGATACAAGTGTATATCTCGGAAGTAAGGAATAACACCAACACTATGTGTTACTACTCATAATACATCCATGTCAATATTACATGTTAAAGGGAGTGTTTATAGTGACTCTCCCTTGGGAGAGGTTGCCTAGCTATGCATGTGGGATAATTATCCCTCAAACATGGACATCATTAATCTGCTACATATGAGTATGCCTGGATGTTGCTATCTAATGATAGATGTCAGGAGGCCATAAACATCCACCAATAGATTAAAAATGTCTATCACTATAGACATATGTTGATAATCCATGGGCAACCACTGATTAATCATGGGCATTTGTAGGTAGATCAAAGGCATCTACCAATAGGTAGAGAGCATCTATTGGTAGCCCATGGGTGTCTGCCTATAACTTAGGCCCCAAGGTCATCCATGAGATACCTATTAGTGGATGCCCATAATATTCTAGTAGATGTTGACAGGCTATGGGCATCTACCTATATCTTGTGAGGCAATGAGCATCCATTAATAGCATGTGGGCATCTGTTAATAAGCTACAAATATATATATCGATGGACATCCCATGGGCACCCACCTGGAGTCTTTAGACATATGCCCATATCTTATTGGCATCAAATCCTAGGTTATCGATGCTAACTGGTAGAGTTAAGTGTTTTTTATTTTATTCACATAATACATAGAATTGGTTTACTATGCAAACTATCGACATCTACCTGATTGTATATGGTGAATTCATCAGGATTGGCTTTTGAGGTACTGGTGAACTACATTTATATGAGGAAATTTGTATTCAAATGTAAATGAACCTCTCTTAAAAATTAACTTTGACCTCAAAAATTTAGGTGATCCCACCCTATCATCCTCTCCATAAAAATTGCCAAATATTGACTTTGAAAAATGGAATATTCATATATTAATGAAGATTTGACACTATAAAAACCTTACCTATGATACCTTGATTTTCCATTCTATTCTTGAGTGTTCTCTCTTCTATGCAATGATATCTTTTGTTGTATACTTATGGGATTTATCATAACTTTGCATGTGTTAAATTGATTGTTGGTTGATTTTTTTAATTTACTTTTCTAAAATCATACTTGATTAGGAAATTAGTACAAAAATATATCTTATAATCTTAATGAAGACCTATTTAACCTAAATGATAACATAGGTTATTGAAGTTATCATTTTTGGTTAAATTGACATTAATTATTTAACCATCCTAGAGTGGAATCAAAATTTATTAAGGAAAGAGAGGTATTTATTAAGGGATAAGGACCTATAAATGGTCCTATGTATAAGAATGAGTGCCACATATGGCATTTAGGACCTATCTATGTATGCGTACATAGATACATCTTGAACCCCATTAATACCCTTAAAGGTAACCTACTTCTCCATAGCACCTTTTGTGAGTAGTTATCCCTAGTTAATTACTTCATTTCACCTCCTTTAGTTTTGGTTGTGCATATGCGAGTATACTAGATGATTATTTCTTACATTAGAAAGCAAGGTATCGAGTTTGACATGCATCTAAAAATGAACTTTGATATACAATTCTAATTTTTTTGGGGTTGTTTCATTTGGTATCAGAGTAGTTTTCTACTCCAGGAAACTTTGGGAACAAATATTTTTAAATATGTAATATACTAAGTTATTAATTTGTAATTTCTCAAGATGGTTATAATGTGATCAAATAATGGAAACATCCATAATAACCTATATAATGTTAAATTATCTAAGATCAAAGGTAGAGGATGAGGTAGGGGCCATCGTGGCCATATCCCTATTCATAACCAAGAAGAGATTCCTATAAATAATGCTAATAGTAATAACAAGGGTTCAAATGTTGTTGCAGTCAGTGAGATTATAATCGACAAGCATGTAAGAAATATTTAGTGGAATTTTGGCATCCCTAAATACTTTACAAGGAAAGATTGATAGCTAAGAATAAAGGTTGAATAATCTTGAAGGAGTATCCCAAGAGGAAGTACCTAGATTGGAAATAGGAAAAGTAGAAGGAACTATAATATAAAAATTGCCTTTGACCATAGTTGACCCAATCATCAAAGAGTTAAAAAATATTCTACCACATACATTTACAAGTGAGGAATCAAGTGACGTAGTTGATGCATGGCTGGTGCACTTATAAAAATATTTCAACTTACACAACATGCCATCAATTGTGAAAGCAAGGGTGGTAACTTATCAGCTAGTTGGTCCTGCAACATTATAGTGAAATCACATTTGTGACATTGAAGGATATCAACCCATAGACCTAACTTGGTCAGGTTTTAAGAATAAATTTTGGAAAAGATACATGAATGCTAATTATAAAGAGTAGAAAATCATTGATTTTCAACTTCTAAAGTAGGAAAACATGTATGTTGCTAAGTATGATAAAAAAATTTAAATTTGCTACATCATGTAAACTATATGCATGATGAGGAAACCAAGATCACTAAATTCAAACTTGGGCTCAAGGAAATATTGATGCATGACATCAATATGACAAACCAAAGGACTTTGGCATCAATAATTGAATCAGTCTGTAGGGATGAAGAGAAAGAAAAGTCTCACCAAAAGGCAAGATAAGAATTCAAATCAAATAAGCAATAATCTAAAGCTAAAAGTATTTATTCCATGAATAAGAACTTCTAAAAATTAGACTAGAGTCATATTTTTTGGTAACAATAAATTTTTAACAAGTTTTCTAATCAGAACAAAAATTTCAAGTCTCAAGGATCATCTAAATCTAGTTGTTTTAAGAATGAACAATATCAAAACAATCAAAGTGGACTAACCATGGGTGATAATACTATTATGGTAGCTTCATCTAGACCTTTTGTTTGTTGGGAATGTGGTGACAAACACTATAAAAAGGACTATCCCAAATTGAAATTGGGCTAATCAACTAATCATAGGGTATATGCTAATATTGATAATTGAAATGCTAACTTGTAGGCTACCCTAGTTGAAACCAAAGGTAATATAAATGGGTTTACCTTAACTATTTTAATTGATTTAGGTGTAACTGACTATTTCATATCACCTTTTACTGATAAACAATGTAAAATGAAAATTGTATTGATAAGAGAAGGTTGGGAGGTTGAGTTTGATACCAATAAAAGGGTACCTATTCTTGAATGCTTACAACAAGATAAACTTGATCTTGGAATCTTCAAGACCAATGTAAATCAATTATTCACACCTTTTGGATCTTATAAACTCATTCTTGGAATGGATTGGCTATAAGAACACCAAGCCATGCTTGATTGCATTGGCAAAAGAGTGCAGTACACTAATGACCTTGGGCAACTTGTAGAAATGCAAGGTATTCAAGGGTCATAAAGGTGTAAAACATTTTCAAACCTGTGGCTAAAAATGGATGTTAAGAAGGGAATCAATCTTTACACAATTCAAATAAAATAATTACGCAAAGGAGAGGAACTGGTTCACATAAATTTTATTATTTTGAATGAGTTCATAGATGTCTTTCCTAAAAATCTACCTGGATCACTGCCTAAGCATGAATTTGATTTTCAATTGATATAATACTCAAATCTTCCCTTGCATCTAAATATCCCTACCACATGAATGTGGCTGACCTATAAGAATTAAAGGTATAATTATAAGAGCTTTTAGACAACAGAAGCATTCAACCAAGTGTGTCTCCTTGAGGTGCTCTGATGGTCTTTGTTAAGAATAAAGATAGAACATTAAGACTTTGCATTGATTATTGATTGCTTAATAAGGTAATAATTAAAAATATATTCCTTTGTCAAGGATAGAAGATTTATTTGACCAAATGAAAGGTGTTTCAATCTTCTTAAAAATTGATCTGAGATCGAGCTACCATCAGTTAAGAATCAAAGAAGAGGACATTCATAAAACTGCCTTTCAAACTTGATATGAATATTATGAGTTCATGGTACTACCATATGGCCTGAATAATGCTTCTTCAGCCTTCATAAACCTTATGAACATCATGTTTAGAGAATTTTTGGATAAGTTTGTGTTGGTATTTCTTGATGATATTCTCATTTACTCTAAGAATGAGGCTAAACATGATCAACACCTTCATTTAGTCTTGCAAATATTAAGACATCATAAGTTGTATGGGAAAATCTCCAAATGTGTATTTTATGAATCAAAAATTCATTACTTGGGCCACATTATTTCTAAGGCCAGCATTATTATAAATCTAGCAAAGATAAAATCCATACAAGACTAGCCTGATCTTACAAATGTGCATGAAGTGCACAACTTTTATGGGTTTGGGTGGTTATTACCAATAGTTTGTTAAAAAAAACTCTAGCGTAGCCCATCCTATCACTTCTTTATAGTGTAAAGACAAGAAACTCATATGGATGCCTTAATGTGAGGAGGCTTCTATAAAGCTAAAAGTGATGTTAACAATAACATGCATTCTTATTATTCCAGAACCAAATGGTAACTTTGAAGTATGAGATGATGCTTATAAGGAAAGATATGGAGGAATATTGACCCAAGATGGTAAAGTTATAGATTATGAGTCACAAAAACTCAAAGAACATGAAAATAATTATCCCATGCATGATATGGAGCTTGCTGCCATTGTCCATGCATTTAAACAATTTAAACATTTTTTGTTGAGAAAATCTTTTAAGGTGAAGTCTAATCACCACAATATTGACTAATTATTCTCTAAAGATGATTTAAATGCATGTTAGCATAGATGGCTATAATTTTTAAGTAATTTTGACATGGACATACTATATGTCAAAGATAAGGAGAATCATGTGGCTAATGCACTCAAAATATGTATGTATCTTGCTACCTTATTAGTTTTGGAAATAAATTTTAGATGTGTTATGTTAGAACAATAACTTACTGATGAATTCTACCATAATGTAAGAGTAGGTTTAGTTGATGAGTTTGTAGCAAAGAAATTTGCTATTTTTTTATTAAATTATATTGCCTTATAAGGCATACAAATATAATTTATGTACCCAAGTTGGGTGACTTAAGAAATTATGTGTTAAAATAAGAGCATACAACACCTTAGTATGCTCATCCAAGTGTCACAAAGATGACACATGAGTTGAGAAGGATTTATTTTTGGTCTGAAATGAAGTGCAATATTGCTACTTTTATGGAAAAATGCTTGAAATATCAGTGGATTAAAGCTAAGAATTACCATCTAGGTGGGATGATGTACCCTCATGATATTCCAAGAGAAAAGTGGGCTATAATCTTGATTTATTTTATTGCAGGGCTTCCTAAATCATGCACCAAGCATGATATCATACTTGTGGTAATTGATAAGGCCACTAAATTTGGCCACTTCATTGCTATAAATTTAATGGATGATGCTTTTGTGTTTATAGAACATTTTGTGAATGAATTGGTTAGACTTCATGGCACACCTGAAGTGATTATTTTAGACCGTGATAAATTGTTTACATCAAGGTTTTGGTGATTTTTAACCGTGACCTTTAGAATGTGGTTAAATTTTAGTTCCTCATATCATCCAAAAATAGATGGTCAAACTGAAAGGATCAATCAGGTGGTTGAGGATATGTTGTACATGTATGTCATGGAGCATCAAAATAAATAGGAAGACTATCTATATTTGGTTGAGTTTACATATAATAATTTATATCATTTTGTAATTAAGATGGCACCTTTTTAAGCTCTATATGGGCGTAAGTGTAGAACTTCACTTGGCTGGGACAACTTAGAAAATAGAGTTTTTTTTAGCCTAATTTGCTTTGGAATATGACAAATAGATGGAATTAATGAGGTATAATCTGAAAGTGGCATCGAATCAGTAAAAGATTTATGCTGATCAAAAGAAGACTTCGCATAAATTCAATGTGGGTGATAATGTTTTTTTGTGTTTTAGACTGTAGGAAAGCTCAATAAATTTTTGTAAAACTTTCAAGAGAGCTCCACTTTTTATTAGGACCTTAGACATTATGAATAATATTAGTCCTATTTCCTATCGACATGCTCTTCCTCCTCTATCAAGAATTCATGATGCATTTCATGTTGCTTTGTTAAGAAAATACATACCTGATCCATCTCATATTTTGGATTGGAATCATTTACAGGTCATGAAAGAGGAAAATATCTAGTTAGAACTAGTAAGAATCCTAGACCATCATAATTTTAAAATATGAAATGGAGATATACAAAATATTTTTGTTTAATGGGACCCATTGAGTGAAATAAGTGCTACTTGGGAAGATGCACATCATTTTCGGGAGCATTGTGCATGGTTGTTTGACTAGTCATTGGGACGGCTCCCTTTCAAGGGGGAGGATGTTACAAAATCACATTTTTATGATTTGATAAACTATTTAACCATTATTGTTATTGATGTATAGCTAAATACTATTTTTCTTTACTTAAGTTAAACTATGTGGTTGGATTCGATGTAGTGATATTTGGATTGTAGGTTGATGACTTGGCATGTTTTGATTCTGCATATGATGATTTTATAGATTACTATTGCAATTAATATTTTATTATAGTTCTATAATTATTTTACTAAGTAATATTGATGTACATTATATGCTTACATTCACCGTTATATGAGATAGACTGATGTTGGCATCAATACATTGGTGTACTAGAGTGACTTCTAGGTAGTTGGATGAGTTCTGATAGGTATCTATGTTTTTCAGTTATTTTCCTACTATTGAAAAATCTTAATTATTTAATTTTTATATCATCATCTTGACAATCATATTTTGTTGCATTTTATTTCGTGTACTATAGTGTACTACTATGTGGTTGCCACATGATTGTCATGGAGTTGTTTATTTTAGTTATCCTTGTTTATATCGATCCACTACAGACCTCTTCTCTCGCCTCTGAGAAATGACTCATCACTCCTTTTCATGTGAAATATTATTATTTAATCATGGAATCCCTAAGACTTACTTATACCTACCCATGACACCTCCCACATGTATTATTACCTAAGCTACTTGGTATATTGTTGTGGCTTGGTTATTGGATTTCTGTTGCATTAACATTTAAATTATATTTTTAATTGTTAATTGTTTTATTATTTTTAATGGTTAATGACTCAAATTTTATATATGGTTATTTATGAACATTGCATTAATGGAAATTTTGGTAGGGGTTGCATTCAGAGTGGTTTGATAGTGATAGTGGAGGCTTTCTCTCTCCTCATATTAAATGCAAAATTTGAATGGGGGTATAGGGATTTGGATGGAAGGAGTGGGAGTTAGTCGATGGTGGTTAGATTAGATGTGGGTAGGAAAATGGATAAAAATTAAGGGAGGAGAGGAGTATAGTTTTTTTTACATGAGCTTGCTTGTGTTTTTCAATGATTGCATGGAGAATAAAAGGTTTATGCAATTTAGTTTTTGTTGGGGGATCAATCCAACAATATATTACAATTGTGAAAGCAATAAATGTGGAATTAAATCAGATTGACAAGTAATTAGAATGATAATAGCAAGAACAAGAGATACAAGAAAACACCCTAAAAACTTGTATTAACAAACTCTTTACAAAAGGAATACAATTGAAGAAAGCTTCTTTCTTCCACACCTCTCCTAGGTGTATAGATCTCTCACTAGATCTCTATTCCTCAAGAGCTCTCTCTCTCAAGAACAATCAACTCCAACAAGCCTGGATTGATTCAATTCTGTACTGTTCTTCTCATACAATGAATTACGATAATTCACCCAACTACAATAATCTTCTACAAAGCTAAGAAGATCTAATTCTACATATAGAATTAGGAGACTTGAGCATGTACTTCCAACAAGCAGTTAAGCCACTTGAACGAGGGCTCTAAAAATAGAATTTCTAACAATAGAGACGCGAGCTTGAGACTACAACTCAAAATTATCATGCAAACACTCGCTTCTGTCCACGGAAATAGCTTTCTGGACACGCAGGTAACCGACGTCGGTTCCTGCTGCTTGTCTATGACCGCCATCGGCCGTCGCTCCTGACCGACGTCGGTCGCTCCTGACCAATGCCGGTGTCTGTGTAGACCTGAATCTACTAAAGTATGTTCCTTGGTGAAGCTTTTAGCTCCACACCCTAACAATCTCCCACTTGGAGATAAACAGCTGCACCAGTACCTGTACAACAACATCTTCTAGCTCCTCCATCTTTAACTCAATCATGAAGACCAACAGAAGTTGAATGAAGATTCAACTTCTCCTTTGTAACCGGCTTGGTTAACATATCAGCAGGATTCTTATCTGTATGGATCTTCTCTAGCTTCAACTCACCATCTTCCAATACCTGTCGTATGAAGTGATACCTTAGCTGTATGTGCTTTGTTCTTGAATGAAAGGCTGAATTCTTAGCCAAATGGATTGCACTCTGACTGTCACTATACAATCTGCAACTCTCATGCTCCCTACCAAGCTCATCCATGAACCGTGTCATCCATATCATCTCCTTGCTAGCTTCTATGGCTGCAATATACTCTGCTTCTGTAGTTGACAAGGAAACAACCTTAGGCAACTTAGATATCCAGCTAACCGCCATTCCACCTACAGTAAAAACATAACCTGTAGTGCTCCTCCTGCCATCCAAATCACCTTCCATATCTGAATCTACATAACCATGTAGAGAAGTATCTGAACCTCCATAGCACAAGTGCCTACTGCTGGTTCCTCTCAAATATCTAAGGATCCACTGAACTGCTTTCCAATGTTCCTTACCTGGATTGGCCATATACTTACTTACTACTCCCACTGCTTGGGCAATATCTGGTCTAGTACACACCATTGCATACATCAAACTCCCCACTGCGGAAGAATATGGAACCTTACTCATGTACTCTACCTCATCATATGAATTGGGACATTGTTCTTTACTCAACTTAAAATGTCCAGCCAAAGGTGTGCTTACTGGTTTAGCATCCTGCATATTGAACCGTTTCAACACCTTGTCCACATAATCTTCTTGAGACAATATCAACCTATGATTTTTCTTGTCTCTCTTAATGCTCATGCCAAGGATTTTCTTTGTTGCTCCCAAATCCTTCATAGCAAACGTTTGAGCTAATTTCACCTTAAGCTCAGAGATATCCTGCATGTGTGATCCTGCAACCAGCATGTCATCTACATACAACAATAGAATAATATATCTACCGTTATCAAATCTCTTGAAATACACACAATGGTCTGATTGACACCTACTGTAGCCATGCTCAGTCATAAACCTGTCAAATTTTAAGTACCATTGCCTAGGAGCTTGCTTGAGGCCATACAAGCTTTTCTTCAACATGCACACAAACTTCTCCTTACCCTTGACCTCGAATCCTTCTGGCTGTTCCATATAAATTTCCTCATCCAAATCTCCATGAAGAAATGTTGTCTTAACATCTAGCTTCTCAAGATGCAAATCCTCAAAAGCAACCAAAGACAACACAACCCTTATTGAAGTCATTTTAACAATAGGAGAAAAAATCTCACCAAAGTCAATACCTAGCTTTTGTGCAAATCCTTTCACTACTAATCTGGCCTTATATCTCATCTGTCCATTCTCGCCTTCTTTCAACCTGTAGGTCCATCTGTTCTTGAGTGTTCTCTTACCAGTTGGCAATTCAACCAAATCCCATGTTTGGTTCTCTCTTAAGGACTCCAACTCCTCAACCATGCCACGCTCCCACTGACTCTTGGACTCCACCTGTATTGCTTCTTCAAAACTCTCTGGTTCTCCACCATCAGTTAGCAATAAGTAAAATAAAGAAGGAGAATATCTAATTGGAGGCTTACTCACCCTTTCTGACCTCCTGATGGGTGTCTGAGACTCGTCTACAACACATTGTCCACCCAAATTCTCTGACAGTGATCGACCTCGGTCACCTGTAGACCTGTTACTGGCCGACGTCGGTTCTACCTGATCGACCTCGGTACCTGTCCTGCCAACGTCGGTCTCTATACGGCCGACACCGGTTTCTATCCTGCCGACGCTGGTTCTTAACCTGCCGACGTTGGTCTCTGTGTTTTCTTGCAAGTGATTATTTCTTTTTCCCGCGAGCTCATCTTGGAATTTCACCTTGTCCAATTCACCATTGCTCTGCTCAGACTGATTCAACTTCCTTAGCTGATCACAATACATCACTCTTTCATTGAAAACAACATCACGGCTCCTGATTACCTTGTTAGTTTCTAGATTCCATAATCTGTAACCAAAATCATCTGAGCCATAGCCAATAAACGTGCATCTCATAGACTTAGCATCAAGCTTCTTTCTATTTTCCTTATCTATGTGCACAAAGGCTTCACAACCAAAAACTTTGAGATATGAGAGATCAACCTTTTTATCTATCCATGCCTCTTCTGGAATACCACCATCCAGAGTTGTAGAGGGTCCTCTGTTAATCAGGTATACTGCAGTGTCAATAGCTTGTGCCCAAAACTATAAGGGCAAACCAGCATGCAATCTCATACATCTTGCATGCTCCATTATTGTCCTGTTCATCCTTTCAGCAATACCATTCTACTGAGGTGTCCTTGGAACCATCCTTTGCCTACAGATTCCATGCATGTAACAATAATCTCTAAACTTATGACTGCAGAACTCACCACCATTGTCTGATCTCAGGCACTTTAATATTTTACCTGTTTCATTCTCAACCATAGCTTTCCAAACTTTAAAAGTATCAAATACATCAGATTTTCTTCTAATACAATAGATCCATACCTTCCTTGTAGCATCATCTATGAAAGTTACATAGTACTGTGATCCTCCAATGGAAGCAACCTGAGCTAGTCCCCACATGTCTGTGTGAACAAGCTCCAACTTGTGCCTCTTCTTAGTAGACCCAGTTTTGAGAAAACTAACCCTTTTCTGTTTTCCAAATACACAGTGCTCACAAAACTCTAGATCTATGCCTTTTAAATCTGAAAGCATACCTTTGGACTTAAGAATTGACATCCCCTTCTCACTCATGTGGCCAAGCCTTGAGTGCCACAATTTAGCATCCACATCTGAAGTAGATAATACAGAAGGAGATTTGTTAGTAACACAATTACACAAATAGAGAGTACCTTCTCTCTTACCTCTGGCCATAACAAGTGCACCCTTGGTCACCTTCCAAGATTCTGCTGTGAGAGTTATTGTACAACCCTCATCTCCTAACTTTCTTGCAGAAATCAAATTTCTCTTCAAGCTAGGAACATGCATCACGTCTCTCAACACCCATGTGTTGCTATTCTGCATCTTCAGCTACACTTTACCTTTGCCAATTATTTTACAGGGCTCATCATCCCCTAGATACACTATTCCAAAATCTCCATGGATATAGTCATTGAAATATTCCCTGTTAGGGGTAGCATGAAAAGATGCACCAGAATCTAATACCCAAGATTCTATATTATTATGCAGAGAGAAAATTAAAGCATCCTGTGCAATACCTGCAATCTTGGCTTCTTCCTTTCCTTCATGCTGATTGTCCTCCTTAGGCTTTGACCAACAATCTCTGCTTATGTGCCCCATCTTTCCACAATTCCAGCATTGTGGCTTTCTGCCATTTCTGGATTTAGATCTGCCTTTCCCCTTTGACTTGGATCTTGATCTGCCTTTCTTGCTCTTCTCTTTCTACCTTCCCCTGCTCTCAAAACTTAAAGCATTCCCAGATGCTTCTTCTGTGCTTTTCCTGCATATTTCCTCATTCAAGATAACACTAACAACATCCTCTACTTTCAAAATATTTGATGTAGATGCAGTATTACTTACTGCCATTACTAAGCCATGCCAGCTTTCAGGCAAAGAACATAATATCAAAAGAGCTTTTATTTCATCATCAAACACTATATTCACTGAACTTAACTGATTCACAATTCCATTGAAATCATTCAAATGAGTAGAAACAGATCCACCTTCATTCATATGCAAATTAAATAACTGCTTCATAAGATATACCTTATTAGAAGCTGAGGGTTTTTCATACAAATTTGCTAACGTAGTCATCAACTCTATCGTAGACTTTGCCTGTGATAAATTGGATATCACAGTGGATGCTAGACTCAGTCTTATAGACCCCAGAGCCTTTCTGTCAAGAACTTCCCATTCTTCATCCTCCATGTCTTTGGGCTTCTTTACAACACCTCCTAATGGTAAGTAGAGATGTTTCTGATACAGATAATCCTCTATTTGCATTCTCCAGTGTTGGTAATTTTTGCCATTAAACTTTTCCATTCTCAATTTACTTTCATCTGCCATTGCTTCTCCCACTCAAATAGAGATCCCTACAGAAACCCCTGTGAGAACCTGTAATCAATACACACTACACAAATCTGAACCACCTGTTAGTGAACCTGAGCTTTGATACCAATTATTGGATATCAAGCTCTGAACCTGCAACCTAGGCTCTGATACCACTTGTTGGGGGATCAATCCAACAATAGATTACAATTGTGAAAGCAATAAATGTGGAATTAAATCAGATTGACAAGTAATTAGAATGATAATAGCAAGAACAAGAGATACAAGAAAATACCCTGAAAACTTGTATTAACAAACTCTTTACAAAAGGAATACAATTGAAGAAAGCTTCTTTCTTCCACACCTCTCCTAGGTGTATAGATCTCTCACTAGATCTCTATTCCTCAAGAGCTCTCTCTCTCAAGAACAATCAACTCCAACAAGCCTGGATTGATTCAATTCTGTACTGTTCTTCTCATACAATGAATTACGATAATTCACCCAACTACAATAATATTCTATAAAGCTAAGAAGATCTAATTCTACATATAGAATTAGGAGACTTGAGCATGTACTTCCAACAAGCAGTTAAGCCACTTGAACAAGGGCTCTAAAAATAGAATTGCTAACAATAGAGACGCGAGCTTGAGACTACAACTCAAACTTATCATGCAAACACTCGCTTCTGTCCACGAAAATAGCTTTCTAGACACACAGGTAACCGACGTCGGTTCCTGCTACTTGTCTGTGACCGCTGTCGGCCGACCCTCTGCCGACATCGGCGTCTCTGCAACTGCTCCTGACCAACGTCGGTCGCTCCTGACCCGATGCCGGTGTCTGTGTAGACCCGAATCTGCTAAAGTATGCTCCTTGGTGAAGATTTTAGCTCCACACCCTAACAGTTTTATCTCTGCTAGAATTTTTGTGTGTTTTCTTCCTCTACATGTTCTGGGTAAGCCTCCTGGATGATACATCTAGTTATTATTTTTCTTATGAAATAAAGTTTTAGAAAATGATTGAGGCTACATACCCAGTTGAAAGTCTTAGGACTTCTAGATGAGTATCCAACTCAATAGGGTTTGATATTATCATTTTGAAAATAAATTTGCAAAATGGATTTGAATGTTATTTGGTTTTATATATAGTTATATATTTGAATGAATCTTGGCCTATGAATGTTTGTTGTTATTAAGGATGCATGCTTTCATTCTCCATTTAAATGGTTAACTATGTACATTTTAAATTTTTGTGGGTTTAAAATTTGGTTCACCCAGTTGGGTTGTCAACCTTGTTAATGAAATAATGCTTTGACATTTTAATGGCTTTATCTGCATGCATTTTGTATATTTAAATAAATGCATCATTTTTTTAACCCTGTACCTTGAGTTTAAATATATATTATTGTGTTTCTTTTATTTACTCAAACTAAGGGTATTATTTAAAATGGGTCTCAGCCCCTGTTTTAATTGATTGTATACTTAGTTTTTATTTGTCAAAATTTAGAAAATCATTGATTTCTTTATATTTTAAAAGGTTGATTTATGTGTTATATCGATGACTTATTTAAGCAAATTATTAACTAGGTTCATTTGATAAAATGGTTGCCGGACCCTAGTATGCGATTACATGATAAGTTTTACTTTTGGGTTAAGTTTAAAATCATTTTAGGGTTTATTTAATGTTTTGATGACTAAGTTTTACATGTGAGTCTTGGGTTCTTGGAACAAAGTTTTGATTGGGTCTTTATATTGACTATTGGTTATAATAATTTTCAAGATTTAACGATACATATACATATACATATACATATACATACATATATATATATATATATATATATATATTTAAATAAATGCATCATTTTTTTAACCCTGTACCTTGAGTTCAAATATATACTATTGTGTTTCTTTTATTTACTCAAACTGAGGGTATTATTTAAAATGGGTCTCAGCCCCTGTTTTAATTGATTGTATACTTAGTTTTTATTTGTCAAAATTTAGAAAATCATTGATTTCTTTATATTTTAAAAGGTTGATTTATGTGTTATATCGATGACTTATTTAAGAAAATTATTAACTAGGTTCATTTGATAAAATGGTTGCCGGACCCTATGATGCGATTACATGATAAGTTTTACTTTTGGGTTAAGTTTAAAATCATTTTAGGGTTTCTTTAATGTTTCGATGACTAAGTTTTACATGTGAGTCTTGGGTTCTTGGAACAAAGTTTTGATTGGGTCTTTATATTGACTATTGGTTATAATAATTTTCAAGATTTAACGATATATGTGTGTGTGTGTGTGTGTGTGTGTGTTTGTGTTTCATTTGATGGCCCTCTGCATATTACTTGAGCAACATAATGTTTGTGGTTGTGTTGTGATTTTGTTGAAAATTTTTGTGTCTTCATGTGGAAATTTCTTGTATGTTACTTGAATGGCATGTCTCTATTGAGTTTTAACATGGATATTATGTGTTTTATATTCTGTTGAAAATCTTGAGGAATTCGGGTGAAGTTTATTGGAATTTTATTTATATATGTATTTTAAGGATTTAAATTTTAAAAGAACTTGTAAGTGTTTTGTTGCATAACTTAAATGATTTTATATCAATTAAAGATTTGTGAGAATCATATGAAGTTATGAGACCTCATGATGATCTTTCAAATTTGATGGATCGATGTTGGATTTATAATTGATTATCAGTTGAATGATTTTTAGGATTATTAACTATTTATTTTGAAAATATTGTATGGATGAGTCATAATGAATGGTTGACTGGTTTATTATGCTTGTTTGATTTAATTATTAGACTATGACTTAGTTCTGTATAACTATTGAGTTATATGTTTACACTTTATATTTTATTGTATGACTATGTGAAGTATATCCTTACTGGGTAACCATTCCCAGACTAGGCCTAAATAACTAAGCACTAATTGGTATGCTTGTATGCCTGGGATATAAATTTATATTCAAAATAATATAGGTTAACTATACACTTGGAGGGGTTCCAAGTTGATTTTTCCAAATGTTATGGAAATGGATTTAGTTTTTAAATCCATTGTTATATCTCTCAAGCAGCCTGCAGTGGTTATCCCCACTCCTAATTTATATTGATATCAGGTTTTTTTATTTTCATTTCACCTTAGAATAGTGTTTGATTGTTACTCATTTGAGTTATTCTTATCTATGTTGAGATGTCTAATGGTTCAGAATCTGACTTAGTCAAAATTCCCTTCTTGACCTTGGTTACTGAAACCACCATCTAGCTGATGGTTAGGGTGGTAAAGGCCATTGATGGTTAGGCTTATAGGGCTAGTTGAGAGGGTTTATCTAATTCAATTACTATATTCTCTATTCTTGGATGATCTTACATACAATGTGAAGTAATTGGTAATGAATTATTTTATGATGATTACACATTCTTAACTTAGTTAATGTTCAATTTATTTGGTTCATGAATATAGTTAATATATTATTAGTAGGATGTGAAGCCACTATTCATGAATCACTATTCATAGGCACTATTCATGGTGATGTGGATTGTTAGTGATGTATCTAGGTGATGACTTAGCATGACCCATAGTGGGTGGTATGGCCCATAGAACATCTTTGAAAGTTAAAAGAGGAGGTGAGAGAAAGTGGGATGCATTTTTCCACTAAGTCACATGGATTGGCTTGTGTGAAATCATGTGAGGACATAATGATAGTGGATCACATGTTTCTACTTTAATCATTTGTTGTGGGGTGCAGTTATCTATGGGCTCCTAGTTGGTGAGGTCAAAAATGGGAATATTTTGACTCACACATGTGTGCACATGGAAAGTGGGATACATGGATCATTATGAAAGATTGAGGTCACATGTGGAGTGGGTGAGCACATTCTTGTGAACATGGAGTGGTCAAGTGGGCATGATGAGATGCCATTTAAAGGCTTAAATTTACACATGGGGGGAAAAGATTCCCTATTGTTGAATAGTGTCACCACTTAGAATGTGGCACAATTTATCCTCTCTCTCTATTTTCTCTCTATGTTGTAAATGTTATTTAATATCATTATCTCTCCATTATTAATTCATCATGTTAGAGGATCCATGCAAGCCTTTGGCTTTCATGCTTGGAGGTTGGATCTCATAGACTACTTTTGTTTTGGTTCACAACCCGAATGCTTTCAATGGAAGAATTGAGTGCTTTGTTTGTAATCACTGAAGGAGTTTCTATGGAGGATCTATTGTAGAAGAGAGATTGATGGTAAGTTTAATATGAAGTTTGAAACTACCATTTTACTCGTGGTTTTTTCCCTTGCTTATTTGTAAGGGTTTTTCATGTAATCTCTATGTAATGTGTCCTCTTTCTTGTCTTTATTTTGTAGCTTAATTTCATATTTAATTTATTTCCTTGTAATAACTTTATTCTTAACACTTATCACATTTGATATTGGTTTAATTATGTAGTGATTTATGATATACTAACCCTGTGTTGAAAATGAAAGATGCGGAAAAAGAAATAAAAGTTTAAATGTTGCTTATAGTAAGATGTTGAAGTTGCTTTATATTGGTTGAAGGTAACTCATTTACATATGTTAAGTTATTTGGAATGTTTAGATAAACATCATTCCTATTGCTAATTTAGAATATTCATTTGATATTGTTGATTCAGCATTGATCTCTTGATTTAGTTATATGGTCTATTTAGCCTAGAGAAGAATACTTGATGGTGAATATGAGTAAGGGATTACTCAAGTATATACATATTGTTTACTTTGATGTTAAAATCATACATAAGTATGTTGGTTTTACTTGTTAAGTAAATTAGAGTCTCAATTTAATAAATGGTTATTGTTGATTCATATAAATAGACACTTGTGATTTGTTTAGATATGATGTTTTAACCATTAGAGGTAGTAAATAAAATAGAGAATTCTCTTAAATATTTCATTTGTACATGGATTATATAAATTCACACAATTATGTTGCTACTAGTATATGCAGGAAACATAAATAAAATATTTTCTCTAATGCATACTTCAGACATACCTGGTTGCATATAAAGGTATGTATATTGTTATTATTAAATATAAAAGTGTTGATTTCATTTTTCAAAGTTAATATTAGATGCTTTGTTGAAGTGCATAAATTTTTTGAGTTTAATTAGTTTGCTAAGGCTGCCTAGAATTGAAATTAAATTAAATTTGGAATTCTAAAATGAATTGATATTGAGTTGATTAAGGAAACTATCTTAGATTATTCATAGTATGAAATGAAATTATGAAGTTTTTTACTCTCTTTTGTTGATGCTATGTGAATGAATCATGGTTGTATTCATAATTTTTTATCTTTATCCCTATCAAATTCATGTGATTTTATCTTATTTATGATGGTTGGACTTGATTTCACTACTATGTCATGACATGCTCAACATTATTTTGTAAGAGTTCCTTGAATGGAATATTTTATTTGGGTTCCACTCAATTGGAAACTTGGCTGGAATTCTCGCTTTGTATAAAATACATTATTGATTGTATGAGTTTTATATACATTTAATTATGTGTAAAGTTGTTACTTATGCACTTCTAATTACTGGTTCACTTGAAACCTATTGAATGCATGCATATATTATACTTGTTCAATTCTAAAACATGTTACTCTATTGTATTTGATCTTACTTGGAAAGTGTTGTATAAAGGGATTGTTTCCTTAATGAATTTCTTGCTATAGTAACATATTAATGAGATAATTGTTCTTTATTTGAATAAAATTATGAGTTAAAGTATGGCTTTAAAATTTAAAGTATATGTGGAATTTATATGAAGTAAACATGTTCTTTTTCTTTAAATCTATAATTGATTGTATAATCAATGATTAATTGAATATACTCTTGGTTGTAATTTATTTTTGATTACATTAAATTATATTATATTTAATTATTTATTTCCCATATAATATCACAACATAGATTCAATTATAGGCTATCGATGAAATTTATTTGATGAATAACCAAATTGAACATAGTTGTATCCCTATTCGTTTAATCAAATAATGACATTCATGCTTATTAATTGAGTGCTGTGTGAACTAAAAAGCAATATATTGGCAATCATGTGATGAGCTTTAGGCCATGAGTTAGTTAACAACCTTAGCTAGTATCACTTAAATATTGCTTGCGATACCTTAATTATCTATTTTATTCTTGATTGTGCTCTCTTCTATGCAATGATATCTTATGTTGTATACTTATGGGGATTTAGCATAAATCTTCATGTGTTAAATTGATTGATGGTTGCTATTTATGATTTACTTTTCTAAAATCATATCTTTTTAGGAAATTAGTACAACAATATATCTTGTACTCTTAATGAAGACCTGTTTAACCTAAACAATAACATAGGTTGTTGAAGTTATCCTTTTTTATTAGAATGATATTAATTACTTAACCATCCTTGAGTGAAACCAAAACCAACTGAGGAGAGTGATGTATTTACCAAGGGCTAAGGACCTATAAATTGTCCTATGTGAAAGAATGAGTGCCATATATGGCAATCAAGACTTATCCATGTATGCATATATTGATACACCCCAAACCCCATAAAAATCCTTAAAGGCAACCTGATTTCCCATAGTACCCTTTGTAAGTAGCTACCTTTAGTTAATTACCTTAGTTCACCTCAATTAGTTCTGATTGTGTCTATGTGAATACACTAAATGATTATCACTTGCATCAATAAGTGAGGTATTAGGTTTGACACACATCCAAAAACATATTCTAATATACAATTCCAAATTTTTTGTTGTGGGTTGATTCATTCTACTGTACACTAAGCAAAGAGCACTATTTCTTCTAATTTCTATTATGTTGTATTTTAATAATCATAGGCCAAGTCTTAATATATTTTATTTTAGGTCAACAATATCTATTGTCAAGCATTTCATTCAATCCTCTAGATATATTCATTTAGTTGATGAATCTTGAATCAAATAATCACCCTAGGAGGGAGAACTACATTGGCTGGAGGCCCATTTGGGATATGTATGTAACACTCAAAAAACATAAGGTTTTATTTGGTTATCTCAGCTATTCCCATAACTTTATTCCCCTTTTTTCATTGATATATATATATATATATATATATATATATATATATATATATATATATATATATATATATATATATTGTTGGTGTGTAAAAACAAAGTTTTATATTTTTTAAGTCTTCCACATAACATATTGCCACACAATTAATCAATAAACTCTCACAAATATTTGCACATACCTAGATAAAAAAATTAGGCATGCAGTCAACCAAGATGTGATAATATTCAAAAGGTAAGGTTGCAGTGTGACTCTATTATGCTTTTTTAGACTTGTCATAGTGAATTATTAATTATAAATTTTAGATACAATATAGTTTTAATGTCTTTCTAGCCAATTCCTAGTCACAATCAACACAAAATCTATTTTAGGCAAGTTTGCATATCTATGGACCTATTTATTATTTTCAGCTAATTTATATTTTTATAAAATTTTGTAGTATATTGTATCATATTTTTATATTCATGCATTTCAATTTAAATAGTTTATATCTATTAGTTTGATTCATTTCAATTCAAAATAGATTAAACACCATGATCCCAGTGAAAGGAATCAAGAAAATAACTAGAACTTGAGTTAAAAACCAAGTTCATTTTGTATAAATTAGAAGATCCACATGCTAATATCCTATATGAGGATGCTATAATCATAAATTATATGATGATGTTAGAATATGAGTTGGAAATTCTGGATTTGATTGAAATTAATCCCAATGACATACAAACTCTTAAATTTTATGGTAGTTGTTCTTCATCTAGTGTAGGGGCTTGTGTGGTTCTTATCTCACTAAGTAATGTTTTTTTTTTTACTATTAATTTATATTTGAATGTAAAAACTATATCATGGAATATGAATATTTGATTCTATATTTTCACATTTCATAAGATATAGGAATAAAGAGTTTAACAGCTCAGGGTGACGTTAAGCTAATTTTGAAATAGCTGAGAGATAAGTACTAAATTAAAAAAATGATCATTTAAAGAACTACCATAATAGAGTATGTGATTGTAATCAAGCATTTGAGGCATTTTATATAATAACAGTTCCTATATAAGATAAGATAAAATTTGATGCATTGGTTGTATCTTATTCTCTATTAATTACTCAATCATGTATTAACAAAGATAAATACACTATTGAAATGTTGTATAGGCATAGTGTACACAATAATTTAGGAAATTAAAAAGTGCTTAAAATGATACGTAGATCATTATTTTATTGAAAAAGATGAAAATTTCATGAATTTTCATTTTGAAGGTAGTACTTTTGCTTATAGAGAATCACAATGCCAAGGAGATGAAAATAATACTAGGGACATTTATTAGTAAAAGTTGAGAAAGAAACTAGAATTCAAAATGAAAGGGAACTTGATGAAGTAATCCAACTAAAAGGAAATAAGATTCCACAAGGTTTATTTTCTTTGGAATACTTCATCAAAAAACATGATGGATATATTAAGAAAAATATTTAAGAAGAATCAACCAATTCTCCAAAATATGAAAAAATAAATATCGACACCTCTAAAGAACCCATTTATGTCAACATTGGTAAATGTTATTCAAAATAACTAAGGCATTGGTTTATTAAAAAAAATAAGGATATATTTTTATGGTTTTATGCTAATCTTATTTACTTCAAACCGAAAGAAATGAAGCACAATATACCTATAAAACCTTAAGCTAATCCATATAGACAAAAACATAGGCATTATAATCCTAATATTATTGGGGCTATTCTTGTTAAAATTAAGAAAATGCTTGATGCACATATCATTTTTCATATGCATCATTCCACTTGGATTTCAAATATTATACCAGCTCATAAAAAGAGTGGAGAGATGTGAATTTGTGTTGATTTTTGAAATATGAATCAAGAATCATTAAAATACAACTATCCCCTACCTATCACATGATATATTTTTCAAGAAATTAGAGGTTATAAAATGTTTTATTGTCATAACCCCATCAGTTGACACATTTATATAACCCATTTAAATGAGGTTCAGATGCGTGTCTTATTGGATTATAGTCATAATTGGCTAATCATTTCAAATGTGAATTTTGTGGTTTACACACACACACACACACACACACACACACACACACACACACACACACACACACACACACACACACACACACACACACACACACACACACACACACACACACACTAACACTACATACATACATACATACACATGTATGTATGTATGTATGTATGTATGTATGTATGTATGTATGTATGTACATTCAAGTAGGGTGTATATTCATTATGCCTAGAATACTAAAGTGGTTTGTATGTTTATACATTTACATGTATATACTCCAAGGTGAGTTGTTGAGTGGTTAGCTTAGGAAATATAATCTTGTAATTGTTGTTACAATATTTAATCTTACATTGGGTAATTGTAAAAGCTTATAAGCCATAGTGATGCTTGGCTTGTATGATTAAAGGACCATTTGATTTATTTAAAAATCTTTATGAGTTGGCATAGGTAATTAAAGGCCTATTTTAATTATCATGGTGCGTTAGTGGTATAAGGGTTTTTTATTAGGTTATGACCTTCCTATGTTAAAAGTCATGGACCTTGATGGGTCACGAGCTTGTTATGGCATTAGACTTAGATTGAGGTAAAAATAATTTTATTTTAGGGTTTTATTGAATAGATTTTGGTTGGCTATCATTTTGGTCATTAACTTTGTAGGGAGAAAGAGGAGTGAAGAGAGCATGGAGGAGAATAGGGTTTCAAATTTGAATTTTGGCCTCTATTATGATGGGGTGAATAGGATCAAGGCAAAGAGTAAATAATATATAAATGATAAGAATGAATAGAGAGATAGTGTATGGGGTTTTCAGGTTTGCATTTTGGCCACTTCCATGATGGGGTGATGAGAGGAAAATGAACAACAAAGAGAAGAATAAGAAAATATAGGGTGAGAAAAGAGAGAGAGAGTAGGGGTCTACATAGGAGGAAGTAGAGGAATAGGCCAATGTAAGGAGAGTCGATGTAGGGGTTTGCAGAAGAGTTGGATGATGTATAAGGATATGCCACCATTATGATAGAGAAAGACAAAAATAAAAATTAGCATACACTAAATAGGCATGTGTTTTCTTTTCTAGTTAAAATTTTGTAATTTAATTTTTTTTCTAATAAGTGTAAACCCAGTATAAATTCCCATCGGGGTATATACTCATGTGGGTATGCTTTTCCATAGCCACCTGAGCCTATGCCATGGCTAAGGAAGTGGTAGGTGTATGTGCATAAAATTTTTGGTTTAGAAACTTATTTTCTATGGGTTATAAGGCCTGATAAATGCCTTTTGTTATCAATAACATTAGATATAAACCCAATAACATCTATTAAGCCAACTAATGCTATTTTCTTGTACATTATAAATGAATTTTGTAAACAATTTGGTTATTTTGAGAGTTCTGATATGACCTCATTTTTTGAATATTACATGTTGAATGTTTTATTACACTAATTGAAGATGAACTTGGGTCATTGTCTTTGATGGGTTGTCCTTGTATGGTATACTTACTCACGTTAGAAATTTCCTCTTGTGAAAAATATAAAAAGATATAACAATGAAATTCTATATTTTGTTGTAATTTAATTTCTCCTAAAAATTGTATGATGTTGTGTTTGGTTCTCTTAAAAATTTATTAGAACCACCTGCAATATGTGTACATTAATTTTGAGTTAACAAAGTAATTAAAAAATTGCCTACTAATTTTAGCTTGCTATTTAATACTACCATGATGGTAAATTTTGATTGCTATAAAGGAGGGAGAAAATGGTTATTATGTATTACAGTTTGAAAGAGTCATTTGAATCTCAGACTTAGGTTAAAACCCATGTTTGTTATTAATCATGATCTAAATTATTTTCATTTAAGCATGACATTTGAATATATCTTACATTACTTTAAATCCTGAACCAAAATAAATGATTGTTGTTCATTTTGTGGTGGAAGATAAATCTAACT
Source organism: Torreya grandis (assembly GCA_037957365.1). NCBI lineage: Eukaryota > Viridiplantae > Streptophyta > Pinopsida > Cupressales > Taxaceae > Torreya > Torreya grandis. The sequence goes on from JARHVA010000309.1 coordinate 4,579,744, forward strand.
TGATGGTTGTCCCTTTTATACATGAAATATTGTTGTTAGTTAATGAATGTCGTAGAACTAAATGGACCATTTTATTGTATGATTGGATCATTATTTTTGAAAAGCTTACTATTACCTTGTTGTCCTTACACTTGACTTTATGAGTGGATAGAAAATAGATTTTATCATTATGTGGGCTCATTGACATGAGATATTAGTGTTAGTGAATAATATTTCTTTCGGTGTACCCTATAACACATATATCGTAAGGTACTCGACTGATATATGCATTTTATCTATTTCATTTTGCCTTAATATGATAGTATTCAATTAGAAAGAAAATAATTTGTCAAGTAAAGAACCAATTAAAACTAGAAGAGAGTTTGGTATAATCCTTGATTGTTTAGACCATCATACACTTGTCAAATGCATTGTGGTGTTACTATGGATGAGTTATTAGAGCATACATTATCTTATTTATTTTGGAGGTTATAGTATAAATTCATAGATAATGTACTAGCTGTGAAAAATGTTACAGCACTAAGAATTATGAGACTACCAAATTTCACTCTAAGAGGTAATAAGATAGCTTGAATTATTTTCTTTCCTTCCTAGGCTTAATTATTTGGATGTGGATTAATTTACATAATATTGATTAGAAATAAATTCACATTGCTAGCTTTATGCTAACACATTTTTTTCACCCTTTACAGTGTAGGGGTTATGATACAATTGGTCTTACTTTTGTGAAATTGATTATCTAATTCTCTTTGTCACCTACTTAAAAGTGTTGTTCTCATTAATGTTAACCCAAGATAGAATTCAGGTTGATTAAGACAAATTTGTTGATTTTAATTGTATTGCATTATATTGTAGTTGGATTTATTTCTTAGAGGTTGCCCTATTTCTAAATTCAATACATGTGTGGTAGTATAATTATTCCTTGTACATATGGCCTCTAGTTTATATATAATAGAACTATCAACCATTTGAGGATTGCTCAAACTACTTGTATCAGTCTTAATTATTTGATATTAAGACTTAGAATTTTGTATTATTGTATGCAAATAATATCCTTGCATTTCTTATAGTATTTTATATTGTACTCATAATATACAATTTTTTCTAATCACTCTTTTAAATATATGAACTGGGAATGAAACCTCCTTGATTTAAAGGAAGGATATTGATAATTTTTTGGTGGATCTCTCTAACTATTACATAGTAGTAAAAATATAAATTGGATAGATTTTGGAGTTAAATCTTGATACATTACAGTTGTATGCTAAAGTGACCTTGTCTATAAGCATGGTTAAGTTATCATCTTCATTATCATCACCCTTGGATTTCAATCGAAGGATACCTTGGTTAGCTATAAAAATATAGATTGTACTAAACCATGGCTATAAGTATATATGTGTTAATGATATCCAGCTAACCTCAAGCTATTAAATCATGTTGTGAAAGATGATTATGTTATTTTATTTCCTATTGGTTTAGTTGTGAGCTGCCTGGGACATTCTTTATATATATTGAAAATTTTAATCTTGTGTACATTTATTGCTTAAGCAATCAAGTGTCAAGAGTTGGTTTTATGTGTGTGTATATATTATGAGTGTTGGCTATGCCAAGATATTCTATCAAGTGTTAAAAATGTTATTATAGCCACATTACATTATGATATTGTGGGAAACTTGTTATCAAGATAATATTACAGCTGTTCATACTGCAACCCTTGGGCAATTGGTAAGTTAATAAATGATTTATTCTCAACTCATGAATGTATAAAATCAACCAAGGTCAAGTGGTTGTTAATGGGACTTTTGGGTTGAAGCTTATAAGTTCAATGTATTATTTATCTTTGACAAATTTTTTTTTTTTGGATACATGGTTGACCATATGCAACCAACATGCGATGAGACAACTAGTTCATAATTATAACCCATAATTGGCCTAGTTCATGATGTTGCCATTAAAATAATGGTTGAATTTAACATTTTATAAGTTATTATTATTAATGGTTAAATATCATACTTGTTCTTAATTTATAAATTTAAAAAGAGCCCTTAGTGCAAGGACCTTATGGTCATGGATTTATTTATATAATCCTGACCTAGTAACACTATTATTGGTGGTTCATTATAATAACTATTATTCATTTTATATTGGTTAATATCCCTAATGGATGAGTTATTGCTGGTATGATGAGATTGTTAAAGACTTTATGTTTGATTTTATCATGTACATTATTACATGGTAAATGTTAATAATTCACGTTGGAAAATAGGAATGTGGTTATCTAATTCCCATGATAATCATTTTCCATACAATGGAGCTATATGTGATATGGTGGCATATGCCAAGTGAAGGAATATGGGTGAAATGACCCTTAGGATTATGGATCATAGTACAATGATCTAATGGGGTAGAACCAGAACTGGTCTTAGCTTATGCAATCATAAAGGTGATATGTTTTAAATTTTATGTTGGATCACCTAGTAACAATCTAGTGGCATATTCTTGTTGATTTAAAATTATTACGAATCTTGCATAAGCAAGATATTGGCATGATGATTATTTTGGGCTTTGTTTATGACCTATAATGCTTATTTTGGTACTTCCTTATTATCAAATTTGTATGTTTAATAAATGGCAAGTAAAATAATTCTCAACTAGGCTAAATCTTATTGTTTTGGTCTTTAATCTTATCCATTGAATTAAACTAAACATTGAATATGACATTAAGGACACTTGAGGCATGAATAAATATGTCTAGCCTCATGAGTTACTAAGACATAAATGCATAGGGTAATTGGATACTTAAATAGGGATAAGGATCCCTAGATGGTTTGATGGGAAAAACGAGTGCCTTCTATAAGTTTTGGAGGTTATCAGTATGGACCACACTTTGATACCCTTCGAACGGTATACCATCCTCTAGGAAATCTTCTTCCCTATGACATACTCTAGATATGTTCATCCTTACATAAGTGTCTATGTGACCCAATCCATTTATGAGTTGACTACTCATATTTGTGTAAACCCAAAATGATGTATCTTGCATTGTAAAGTTGCATAGTGAGCTCTACACATAGTTTTATTACGCACTTTGTTTAGAAATTCCCAAATTTTTTTGGGTTTTTCATCTATTATCAGATCTTGTGTTGTAAATATTATTGATAATAATTTTTATTTCTCTCACTCCCTAGAGTTCAAGAGCAATATTAATTCACTTTTAAACTAAATTAAATTGTACTTATTATTGGGTTCATGCTAGTTGTTACTCTAAGAGATGTTTAAAATGGCAATCTACCTTTAATGTTATCATATGATTCTTAAAAACAAGGATAGAGTCAAATATAGTGGTTCTTGTGTTGATAAAATCTAAGGCATGAGTGGCTAGATAAGTAGGAAGAAGTCCTCATTAGGGATGTAACAACTTAAGAATCCATTCAAAGTGATATTGGAAATAGGAACATAAGTTGAATAACCTCAAAAATGTTTTCTTAGAGATTGCCCCAATTTGAAATTTATAAAGTGAATGGACCTAGGATACAAGAAAGGGTGTTGATTGTGGTTGACCCAAGCATCAAGGATCTCATAAACTTTACATCGCTTACTTATATGGGTGGAGAATCTGATGATACAACTAATGCATGATTATGGGTACACATAAGTATATCAACCTATAAAGTATGATGAATAATGTGATTAAGATGGTGTTGTTACATAATGCTAGGTTGTTGGGTATTTAGATTTTTACAATGGTAATTTCTCCATTGGCCTTGGTTGGGTTAACCCTTCTCGAATTTAATTTCATTTGGGCAAACTGCACTTATTAACCATTGACTTGTATGGGATAGTCAATAGGAGATAAGTGGTAAAGGTTTTTCTCTTAGAATTAAGGTAAATAGTGTTTGATATATATTGATGGGTTGTATGGGAAAACCATCACTAGGTGCTTGGAACATTATTACCCTAGAAAGACCAAGGGCTTAACTCAAACCTAGAGGGATAGATTGCGTGTGAGGAGCTAAAATACTTGGGTGAGTCAGTTGAGTTTGAGTTCTCCACTTGTAGAGGGAGTGTCTTGAGCCATTGAGAAATGTGAAGCATGAACGGTTGTGATAACCATTGTTGGTCTTATAGCTAAGATTACTATAATTTATTGTCCAGTAAACTGAATACCTAGTTTTAATTGTTGAAAGGAGCTCAAATGTTGTAATTACAGAACTAGCATGCCACTTTCTAAGATGAATGGTTGAAATTGGAATAAGAATGTCTCCACAAGTTTAAGTTTCCCATGGTTGAGAAAGTTTATCCCAAGGCAAGTCTACCTTTGGGAGACATGATAGTAAGCTTTGGTGAAGGTATGTTGAGTTGTTTCATGTATACAACTATTATTGTTTGTAATTATGTATATATCAGTTTGATTGATTGAATTATGCCATGATGAGATCTGAAACATAAATATCCTTATAAGGCATTGTTATATTTTCTATATTTGGGTAGGAATAAAAAAGGTCTGCTCCTTAATTTTTTTGTTAAGTTTTAATAGAACTTATTATGGACAAACTAAAAAAATTATATAGTTTTAATTTATCAACAACTAGGGTAAGTAATTGTAAGCTCCTGCTTGACTTATGTGTTACTATACATGACTAGTTTCAACAATGCAAAAATATTGAGTAATGTGTCTAATGCTTTGGAAACATTATTTTGTCCCAAGTAGTGGACTTATAAGCAAGACTATGTGGGTCTTATTGAATGAAAATTTTTGATATGGTTGGTTGATTGCAACCATTAGGTAACCCGAAATTGAATAAGTATCAACTATCATAATATTGAGGAGATGGAAAGTATATGTATTTTAGTTGAATTAAAGATTAATTTTTTTATTAGGAATTGGCCTCGTTAGAGTTGAATGAAGAAGCCTATGATTTTGTTACTCTAAAAGGCTAGAAGCTATTAAGTGTGTGGATATGTTTTAATTCCATGATGTTATTATTTTGATCATGGATATGTTTTAATCCCATAAAGAGGCTATGATGTTCTTGGATATTGTTTTACATCTATGAAGATGTTTAATTGATCTTGGGTTGAGTTTTGGCATCCATGAGGATGTTATGATGATCATGGATATATTTTACATCCATGAGGATGTCTTTTGTGAATGTCAACTAAATTTAATGGTTATGGGAAACTATAATTCCCATGATGATAGTATGATAATTATCTAGATCCTTAGCTAAGTTCATCATTTCCCAAGTTTATGTTGTGTCAAAGAAATCATTTCTAGTTAATCATTGACTTGTTGAAACAAGTCAATTGGAATGATAGTGATAGAAGCTTTCTATTGGAATCAAGAAACCATGCTTAGTAACCATTGATAGATTGCATGGGTGAGCTATCTTATGATGATGAGGTATAATATTCTTGGTAGGCCCAAGGATGTAACTTAAGCCTGGAGTACCTAATGGGGTAAATGTGACTTACTTTCTTAGGCAAGTGAGAAAGTTTTGGGGATCTCTCATTATTAATGGGTATCGTGAGCCACCTGATCCACGAGGCATGAACATTGTTGGTAACTCTCCAAGACTCATGGATATGGATTTATGGACTATGTTAGAACACACCCTTCCTTTATACAAGGTGTTGGTGAAATAAAGATCTATGAAACTAAGCATGATGTTATATGATGGTATGTTATGTCATCTGAAATGACATTTGGTTATTGAGTGGACTGATGAGAATCATGGACCCTTGTGCTTCACTTACCCATGTGTTAATTGGTGTGATGTGAAAATACCTTGGCATAAAATGTCAAACCCTTGGATCAACATTGGCATCATAGTATTGCGGTTCATTCAGTACATGTAAAATTGTTGTATGTTGTGTAAACATTCTACATAAATTGTTGACTATATTGAACCATGAAAACTTGTAACTTCTCTATTTTGTGTGAATGTAGTTAACTTGTGAAATTCCATAATTGATCCTTGATATAAGTATTAGTGTATATATGATTTGATGATTTAATGTGATAATAAACCAATTTGTGATGTAGTTTCCCTTTTTGAAATCAGCATCTATAATTAAAATATGACAAGGTATAGTGAATGTATTGTGTGGTGTGATACCGCATCACTACTCTAGCAATGAACATTGATGCAATTATGAGGTTTAGAGTGAAGAAACACTATATCCATGATGATTTGATCAGGTACAGGATAGGGAATGAAGTTTCACATAGGCTAAAAAATCACTTCTCCCCTTTGCATGAAGTAGCTACCTCATTCATTCAGGTTGTGCACCATGAGCACCACAAGTTGGCCATAAGATCTTCATGTATAATGGTCACATCATGGATCTAGTGTTTCTTTGACCATCTCTTAGAGGTTGTTGTAAAAAAAACCTTATGGAATTTATTAATGCAGCCTTGTGAAACACAAATTAATCCTAAAAATTGGACTTTTATGTAAAAATAACAAGACTAAACTTGATGAAATACTTGCATGTATTAGCTTGTAAAATCAGGCATTCTAGGAATGAGGTAATGGTTGATTTACTTGAAAATAATTTTCTAGAATGAATATTCTAATTTAAATGAATGTGTTGACTGGTAAGCACAAACATGTTGTGAACAAGGTATTGTTTATGTATACTTGAAATTAATATCATGAAATGAATATTTTTTATTTGTTAAAACATGGCTGGAATGCATGTTGATTTTATGTTCAAGAGGAGAAATGTAAAGTCTTGAATAGGTAAATTTTTGAATTTTATGTACTTTATAATGCTACCAAGAAGTAAGTGCAGTAATATTGTGGGATTGTAATGCATGAAACCATCATGTGATCTCATAAATTTAGGGAGAACATGTTGAAAACCTTGGGGTTGCATGTGAATGCCTAGTATGGTTTATTTGATGTTTGGCGTGGTTGGTGTGGGACACTAAACTAACCCAAGAATGATGAATGGTGAAAGAAAGGTAACCATAGAATAATGAATCTAAATTCTTGTTGACATTCTGTGATGGATGTTACCAAGAGGATGTACAAGCACAATACATGTTATGGAAACCATAGTGTTATGGTTGTTGTTATTGGTTTCATTCTAGAATGAATGATATAATTTATGTGTGACAAATAATTAAAATTGGTTTAAATATCATATATCTATATGAATGTTTTATTGTTTAACATTTTGTGGAAATGATATAAATTTATGAGTAATATATAGTTTTAAATGTTGTGGGAAGACAACATCTCAAGTTTAAATATTTTGTGAAAATCTGGCTAGTTTGAATTTTGGAGATTGTTGTTATGAAGTTGCAAATTTATGTGATAATAATATTTCCTCATGATGAGAGGAAGCATTGGATAAAAACTATTTTACCAATAAAACTTAGATCATGAATTTGTGATTAAGATGAAATTTTTTAAATACTTCTATTTGGTATGAACTAACAATTGTAAATTTATGATTTGAAGAGTAATAAAAACTCTTTTGTTGATAAATATTGAAGTATATTTGGTGACCATAACCTAGAATGCATACTTTTGCATGAATAAATTGATTTTCTAGCTACATAAGTGGCTAGAAATCAAGTAAAAACTCAGTAGTACTACGTTTAAAATAACATCTTATTATTTAACTTACCAATTTAAGGGAAAGATTAAGCTAAAAAACTTATTTCAAAAAGCATTAATGATTTTATAAGATTAAATATAGCCTTGTGAGGCACAAAAATATATATATATATATATATATATATATATATATATATATATATATATATATATATATATATATATATATATCAAAGCTTGAATATTACATAATTTTATGGCTAGAAAAGGGTGTGTGCAACACCCCATTTTGCTCACCTTGGCCTTGAAAAAGGAAACCAAAATGAAAAGATGATTTCTAGTATGAATAAATGAAGTAAATGGTTTTCCTAGGGGTAGCATGTGGAATTCAAAAAGGTAAGGTTGCATATTTATTCATGATAGAGTTTGGTAAATCTACTTATTATACCAAAAGGGTATGTATAAGGCAATACCCCTTGTTTAAATAATTGACTACGCAAGTAAATAGTGGGCATGACTTTTATTTTGATAATAATTAATAAATTTTATCAATTTGGTTAATTTAATTTTGGAGCTTATCTATTGGTTTCCTTTAGTGTGCAAACATTTTTTAAAAAGAGTGATGAATCCTCTTTTTGATGTAGCATGATTCATGATTATTTTTAGTCATAAGGATGAATCCTCTTTAAGGAGGGGAGGATGTCATAACCACACTAGTTGACACATTTATATAACCCATTTAGATAAGGTTCAATTGCATGTCCTATTGGATAATGGTCAGAATTGGGTAATCACTTCAAATGCAAACTTTATGGTGTGTGTGTGTGTGTGTGTGTGTGTGTGTGTGTGTGTGTGTGTGTGTGTGTGTGTGTGTGTGTGTGTGTGTGTGTGTGTGTGTGTGTGTGTGTGTGTGTGTGTGTGTGTGTGTGTGTGTTCAAGTGGGGCATATATTCATTATGCCTATAATATTAAATTGGTTTGTATGTATATACATACATACATATATATACTCCAAGGTGAGTCGTTGAGTGATTAGCTTAAGAAATATGATCTTGTAATTGTTGCTACAATACTTAAGCTTACATTGGGTAATTTCAAAAGCTTATAAGCCATTTTGATTCTTGGTGTGTATGATTAAAGGACCTTTTTTATTTGTTTAAAAGTCTTAATGCATTGGCATAGGTAATTAAAAGATTTTTTATTGTTTTAATTGTCATGATGTGTTGGTGGTATAAGGGTTTTGGACTAGGCTACAACCTTCCTATGGAAAAATTTGTGGACCCTGATGAGTCATGAACTTTTTAAGGCACTAGACTTAGCTTGAGGCAAAAACAATTTGATTTTAGGGTTTGATTGAATAATGTTTGGTCAGCTATCATTTTGGTTGTTGAATTTGTAGGGAGAAAGAGGAGTGATGAGTTAATGGAAGAGAATAGGGTTTCAGGCCTAATTTTTGGCCACCACCATGATGGTGTGAGGAGGATGAAGGAATAGAGATAAGAATAGAGAAACAATAAGAATAAATAGAGAGCTGGTGTATGGGGTTTTTAGGCCTATGTTTTGGCTATCGCCATGATGGAGCGATGAGAAGAAAATGAACAACAAAGGGAAGAATAAGAAAAGATATGGTGAGAAAAGAGAGAGAGTAGAAGTATATGTAGGAGGATGTAGAGTAACATACCATTGTAAGGAGAGTTAATGCAAGGGTCTCTAGAGGAGCTGGTTGATGCATAGGGATGGTGCCATTATGAGGGAAAAAGGCAAAAATAGAAATGTGTATACACTAAAAAGGCATGTGTTTTCTATTCTAGTTAAAATTTTGTGATTTAATTCCTTTTATAATAAGTGAAAGCCTAGTATAAATTCCCACTAGGTTATATACTCATGTGGGTATGCTTTGTCATAGCCACCTGAGCCTATGTCATGACCATGGAAGTGGCAGGTTCATGTGCATAAAAATTCTAGTTTGGAAACTTATTTTATATCATTATCAAGCCTATTAAATTCCTTTTGTTATCAATAATATTGGATATAAACCTAGTAAAATCTATTAATATAGATAATTATTTTTTCCTATACATTAAAAATGGATTTTGTAATCAATTTAGTTATTTTGGGAGTTCTTGTATGAGCTCATTTTTTGCCTATTGAATGCTAGATGTTTTATTACACCGATTAAAGATGAACCTAGGTCATTGTATTTGATGGGATATCCATGTATGGTATACTTGGTCACATTATAAATTTCCTCTTGTGAAAAATTAAATAAGGTATAACCAAAAAATTATGTATGCTGTTGTAATTTAATTTCTCCTAAAAATTGTATGATGTTGTGTTTGGTTCTCTTAAAAATTTATTAGAATCACTTGAAATATGCATACATTACTTTTGAGTTAACAAAGTAATCAAAAAAATACCTACTTAGTTTAGTTGGCTATTTTATATAGCCATGATGGTAAATTTTGATCTCTATAAAGGAGGGAGAAAATGGTTATTTTGTATTATAGTTTGACTGAGCCATTTAAATCTCAGACTTAGGTTAAAACCTAGGTTTCCTAATAATCAGGAGTTAGATTATTTTTATTTAATTATGACATTTGAATATATCTTACATTGATTTAAAACCTAAACCAAAATAAATGATTGTTGTTCATTTTTTGGTGGAAGACAAATCTAACCTGTTGGTTGGCCCTTTTGTACATGAAATATTGTTATTAGTTAATGAATGTGGTAGAACTAAATGGACTATTTTGTTTTGTGATTGGATAATTATTTTTGAAAAGATTATTGTTACCTTGTTATCCTTACACTTGATTTTTTGAGTGGATAGAAAATATATTTTACCATTCTATGGGTTCACTAACCAGTTAAGATTGGAAGAGAGTCTGGTATACTCCTTGATTGTTTAGACCATCATACACTTATCAAATGCATTATGGTTTTAATTTTGATGAGTTATTCCATCATACATTATTTTTTTTATTTTGGAGGTTCTAGTATAAATTCATAGATAATGTATTAGTTGTGAAAAATATTACAACACCAAGAATTAAGAGATTGCCAAATTTCACTCTATGAGGTAATAAGATAGATTGAATTGTTTTCTTTCCTTCTTTGGCTTACTATTTGGAATTGGATTAATTTATATAATATTTATTATAAATAAATTCACATTACTAGCTTTATGTTGACACATTTATTGCACCCTTTCCAGTGCAAGGGTTATGATATAGTTAGTCTTACTTTTGTGAAATTGATTATATGTTTCTCTTTGTCGCCTACTTAAAAGTGTTGTGCTTGTCAATGTTAAACCAAGATTAAAATCAGGTTGATTAAGAAATTTTTTTTGGTTTTAACTATATTTAATTATATTTTAGTTATATTTATCTCTTAGAGGCTACCCTATTTCTAAATTCAATACCTATACCTTTGTACATATGGCCTCTGACTTATATACGATAGAACTATCAACAATTTGAGGATTGTTCAAACTACTTGTATCAACTTAATAATTTGATAGTAAGACTTGGAATTGTGTATTATTGTATGAAAGTAATATCTTGCATTTATTACAATATTTTATATTGTACTCATAATATACAAAAAAAATTGATCACTATTTTAAAGATGTAAATTGGTAATGAAACCTCCTTGCTTTAAGGGAAGGATATTGATAAATTTATGGTGGATATCTCTAGATGTTGAATAGTAGTAAAAATATAAATTGGGTAGATTTTGGTGTTAAATCTAGATACATTACAAATATATGCTAGAGTGACCTTGTCTATAAGCATGGTTCAATTATCAACTTCATTACTATTACCTTTGGATCTCAATCGAAGGATACCCTGGTTAGCTAGAAAAAAATAGATTATACTAAACCATGGATGTAGGTATATATGTGTTAATGATATTCAACTATCCTCAGACTATTGTATCATGTTGTGAGATATGATTAAGTTGTTATATTTATTGTTGGTTTAGCTATGAGGTGCCTAGGATATTATTTATATATATTGATGATATTAATCTTGTGTACACTTATTTTTTAAGCAATCAAGTGTAGAGAGTAGATTTTGTGTGTGTGTGTGTGTGTGTGTGTGTGTGTGTGTGTGTGTGTGTGTGTGTGTGTGTGAGAGAGAGAGAGAGAGAGAGAGAGAGAGAGAGAGAGAGAGAGAGAGAGAGAGAGAGAGAGAGATGTTATTAAATACAAATTACATTATGATATTATGGGAAACTTATTATTGGGATAATATTTTAGTTATTCATATTGTAGCCCTTGGGCAATTGATAAGTTAATAAATGATTTACTCTCGACTTGTGAAGGTATGAAATCAACCAAGGTCATGTGGTTGTTAATGGGACTTTTGGGTTGAAGCTTCTAATTTTAATGTATTATTTAACTATTACAAATTATTATTTTTGGATACATGGTTGACCGAATGCAACCAATATATGAAGAGGCTGCTAGTTTATCATAATTGTAGCCCATAACTAGCCTAGTTCATGTTGTTGCCATTGGCATAATGGCTAGGTTTATAATTTTATAAGGTATTGTTATTAATGGCTAAATCATATACTTATTCTTAATTTAAGAAGTTGAAAAGAACCCTTAGTGCAAGGACCCTATGGTTAGGGATTTATTTATATAATCCTGACTTGGTAGAGTTATTATTGGTGGTTCATTATAATAACTGGTAGCCATTTTATATTGGCTAATAGCCCCAATGGATGAGTTCTTGTTGGTATGATGATATTATTAAGGATGTTATGTTCATTTTTAGCATGTGCATTATTTCATAGTGAACGTTAATAATTCATGTTGGAAAAAATGAATTTCCTTATCTAATTCCCATGATAATCATCTTCCATATGATGGAGCTATATGTGATATGGTGGCATATGCCAAGTGAAGCACTATGGGTGTAATGACCCCTAACATTATGGATCATGGCAAAATGATATAATGGGGTAAAACCAGAGCTGGTCTTCACTTGTGTGATCATAAAGGTTATATGTTTTAATGTTTATGTTGCATCACTTTGATAGCAGTCTAGTGGCATTTTCTTGTTGATTTGAAATTATTGTGAAGCTTGCATAAGAAAGAGCTTGGTATGATGATTATTTTGGGATTCATTTATGACCTATCATGCTTATTTTGGTGCTTCCTTATTATTAGATTTGCATGTTTAATAAATGGCAAGTAAAATAATTCTCAGTTAGGCTAGAACTTATCCTTTTTTTCTTTAATATTGTCCATTGAATTAAACTAGACATAGACTATGACATTAAGCACACTTGAGGCATGAACAAATCCTTCTAGCCTCATGAATTACCAATCCATAACTGCATAGGGTAATTGGATACTTAAATAGGTTTGATGATCCCTAGGTGGTCTAATGGGGAAAATGAATGCTTTCTATAAGGTTTGAAGGTTATTAATGTGGACCACACATTAATACCCCTCAAACGGTATACCATCCTTTAGGAAAATTTTTTCTCTATGGCATCCTTTAAAGATTTTCATCCTTACATAAGTGTTTATGTGACCTAATCCATTTATGGATTGACTACTCATCTTTGTGTATACCCAAGATGATGCATCTTAAATTATAAAGTTGTGTAGTGAGCTCTACATGCAATTATGTTACACACTTTATTTATCAATTCCCATTTTTTAGAGGGGGGATTGTTGTTTCATTTCTATCCTTGATGTATTTTCACAATATAACCAGATTGAAGTGTCTAATGAAGATCGACATAAACCAATGTTCACAACACCATGGGGAAATTTTTCATAATGAAGAATGCATTTGCATTTTCAAAGAGAGATGATTTAGATTGTAATGAATTGAAAAATAATATGATATCAGTTTATCTTGATGATATGACTATTTTATAAAAAATGTGAGAATATCATTATGAACATTTGGAAAATATATTCCAGAAATACAAAGCTCACATAATTTCATTGAATCTCAAAATTTCTATTTTAAGTTTAACAAAAGCAAAATTACTAGGACACATTATATCCAAATAAGGTATAAAAATAGATCCAAAAATAATTGAGGAAATTTACAAATTGTCTCTTCTAACAAATAAACCTAGTGTTCACTCTTTCTTTGGAAAGGTGAATTTTTTGAGGAGATTTGTACCTAAATTTGTTAAATTAACAAGACATATTTATGATATGATGAAAGGTAAGTTCAAATTTAAATGGATTAAATAAGGAAAGAATGATTTTAAAGAAAATAAATAAATTTATTGCTCAAGAACCTACTCTCATATTTCTAGAATTTAAGAAATGTTTTCTCATTTACATTTACTCATCTAAACGTACTCTTTTATCCATTCTAGTTCCAAAAAATGATGAGAAAATTGAATCACCTAATTATTTCATGAGATGTGGTTTAAAAATCACAAACTTAAATATTCCTTCATTGAAAAACATGCTTTTGTTGTTGTCAAAGTAGTAAAGTAATTTAGATATTATATTTTTAGTTCTCACTCTATTGTAATGGTGTTTGATACAATTGTTGAACATATTTTGACACACTAATAACTTGGTACCAAAAGATGAGGTTAGATTGTGAAATTACAAAAATAAAACACACACACACACACACACACACACACACACACACACACACACACACACACACACACACACACACACACACACACACACACACACACACACACACACACACACACACACACATATAACCTACCAAGATGGTTTGAGGTAGATGATTGTGTTAGATTATCACATAAGAAGCTAATGATCAACAATAATCTCTAATTGAAGATGTGAACAATTCTAAAATCGAATATTTTCCATTAGTTGTGATTTTTGGTTCAATTGATATATGGTATTCAAAAATTTCCTATTTTATAACTTATGGAGATGCCATCACCACCTGAATTAAAAGCAATGAGAACAATAAAATTGAGATCAATTAATTATGTCGTCTAGTATAACACACTCTTCAATAAAAGTATTGATGGATTTTTCCTATGATGTGTAGACAAAGAATGACAAAAGAGAATTTTTGAATATTTTAATAATAAATAATTCATCACTCACTTCTCAACCCATGTCATAGATTATAATATTTTAATTATACATTATTGTTATCTAAGATTTATAAAATGTTCTCAACAATGGGTCATGAAATATGAAGTGTGTCAACAGTTTGTAGGTAGACTAAAGCTTTCATCTCTTTGACTCCTATCAGTGATGATTGAATAAAAATTACAATAGTGGGGTTTATACTACACATTCAAGTATAGGTCATACACACATTCTCACAAATACATACTATTTCAAAAAATGGGTTGAAGTTATCTCAATCAAGCAGACTACTTTTGGAGTAGTATGTAACTTTATCAAGGAGAACATCTTAGTAAGATATAGTGTACCACATAAAATTATCATAGATAATGCATTTAATTTATCTTCCTTATATATAATTTGTTTGTGTTATAGATATAAAATTTACTTATCACATTCCTTATATTAATCTCCACAAGGGAATGGTCAGGGTGAGTCAAGAATTAAAAAAAAAACATTATTACTATACATAAATTGGTGGATGAAAATTTAAAAAATGTCATAAAAATTTATATGATGTATTTTGGGTTGACCATATTAACCCCAAAAAATATATTTGAATGTCTCCATTTCAATTGTTATACGAGGCAAATGCTACAATGCCTATTTCCTTAGAGCTACCTACATTACAATATAGCAAAAGCAATTGAAAATTAAAACTTCATGAGTTCACTTGATAAAAGGATTATACATTTAACTAAAGAGGAATAGAAGAAGATAATGGTTGTTGATAGGATTTTTGAACATCAAAGTAAGGTTAAGATTTAAAAAAATACTAGACAAAGAGATTTTCAAATTGGATATTTAGTTTTGTTGTGAGATGAAAAAGAGAGCCAAAAGGAAGTAAAACAAAATTTGATTCCTTGTGGATTTGTCCTTTCAATATTTGACGCTTTTGTGAAAATAACACATACTACTTGGATTATTAACATGGTATGTATCTTTCATTGACCTATAACGAACAATACTTGAATCATTATTTTTAGTTATCCCCTGCATGTAATTAGATGAGTTATATTTTTTTCATGTTTTCTTTTTTGATTTGTCTTTTCCTTTCATTTTGGTGTGTTCCCTATTTGTATTTTATTCCTTAATTTTATCCTTGTAGTTTCATATTGTAAACTATTTTCTAGAGATACCCAAATCTATGGTCCAATGGACTAATCACTTGTTTGTGCAACCCAAGATTTTGTGGTTCTATTTTTTCCTTTACAGTTCAAGCCCCCAATAAAAACTAGTTATTGTTGTCAAAAATTGAAATCCTCAAAATTTACTAATTTTTACACTTGTGTGTAAACTAGGTCAAAGATTAAAAAAAAATTATAAAAATTTTACCTAATTTTTAAGGTCCAAAACCTATTTGGAAGTTTTGAAACTTTTCATCACCTTAGCTAGTAAGTTTCCTTTAGTTCCTAAAGTAACCAAAACTTATAAAATACTAAAATAGGTCTAAGTTCCCTAAAACCTCTAATCTCAAAAAATGTATATGTGTCGTCAATGTATTCAACTACATAAAGTCCCAAATAGGTATATTGAAGTAATTTTATTTGACATCTCAAATTTATAAGAGTACTAAAGCTTCTAGTTGGGTCTTTACTAAAGTTTTAAGTTAAAATTAAACCATTTTTTTCTAGAAAGTTTGAGTAAATAGGGAACATAGAGAAGTGACTTGAGAACCTAAATTAACTAAAACTCTCAAAAGTTATAAATAAAATTTCATTTTTTCAAAAAAAAATTACAAAAAGTTTCATTGGCTCTTGAAAATCCTGATCAAAACTGGAGGAAAAAAATTTGAATCAAAAAATAAAATTGTTGACCTATATAAGTCAATGTTGGAGTTCCATTTTATCTTAAATTTTTTAAATTAATCTATTGTGGTGATTTTTAATGTGAATAACCTCATACTTGTTCATTGATACTTAGATTTGTGTGTTTTATCCCCTCTAAGGATAGTTTTTTTATCACTCCATTTCCATTATGTCCTTCATTTCATGCGTTTTCATCTTTTCATTTGATTTTGAATTATGTAAATCATTTCCTTTTAATTTTCTCCATTTTCTCTCAATTTTCTTCTATTATTCATTAACAACCTAAACACCTTAAATCTTTGAGCAATTTGAAACCTTTCCCATCAAGTTCCCATGTTACATTTTAGGTGTTTGCTAAAAAAACTAGGAGAAATATTAATAAGAGTTTTTTGATATTTTTATGACCTTAGTAGCCCAAATTTCATATCCACATAAACATTTTCTACCTCCTTAAATTTATATCAAAAACCTAAGAGTGTTATCTAAGACTGTGTTCTACATAACCATACCTACCATGATGAAATTCAAATATATGGGTTATGAGTCTATTTAACCCTATAATTATCATAAATCATTGATATATTTTTTTATTATTATAATCATTGCATAATATTTGGAGAGAATGGATAATGGAATTAGAATGGCTTTGGTATGACGTATTCTAGATAGCAGGCTTGTAGATGTCATTGTGTTCCTAACATCTATCCAATGTGCATATTTTGTGCTCACATGTGGAAAGTATTATGATGTATATAAAATAAAAATAAGATCTTCAGATGATGTGGTGATAGTAAAATTAGATAGTCATTCAATCAATAAGAAATTTGGTATTGCAACCCATGATGTGGTGATTGAAATAAACAAAGATATTGAAAAAAATACTATAATCAATATAATGTAAAGTGTTTGAACATGATTAATAAATATTGATTGAATAAGAATAATATAGGACCTTCCAAAGTCCCAAAATTTCTATATAGAGAATAATTCCATAAATAACTATCAAATGTTAAAACAATATTGAATATAGTTATGGGTCATTCTCATACTCAAAACATTTAAGAATGGATGTGAATATATATCAATGGCATTTGTGTAGGAAAGGAATTAATTGATTGGGTAGACATCATTAATTAAATATCTATGAACAACTAATAAAACTTGAGTATACACAATCATTCTACATGACTGCATTATTGGTATATTCAATTACAAAAATTAGACCATGATTGAGGCTAAATGTTGAAGGATGAGATATTCCAAAGATATTGATGTATGAAAAACTTCCTCAAAAAAATAATGAGATAGGGTAAATGATGTTCTTACTATGCTAGTGTTAAGAAACTTATAAGGTTATATAACAACACATATTTCATATAAATTTGCATCTATCATCAAGAAATATCAAAGCTATTTCATTTAGTTTCTTAGATTTGATATCTCAGAGTTAGAGCATTTGAAGGTACCCCATATAGAATACAAAGATACATAAGTTAAAAAAGGTGATTAATAAAAAAATTAGATAGTTATGTGAAGTTAATAATAAGTGTAACATGAAACATGTAAGTATAATTTCATTCCCCATTGGTTTGAGTTATTTCCTATGTAAAACAACTTGGGATGCCTCAAACATTGAAAATTGAATGATTGGATTTCCAAGGAAAACATATAATAAAAAAAATTATTTTAATATTAATAATTTTTTGAGAGATAATATCAAGATTTATTTTGGCTATTTACATGTACCCAAAATTTGATATTATTGGGAGAATTGTGAAGATGAATTTGTAGTCATAAAAAGAGATTTTTCCAGAATGACCATTGATTATATGAAAGCCTTCAATATTTAATGGGTTATTAGAGGGATAATTGATGATAGATATGATCTATTAGATCCATTTTTCACTTAAAAATTACATTTTATACCCTTTCCTCTAATTTATTAGTCAATCAAAGAATTGACTAATTTGAAGTAATGCACCTAATTTGTTGTAATGAGATCAAGGAATTTATTTATTAAAAATTTGGTTGATTATAACATTGTAGGAGGTTCAAAGAGTTTATAAAATTAAAAAAATCAAAATTGAACCTCACCAACACCTAAAAATTAGTCATATAGCACAAGAGTATGTGTCAAAATCCCTCGGTCTAACCCAGAAGCAAGTGGTGGTGGTGATGGGGAAGATACAAAGAAGAATAAGTTTATTAATTAGACTTTTGGAGATGAATCTTCATCAAAATAAAAGTTAAAAATCAACAAAGCTCATGCATATTCTATTTTCCCAATAAGTGAAGTTCTTTGTTCTCAAGATTTGAATCCTTATATGCTGATTGATCATTTAACCAAAAAAAAGGTATCCTTTGATTCATGATTGGCTCAAGTACCTCTCATGTATTCTTGTGTAAATTTAAGTTTACATTTTCCACCTTCTCTCACATTTCATATCTAACTCATGTTTTATATCCACCTCATGTTCCACCTCTATATATTCCCTCACCTCTAAAGAAAAATTTTATTATAGGAGATTCTCTTACCATTTTCCAACAAGAAATTTCCCCTGTTAATCCCAATACAATTTAGGATACTCATGTGGTTTATTCTTCAATTATTTCATCATTTAATTGGGTACATAAAATGGTTGGAAAAAGGAAGAAAACCATAGTCATATTTTTTTTTAAAAAATTGTGACTAATTTACTTCAAAGTCCCCTACTTAAAAATGCCAGAACTATTTCTAAATTAGTGTTAGACACTCATGATCACACTTTATTGAGACTTCTCAAACCATTTATGATAAGAATAAAGAATACATGAATCCATAATATTATATCATAAGTCAAATATCTATTGGAAAACCAACTCATGAAGGATAGATCTACAACTTCTAGGAGTATGTAGACAAATTGATCAAAAGAACAAAAGAGTGAAAAAAAACATAAAAACAACTTGAAGATCAGGTTGAAATTATTTCAACATACATATAAACATTCCTAAGTAAAACTGATGTTCCCTTAGTTTCTATTCCTAACTCTTCTCTCATATAATACATTGATAAAGATGTTGTTGCGAACATTCAAAAATATATAATTCATGGGAAATTCATGGAAAATTTGGTGGAATAACTTGTTATTGATGGAATTAAGTTTATTGATTAAATCATAAGGGTGGGCTACTTGAAGAAGTTCGAGTTAAAATTATATAATAAATAAAAACATTAATGAAAGGACTCTAGATAAGTATAATCATATATTTTAGAGATATGGCTCATATAGATGATAAAATCATTGTAAATGAATAAATTCTTAACAAAGCAAAAGATAATTTTCACATGTATGGTCTCAGAGTGTGTACTAGAAAAAAAATGTTCTTGAAGAGGACCTGAAGGATGTGTGAAGTCATGAGAAATTGTGTGATGATATCAAATCTTAGATCCATGTTTATATTTGGGGCATTCACTATGAACTAATAAAATAAGGAGAAAATAAATCTTACATAACTACATAAGTAAAAACATAAATTTAGAATATGATCAAAGAAGAGTTGTTCAATGCAAATAATTTTAGTTTATATACCATGAATAAATTAGTGATAACCATAATGATCTCAATAAATGTAAAAAGAATCTTATAATTTTTTTCAAGAATAATGAATTAATGAATGAAATGATGCAAACATGGTTGAAATGCCTAATTAATACTGTCATCCATAAATAACAAGGGATATCAACTACAATGCAGAAATTTAGATCATACAAATTGAAATCATCACAAACTAATGAACAAGGTCAAATTGCAGTGGTCAACCAAACATCTACTCAACTTGATAAATCTTCTCCTTATATCTAGTTTTTATAAATTTTCTCTCTTTATCATTTCTATTTCCTTTTTTAATTTTTTCATAAAGTTATTGTAACTTAAATTTATTATGTATCTCACTCTATAAACATAATTTTAAAAATAAAAAGATGAAATAAAAATTCTTTCTCAAAAAGGTGGTTATAGGGAAGTTATGAAGTAGTTATTTACACTCTTATTATAAATAAGAGCTATGCCTATTGTGAGAAAACTTTTCAGCATTGTCACTAGGTTTGACAAAAAAATAAAGAGAAGATGCATCTTTGTATTTATCTGAAGAATTAATATAAGAGAATTTAACAGGACTCTGTGCTCTTGAATGTCTTGATAAATGGTCAATATTATTATGTCTATTGATTCATTTATTTTTTTCTCTTTCCTTAGAAAAATTTGGTTGAATTTTCATTGCTTTATTTATTTTATGTGTGCTATCATAATTAAAATATGCATTTGTTTAATTATGCATGTTACCTCATCTTCCTCCCCTTTTCTCCCTTTCATTTATTTTCTTTTCAATACATGTTTTCCTTTATTCCATTTTTGTAGTTTCAAATCTAAAAAATAAAAATAATAATTTTGAATATGAATATTATAAATATTCATTTTCTAGTACTTTTTCCTATTTTAAATAAAGGGATCTTTCCCTAATAATAGAGGAGGGAATTTCATCCCTTACATTGTTGAAATAATCTACTCATTTTTTAACTTGTAAAAATATTTTGGCGATAAATTTAAAATTCTTATAGTTACATTACTATGACATACAATACCTAGTCATATACATCAAGTGATTGATTTTAAACCTCTTTCATTGGTTCTTACTAAATCACCTAATAAGAGTTAAACTATACATATATCTTAAATAATACATGTGATTTTTAAGATGTTTAGGTGGATCCTCAAGCCCATTATTACCATATCTATCTTTTGGGATGATGATTTAGGTTATTTCAAAACTTATGACCACTTCTCTAATACTTATAGTGATGCATCTAACTCCCCTAGTCAAATCTATAAAATTTTAGATGAGATCATTGGATATCCATGCTAGCCTATCTCTTACGATTCATGAGTATATCATTGTTTTAATATAGTTTCATTATGATTATATTATTCTATGTGTATTTCATTTCATATGCATTCATCTTTGATTATATGACTTGAATCATATATTTTAAGTTTAACATTCTTGTTTTAGAATTGATATTATTCTATCCCCTTGGATTTAATTATTTGTTATATTGCACTAGTCTTTTCCCCTTGATTTTTGATCTCATTCCAACCACTTGTGAAAAATTCCTGATGGTGATAGCATATATATTGAGACCTTACATCCTAGCATGCATTGATTTCTAAGAGAATTTATAGGTTGTTTGTAATTTTTATCTTCTTAGAGTAGTTTCCCCTTGACTTTGTTATTTATCATTTGACCTTGATATGCACCCCTTTGCCTAACCATTTATATTATTCTTTTGATTGTTCACATTGGCCTCTATTATTTATTTATTGAGATTTTCATGTTTCTTATTGTTTTCACTCTTTGTCTTTCTCTTTTCATGATCTAAATACTTCTAGAAAATTATCAAAAATATAAAACCAACATAAAATGACAAAATAAAAAAATTATTTCATTTATCTTTATTGATTGATGCATATCATGTTATTTTCCTATGATAAATGTTTTAAATATAAATATTACACAAGTGCTTATCATGGTATTCTTTGATTGGGTGAAATACAATATGTAAATGTTATGTATGATCATAGATGTAAAAATGCTATGCATTTTCATCATGCTCATCCTAGGGGCATTGGCACATTGGTTACATGCATTATACTAGGGGCATCTCTATAAAATAAATATATAGTAATATCTTCCTTACTTTACTTTTATTATATAGATCTACTTATAATGATTATAAATATCTTTATTTTTACCTAAATGTTACTTGTTAAATGGATATCTAAAATATGTTATTACATATGACTATCACTACATTTATAAATTTATTACATACCTTGTGACTTCTCAATTTCATCTTTACTATGAATTGGTTCCATCTCATATGTGTTGCTACTATTTTTTGTGCACATTATTATTATATATTACCCTCTTAGGGTAATAGTTCCATATTGGGACATGTTACTTGTTATTATGTTGTAATGTCATTGGGTGAGTCATACCATTGATTATCTCCTTAAGATTATTATTATTTAAATCTTATTCATACATGAATTAAATTAGGGAATATTATTTTTCCCTCTCATTATTGAGCTTATTGAATGCATCTTGACTTTTGGGGTAACACATTGGAATTATTACATCACTAAATTCTACAAATATTTGTCACTACATAAATTTATTATCTATATGTTAAGAGATATAGTATTTTCATAGTCCATAAAATAAAATTAAAATGTTATAAACTATGTGAATGATTTTTAGATTAATGTTTAAATCACACTCAGTGATACACCATCAGGATGATAAAATAATGAACACATATTTTTGATTTAGGACTTTGTTTAAAGATAATACTTGAATAGTTGTGATGTGAACATTTCATAGGAAATAGTTGATATAAAAATCACTCACATAATTTTATCCAAATACACACACACACACACACACACACACACACACACACACACACACATACATATACTTTTTTCTTACACTTTGGGGACACCATACTAATCTAATATCCTTGAGCCTCATTGATCGTATATTACGTAAATGGAATATCCCTTCCCCCTTATGTATTATAATCCTAAAATGATGGGCTGATATAACCTATGTACTTATTATACCTTATCACATGGATATTATCATATTTTCTACATTTATGGATATATCTTGTACACATCAAGACATATATTTTACCCCCATCATTATCAAGTTTAGATCTTACACATTTTTATGTGAGGTCTCATACTTTCACACTCATAATATGTTACTCAATTGGTATATCTTACACCAATGAGCTTATATTATTATCACTATAATCTCTTTACTATTTAATCTAATTGATCCACACCAAGAGGCCCAAGGATTGATGTGATGGGAAATGATACATTTGTTGACAAGATGAAAATTATAAGAGTTGAGGTTATTTAACAAGATGAAAACTAATCACCCATTCTTATGTGTAAGTTTGAAATGTAAAAAATTATAAATTTCATTAAATATGAAGAATAGGGTAAGTACAGATGTGTACAAAGACAAATAAGATTGGGTAAGATAATTCCTGTGGTCAAAAGGGATAAAATTAATTATTGATTAGTTTATACTAAATGTAAAATAATTTAAATCTATATACATGTTTGAATGATAGAACCAAAATAATTCTAAAAAAATACTTTCTATTATTTGTGTGTGTTCTCTCATATTTTTACCCTTAAGAGATGGACAATTATAGAGTATACATAATTATAATAAATGGATAGAATTGATGATGGTTATATAAGGTTGTAAGTTCATCTTCTAGCCAAGTGATAGTCAGAATTATTGATAGTGTGCAGTTAGACTTCTAGGTGTGTGTTGTTAATGGAGGGTTTCCTAAGGATCTATAATTTGGAGAATACCAATTGGTATGTTCTTCAATAGAGAATTTTTGATACTTGGATGTTAAGTGTATGTATGATGTATTGTATAAGACGCATATATAAAAAAAAATTAGCACATAGAGATAACACAAGACATTAATTATAGTTTTGTTTGCATGCCAATAGCAAATGTGTTGCACATGAAGTTAAAAAATAAGTTGTGTAACACTAAAATTTTGTGTAACAAGGGATAATACATTATGGAAACTCAAGGAGGTAAAATGAGCTTGTGTAAAAACTATGTGATGTTCTATAGGAGGTAGATTCAAAGTCCAAATGAGGAGTGCACTAACTCACACAAAAGTTGTGAATGGATAATTCACTCTTTCTTAAGGAGAAATTATTCCCATTATATCTGTGATAAACTATGGGAAGTGATCCCACAACTACTAAAGGTTTTACCACTTATCTTAATCAATGTAATTACCTACCTTAACAAGTTGAACAATTAATCTATGTCTTGGTAGGTGAAAACTTTATTACTTAAATAATATGATCTTTAGGCATTAGATTAGTGTGTTTAGGACCCAAATCCTAAGGATTTTTCATTACTGTGGGATCAAGAAAAGGATGGTAGCATGGATTAAGATGTTCCATGTTGAAGACTAGATGCAAACCCAAGTATTGTAGTAGATCAAGAAAAAAAGCATTCTCTCTAGTTACATGTAAGATGATGTATGAACCATATCATAGAGACTTGATATTGTAGTGTGGACCCTTGAAGCATTACCTGTGTATGTGTAATTAAACCTTAATTCCCACCTTCAACTCATGAGGTGTGTGATGTGTGTTGTGGTAGTATTTATACTTCAACTATTGGCATGAGAGTATATTATCAACCTACTAATGAGTGTTATGATGTGTAACTTAAGAATTTTTTTTACTTACTTTTTTCCCATCCCTGTGTGCATAAAACTATGTTAAATGATGTGTAGTAGGATATGTCAAATGGTGTCATTGATTGGAACCTAATAATGTCTCAAATAGATTCTACCTTATATAGATATGTAAATCTCTATTATACACATGTTGAATGTATATAAATTTATCATCCCATGTGTACTGATGCACACTATTGTACATGCACATAATATGAAAAATGTGTGGTTGACAACCTATCTTTGTCCATATATCTAGGGATGACATTTAATCAACTAATTCATAGTGTATCCATCATGCCCCAAAAATATTTATAGAAGTGATTGAAAAACCATAGGTCATCGTCAGAGATAAAGATGTTCGCAATCAAAAATAAACCCAAATGCAACTAAAGAAAGAGTGTATGGTTTCCAACATGTTGATATTATTATTGTAGGAAACCATGATGTCAATATTGGAGAACCTATATACTACAACAAACATAAATTATTTTTTCACTTTTTTTAGGCATTCTGGTAATGAAATCCATGTTAATGGATTCCCATGATCTAGAATGATTTGACAAAGGTATGTAAAGTCCTAGTTTCTTATTCATGGGATTGTAAATGTAACATGTAATATAATAATTAATGTGATTCTCAACATTTGTGTGCATGTGTGACTATTAGAAGTGTTACTGTAATATTGATAATGTCTTGGTGACACTAAAGTGTCTTGCATATTGGTGCAGTGTACCTCCAAGACAAGTCTCTAGTGAGGCCCCACATTAAGAACACATATATGTCCAAGATTTTATTTAAGCTTGTTAGAAATGTAAAAATATTTAACCCATTAACCCTATGAAATGGTGGTATAGGTGTCTACAAAGTCATTTTTTTCGAGTAGAGAGATACCTAATCAATGAAGATGTGTCCATGTGCATCCAATAGTGTGATGCATGTGTGAACCCATTGTTAGCTAAGGAAATTTTATAACTTATTTTAATTTACCTTGTTTTATTTTAGCTCCAAATGGAACTATTAAAATTATATCATCCACTTCATGTGAAACACAATCTCTATCTTGATATTCTTATGAAGAAAATGAAGTGGATTATGATCAAATTTAATTACCATATCCATCCCTATAATGTTGTGTTTACATTACATCACTACATGAAAAATAATGTACACATATTTCTCATAGGTATAATACCATTGAATTATGTGATTGAATGTTTCATAATGATACACAAATACATTTCTATGTTGTAAGCATTATCCCAGATGCATTGGTGTGAATCTCAAAAGAGTGAAAAATATCAAGCATTTATAAGTCTTGCATAGAGGCACTATTTTAGCTCCTCAAAATCATTCTCTTGTGCATGTATAAATTGAAATTTTACCTTATAATGAATTATCTGACTAAGATAAAATACAATGCATGAAAAACCAAGAAAACCCACTCAAATTTTATCAAGTTAAATAAAATTCCTCAATTTATTGAAATTACATGGATTTGGCCAATCATGGATTACCTTTATCTTTTCTAGATATCCTCATGAGTTTAACATTCTCATATATATATATATGGGGTAGATGGATGCATGGTATTAATATCATCTTATCCATTTATATATCATCCCCAACTCTAGTATCCCATACCCTAACCTACAGTCGAGAGAATGTGACTTGGGATACCTAAATCCATGAAGATCACATGGGAAAGAAGGTAAAATTACATGTATGCCTTTGTGGTAAATAATTTTTCTAAATTATTAAAATTGTGTGGTGCCAAATTTATACTTTTATAATTTGTATTAAAACTTACTTTTAGGAATAGTGTGTAAGATGCACAAGATCATTTCCACATGCTCCTCCCATGTTTTTATGAAGATGAGAATGTCATCAAAGTAGATGATGAAAAAATACTTTAGGAAAGGCCTAAGTAGATCATTCATCAAGCACATGCATGTTGATGGTGCATTGGTTAAGATGAAGGGAATACCCAACCGTTCATATAATCCTTCACTAGCTCTAAATGTCATTGTCTAAACCACCTATGGATGGAATGGTAACTCAATTTAGGTAAATTTTGGTGAAGTATTTTGCACCTTGGAGATATTCCAAGAGGCTACCAATGCATAAATTAGGTAACAATTCTCCATTGTTATCTTGTTTAGGGCATAATAGTCAATGCAAAGACCCCAAGTGCCATATTTATTTGGCACAAAGACTTGTAGGATTTCAAAAGGAGAAGAGATAATATAGTGATCTTGTCTTGATCAGAAAGATCTTATATTTGGATCTAGATTTCATCATTATCCAAAATGGATTAGTGGTATAGTGAAAAATTTGTAAGAGAGGATCAAGGGAACAAATCAATGTGATTCTTTACAACACAATGTGTTGAAAATATATTTGGTCCATAAAATACGTTATCACATAGTTGTAGTAGATTACTAAGGTATTGTTTCTATGTAAATGTGTGTGGGGCATGGCACATTTCTATTCCAAATTTTATTTCATATGTTTGTGCTTCAAATGATAATTTACAAGCATAGAATAAAAATTAACTATGGGAGAAATTAAAATAATTATAGCACCATTCCAATGCTATGAACAAGTTCCATCAAAGTACAAATACTATATGGTTTCCTTGGAAATAGTTCTTATTTTCTACTGATTAATTGCATCTAAAGTTAGAAACTCATAAGTACCAATTCCAATTTCAACATATGCAAAATTTGTTGGTATGGACTCTATAAGATTACTATTCCATTCCTATCTATGTATAAATGTGATTTCATTACCAATAAGGACATAGATTGTATCCTTACCTACAAAATCCCCAGTTGCTTTTAATCAATCTCTACCTAATAAAATAGTATAGTTAGCATGGATATATAAAACTTGTGCATTTGGCATGCACCTGAGTCTTTCACCCTAAACTATTTTATAACAATGCCATGAAACTTACCATAGCTCTTGGTTTGGTGAGAATTAAAACTAGTAAGTTTCTTATTATCAGTTTCATAATATATACCTATTTGATAAGAAAAAAACTTATGTATAATGTTCTTATAGGCTCATGTATCAAGAATATAATTATGAATAATTTTATCAACAATTTTAATAGAAACAAAAAAGGATGGAACACAATCAGCTAGAGGATAATTATATTGAGCAAAAATAGAATTAGATTTATTATTACTAGATCCTTCTTGTAATCCTACTAAATTATTGGGATTTGTGTTTTTAATAACATCATTAATTTTATCAATTTGACTAGGTAAACCAACAACTTGAATTAAATAAAAACTAGTTTTAATGGTTGTCAGATCATCAATAATGATATAAGCACCAACATCATGATAACATATATGATTAATAGTTTTTGGCTTATATGTAAGATAGTACATGTTATCAAATCTAGTTGATAAAGGGTTAGGTTATTGAGAATTTACAGTTCAATTATCATTAGTAGTAATATTATGCATAACTTTATCTCTATCTTGTATGAAATATTTAGAATTAGACATTTGATTATTAGTTATATTTGAATTAACTTTTAGGGCATAATTATAATCCCTTTACCTTATTTGAATAACATAAACCCTAGCATTTTTTATTTGATTGAAAGACTCATCATAACCACACATGTTTATGTTATTAACCAAGTCAATGGAAATACTATCTTTCCCTTGGATGAATATTTTAAATTTTTGAACAACTATACATGTATTAAGATCATGGTCTATTTCAAAAACATGACAATGATGAATATTTTCTCCATTATTAAATTTTTGAGGATTATAAGTTTTTCCTGATGTGGAGGGTTTTCATTACATTTTTGTTTGATTGTGACCAATTCATTTTCAAGATTATGTATGGATTTCAAAATTTATGCATTATAAAAAGCTAAATAGTAGAAGCTCAATTTTTAAATCTAACACATTTTAACTTATTTTCATATTATAAGAAAAAAATAATTTTAGCATCATACTCTATTATGTCTTTATCCTCTAAAACCATTTTATATCTCAAAAGCAATGCACTAAAATTATAATTTAGATATTTTTTTGGATGGTCTCACATCATGATGAATGTTTTGATGCAATTTAGTAAATCTGGTAATAAAATGATAGTTTGTCTCACCTAGATCAATATAAATATTTACAATCTCATTGACTAACTCTAGATATTATAAGCTTACAAAAACAAATTTCTAGCCAATATTCTACATATTTCTACGTTCTAATGACCTTAGTAGGTAGAATAATAAAAGGTTGGTATCTTTTACCTTATAAAGTTTGAAATAATACCATAAGATGAAAAATTTCATTGGTTATAACAAGAGTAGCACAAATCAGTTTAAAATCATCTAGATGATTTTCTCAAGACTCACCAAGGGCTCCTAATTTTGTTTGGACATTAAGTCCTTTAAGTGAAGGTAGCTTACCAAGATAGTTACCAATATTGATTGTATTTCCACAAATCTAAGGTTCTATAGCTTGTTGATAATTTTATGCATCAGAATCAACTTTATTTTCAGTTACTTTAGCTTGGTATCTATTATTTTGTAGAGTAGGGATTGGGTCTTTAACTCTATCTCTAGTTTTTTATTCCATTGGAAGATTCAATGAGCTCTACTGTCTCACTAGGCTTAGTTAGTTATAAATATTTATTAGGACTAGTAAGAACAATATAAATACCAATAGGAAGGGTTTCAGAATGGAAGTGATTTCTAGATAGAGGATTAGTAAACAAGGTTTATTCCCTTTCTTGATGAATATGATGATTTTGTTCTTGAATGTGAAATTGAGTTTGACAACTTAAATTGGCGTACCAATCAATTTCATAGGCTACTTCATCTTCTTCTTCAAATATAACCTCAAGAATTGGATGAAAATCCTAAGTTATATCATACCAAGAAAAATGAATAAGGTTAGAATAAATATCAAATTTATCTTTAGCAATATCAAACTTAGGTTGGATGACATGAGGGTGACTAGTAATGATCATGGACAAGAAAAACTAAAATAAATAAATTAATTAAAAAATGGTTTCTAAAATGTTCCCAGTGGAGTCACCAAATTTTTTGATGGCAAAAAATGTCACATCAAAAAATAAACCCTTTCACCTATTGTAAAAGTCAATATGGAAATAAACTAATATAATCGTAGGGGATCAATGGAGTAAAAGTTGATCCTAAGATGTGGAAATCAGTTTTTTAATAATTATGGGAATAAGTTAGCATAATACATACTGAATTAATCATCATTATATTCAGAAATCAATTTACTTCTTGTTAATATAATCTACATAATCAAATCAAACATATGTAATCTAACCTATACAACAGAGTAAAGCCTATGAGAGAGGCAGTCTATTGAAGGAAAGACATATGACTCATTATAATTAAATAATGCATCTTTTAGTATCAATATTAATGCCACAACAAACTAAAAGATAAATGACACAACAAATTGAAAGAGATAAAAAAATGAAAACATAAACTAAACAAGGAAAAAGAAACAAATACTAACATTTATCTAATTACTAACCGACTATAAAGTGAAACACAACTAAAATAAATAAATCTAATAGTAACTTCAAGAATCATACTAAATAAAAACATAAAATAAACAAGGAAAAAGAAACAAATACTAACATTTATCTAATGACTAACCGACTATAAAGTGAAACACAACTAAAATAAATAAATCTAATAGTAACTTTAAGAATCATACTAAATAAGATGTAAGACCAGTACTAAAATAGATTAAGAAACTACTAAATAAATATTAATCTATAGTAGAAAGATATATGACTCATTATAATTAAATAATGCATCTTTTAGTATCAATATTAATGCCACAACAAACTAAAAGATAAATGACACAACAAATTGCAAGAGATAAAAAAATGAAAACATAAACTAAACAAGGAAAAAGAAACAAATACTAACATTTATCTAATGACTAACCAACTATAAAGTGAAACACAACTAAAATAAATAAATCTAATAGTAACTTCAAGAATAATACTAAATAAGATATAAGACCAGTACTAAAATAGATTAAGAAACTACTAAATAAATATTAATCTATAGTAGCAAGACTAAACCAATGAATACTAATCTAAAGAAATAAATTAAATGAAGATCAAATAAAGAAGCAAGACAAAAACTTAGAATAATGAGATAATAAAGTAATACAAATTAAAAAAAATAACACATTAATATTATTAAATGAAATAACTGAGACTAAATGACTAAGATACGAACATAAAGAGAAAACTAATACTAATTAAGAAAATAACTAATTAATCTAAAGAACTAATCTAATAGAAAATAAAGTTAAGCAACTAAGTAAATGAAGCAAATTAAAATAACTAATTAAAATAAAGGGTGTGTGAACTTGAAAAAGAATTGACTTTGGAGTATAAAAAATGATTTTATTAAAAAAAATCCAAATAAGTTTGATAAAAAATGAATCTTTCAATAAAATATCACTATATAATTGATAGATTAATAATCAATCTTAAAATATGATGTTTTCATCATTATTGAGTAAAGTACGTGAGGTTTTGCACATAAGACTTAATATTTTCAATAATCAATAACATCAATACTTGATAATATTTAAATAATCTATTATAAATAAATCAAGAAACCTAAATATATCTACATTATTTAAGAAAATTACTTCACTATCAAAGAAGATATTATTGATTTATCTTTAAGTGATTATTCAATCTTAGAGATGATTGAACAAAATAAGAAAGATATTGAATCTTAAGAATCTAATAGCTCTTAATACCTACGCATTTTATCTCCCATTGTTATGTGTCTTCAATATTCTTACAAAAAAACTTCATTGAAGGTGGTTATATTTTGAAGTTACAACTAACCTTTAGTTAGTAGCTTCCTTGAGGGGCATTAGTCAAAGCATCTCAGGCTGTGTATAAATAAGAGTCACTTGACGTACCTCATCCATATGGATGAGATCACCAGCTAGCTTGGCATTGACCTCTAAAAAAATGTTACCATGAAAATTCAAGGATGAAAATGTGATATTATCAAGGATTGTCCAAAAATTTAGGTCATTTACATCAAAGTGAATTGAGACATGGGTTCCGTGATGGAATGGTCTAAATAAAACATTGGTATCCCTACGATGCCTAGAATATATTTCATGGTGACTATTCTATGAATGCGCCCCACTATTTTTTTGTATGCTACCTCTTCCCCAAACATTCTTATTAGAATATTTAAAATATGGTGTCTAACCAAACATAGTTTTAAATTTGAAAGAACTCAAATAATAACCTTTAAAATCACATATCTTAAATAATCTAAGAACTGCATCTAAAAATATTTTATAGAATGACGTACAAGTGTTCATCAATACTAAATGAATTATTCCCAAGACAACTGTAGATAGAAAATATCTTTCAAGAAAACCTTTTCATAGTCAATAGCATATTCATCATGTCTTTGCTTAAACCAAAATGACAAAATTTGTTAAATGAGAACAATCCATGAAATTGCTATCATAGAAACTTCATAATTCATAAATATTCATATGCTTTGCATGTAGACTTACACATGTTTTAAGGCATTCTAACCTTTATCAACAATTATTATGTATACCAATCTAGTGTATGTAAAGTACCAGTTGTGCCAAAGCTTCAAAAAATTCCTTCGACATTTTATGCAAAACTAAAAACATACAACTTTGGCTTTACATTTTGAGCTCTAAACCATTGTGTAAATTGCATTAAATTATTCATATTAACATGAAGGGTTTCAAAAATATCAACAATTTTTTAGCATAGATTTGGCAAAATGAAGGCCATATAAATAATTTATGTTAACCAAACTATCTTTGAGCATCCAAGAACTTCAAAAACTCATGAAAATTTATGCATGCATACAAAAAATAACTATCATCTTACGACTAACTAAAAAATAATGTATTTCATATAAGATGATAGCATAGTGACAAAGACATCCCTTAAGAAAATGGGCTCCAATAATAATGAAAATAAAACCTTGAATACCTTCAAACCTTATCATAATATAAATATAACAAACCTTGTACATTTATGCAATTATAATCCTTTATGAAACTGAGTTTATATTACACAATATAAACCTTTAATGCCTTTAACTCGTACCCTTTAAAATAAATAACATGATTTTCAAAGATGGACAAATTTATATTTTTGATTGATGCAAAAAAAAAATCAAATGCTTTATTTATAATGCAAGAAAGTCACTTCACAAAGCAACTTAAAGACAAAATACCATCTTTATCACATACCAATGAGATAACATTACATGCAAAACAAAACATTTCAACTAAATAATACTTATTCATTACCATGAACCAAAAAAATTATTATGTATTAAACCAATAATGCTTCAATATTATGTATTAAACCAATAAGGCCTACATTTTGATCATAGCAACTTGCACTTGTTTAGATAGAAAAAACTTATGAAAAAAAATGTACACAAGAAAAATACTATCATCCGCTCACTATTACATACTTTTCTCATCAAAAAACAAAACAAAAAACTACCTACATACCTACCATTAGATGAATGAAAAAAATGAGAAATGTAATTTTCTCATCAAAATACAAAACAAAAAACTACCTACATACCTGCCACTAGATGAATGCAAAAAATGAGAGATGAGAGATTTATTTCACCTTTGAAAATCAAACTTACAGATTTTCATTTCCATGTAGAACTTGATAGGAATGAGTCTTGAGTGACAAAAAAGAGGTTTTTATGGTCTATTAACTTGTGAGAAGAATTAATAAGGTGATTGGGTGACAAGTCTAACTCATCAGCCAAAATAATCACCAAATAAAATTAGCAACAAGCATATTAACTTCCAACTTTCCCACCAATGTTTTCCCATTGAAAACCAAAAATAAGGCAGAGACAAACCATTAATTCCAAGATCAAAATGTATGCAATGGATCCCTTAAAATATTGGCCTTAAATTTAAATGAAGATATTGAAATTGTGTTGAGAGCACACAATTTTAAATATCTACCAATATCAAAAAATGCATTAACCTTTGAAATGAGATGACCAAGGCTAGGTCTACATGGGTTGCAAATAACATGAACAAATAATTCAATCAAATTTAAGTCTCATAACATTTAAACATTATGCTAAAATGGATGTTGATTCCCATGTGGACAAGGGTGATGCTAATGGCCAAGAATCAATAAAACAAACTAAGGTAACAACAATTGTGTAAACAAAAGGACTCAAATTTCTCAAATTCTATCGTAAGTTGAGATCAAAGAGCATCATAAAAATGCAAACTTGAGGATTACACTTGTGAAATTATATTCATATTAGTGGCATTAAAAACACTTCAAGTATGTTCCATTCAAGTTAGCATGTCAATTTATTATCAAGACATGGAAAATGTTCCATAAATAATTTTATTTGTTGATAATATTTTCCATAATTATCAAAATAAAAACATTTACTTATGATTTCATGTTCTACATATGTTCCAAAATTATGTGATACACACTATTTAAACACCTAAATTCAAAAATAAATCTCTTTGTGACAATTGATTAAATTAATGAAATATCATTTTCCCTTAATGATATTATGAATATTAGAATCAATCAACACAACACTATGTCATATTAAAACATATGAATAGAAAACAACCATTTAATGAAAGTGAATAAGTTAGCCCCCACTACCAATTTTAAGCTTCATGGCTTAGGCTATCATATGCAAGAATTGAATAATTTTTAAGTTTTAAAATGGGGAACCAAAATTTGATATAACACACTACACTAAATTAATCAATATAAACTACAAAAGCTTAGCACTTGCATAGAAATGAAAAATGATATGAATGAGTGTGGCATTCCCTTTATTTATCTAGAAAATGTAGATGATGTAAATACATATGATATTCCATTTTATTCTTTAAGCATATATAATGATATACAAGAAGGTGATAATTCTACTCCTCCTTTGGAAGTAACAAATGATGTTGTACAATCTCATGATACTTTTTCTTCCTCTCTTGAAATGTCAAAGGATATAAATGAAATTGATATACAAACAAAAAGTAATATTATTGATTTAGATGTACAAAGTAATGATAATATAACATTATGTAAAGATTTTTAATGGAGTTATGTTATACACATAGAATGCAAGTTTCATGATAGCATTACTTTTGATGAATCCCACTCCTCTCCTAATTCAAAATAATCCAATGAGAAGCACTAATTTTTTTTACTTATATATAAATTCAGTGTAATAAGATAGGTAATGATTCTCAAGTTTGTACTGATTTTATTTCAGAACCCAATCTCAATCTATGCAATGACTTTTGTCATAAGCCTCTCATACCATTGTTTAAAGTATACAATCAATTACATCCCATGAGTGAGCCTTTTCAAACCAATGCTATCCATAATAGCATATTATATCCATGAAACATGTTATTGGGACCTCCAAAACAAAGTAGTTGATCTCATTTTGAAAATTAGGTCCTAATGTGTTAATATTAAAGATAATGTTATTTTAGAACAACCCTTTACATGAGTTATATATGAACATCCATATCCAAAGGGTTTTATTTCACCTATACTAACTTTTTTCAATGATCATAGAGATTCTTGTACTCATTTATCTTATTATACACTCTTTTCACAGAATAGGACAATGGTAGTTGCATCATATTAAAAAAAACAAAGAATATTCACAAGAGATGATTTAGATTGGTTTTATAGTTTACCTAGTGTCTCCTTACCTAACTTCAAAAGATTAGAAAAGGTGTTACTATCATATTATCACAAACACATGGTAAATAAATTCACATTTGAAAATCTATAAGGTTTACAATAGGTCCATGATGATCCTATCAAATATTACATCTTATGTTTTAAAAATACTTTAAATTCTTTAACTTATCAACCATTGGATTTGGAAAAGTAATTAATCTTCAATAGGGGTCTCTTATCTCCACTCAAATAAATATACATGCATAAAATTTATATAGCCATTGATAAATTTTTATGTGTGGATGTGTTAAATTATGAATGTGATTTGTAACACATAAGGCTACCAATACAAATCAATCAGGGTCACACAAGATAGAAGTCATCAATAACACGATGAACTAAGATTTAACATTTAAAATAAAAAATCTAGTTAAAGTCACTTAACACAAGTGAATCAATGTAAATAACTACAATCAAGGAATAAAAATTTAAGGTCCTCAATAAATGGGAAATACTAGTTTACAAAACATTGCCTAAGGTTAATAAATCTAATTTGACTAAGAGGCAATCACTATAGTTTGATAGATTTGGAGATAAACCACATGATATTAAATAAACATTATTGGATAAGAATTTAATCACCTTTCCTCATAAATACTATCATCCTCCTCATCATCTTGATTATATAAAAGTAAATCCATTTTGTACTTATCATGGTATAAATGGATAATGAGATAATGAGTATTATGCATTACATGAAAAGATATCACAAATAGTATAAAAAGGGATCATCACATTTGAAAAAGTGGACAACAAGAAAAAAAAATCAATTCCTTCATGCTCTCCTACATATTAACCTGCAAAGACCAAGATATTGCAAAATACGTTTGAGCAAGATCTAATGATTATTCAAGTTTTTGTTAATAATACACAAGGATCATATTGTGGTAGATAATATGCAACAACATAATACATTTACAATAAAATTTATTCAAAGTGTGGGTTATAATGAGAAATATTTTAAACATACGGATGGATTTGATATGGGACATATTGTTTTACCAATCACATTGGGGCTCAATACAATTAATACATTAGTAACTATTTAGCATACTATTCCACAAAGAAGTGCAATTTTGGGATAACCATGGTTACAAAAAATGAATGCAATAATGAATGAGGAAAATATAAGTTTATCTTTTATTTTCAAAGGTGGTTTATTAAAATTATAAATCAATAAAACAAGCATGAAGGATGTTATGGTCTGTGATAAAGTTACATCTCAAATTCAATAGACATGGGTACTAAAGAAAAAGTATAAAATTCTAGATCAAAGATATGAACATGTAATGAATACTTCAAAGATAATCAAAAACATCAACCATAATGTCATAGGTAACTAAAATAGGTCTGTCTATCTCTATGAATTTAAATCCACAACTTCAATATCAAAAAGAATTTATAAATGACGATCAGTATGGTGCACAATAACTATTTCTGTCAGGGAGGTAAATTCTTTCTAAAATTATTAATTAAATCAATTATACACATGTGTCACAAATTAATGGAAAATATCATTAAAAAATTATTTCATACACAAGAGTGCAACGAAATATATCAAAATATTTATTAAATAATGCCATCACATATTCCTAGTCATCAAACACAACAAATCTTAAAAACATGCACAATATAAACTCCACATAACCACAATGCAAGAAAAGAATACATCAAAGTGTGAGTGTGTGTGTGTGTGTGTGTGTGCATGCACGTGCACACATGAACATGCATGTGTATGCATGTGCACATACACACATATATCAAAATTTTAAGATGATACAAGTAAAGCATATGGATAGTCACTCAATAATTGGTTCATCACCAACTACATCTCTAGCTACATCACTACCTACATATTTCTCAAGGGGAAAAAGATTATATATATATATATATATATATATATATATATATATATATATATATATATATATACATACATCAAAATTTTAGCATGATACAAATAAATCATATGGAAAGTCACCCAATAATTAGCTCATCACCAACTAAATCTCTAACTACATCATTATCTACATATTTATCAATGGGGAAAAATACTGATGGAGATGAAGCCCCACTATCATCATGTTATGACCGATATGTAATATTGAATACTTATATCATGATACTCATATATAAACAATCATTCCTATAACACTATAAGCTTGTGTTATAACTAAACATACTCAGCCAATAGGCACTAACCCAATTCTGTAACTGGATCAAAAGGTGGAATCTAATGTCTTGTCAACTCCACCATAAATTGGTCTCTCTCAATGATCATCACATCTTGCTCATCTCTCAAATAATATCATATACATACATACAGACATACATACATACATACATGCATGCATGCATATAAATACACACACACACACACATGTAAATGTATATATGTATGTACACACACATATGTATGTATGTATAGGTGTGTGTGTGTGTGTGTGTGTGTGTGTGTGTGTGTGTGTGTGTGTGTGTATTTAAACACACACATGCATATACATACATACATACATACATACATCAAAAATTTAAAATGATACAAGTAAAGTATATGGAAAGTCACTCAATAATTGGCTCATCACTAACTACATATCTATTTACATCACTATCTACATATTTCTCAATGGGAAATAATATTGATGAATATGAAGCCCCACTGTCATCTTCTTGTGACCAAGAGTGATATCGAATCCTTATATCATGATCCTTATATATAACCAATCATTCCTATAACACCATAAGCTCATGTTATAACTAAACATACTTGGCTAATAGGCTCTGACCCAAGTCTACAACTGGAGTAGAAGGTGGTATCGTATGTCTTGTTAAATATACTATAAAGTAGTCTCTCTTAATGATCATCACATCTTGCTCAGCTCTCAAATCATAGCATTTACATACTACCAAAACATAGGCCTCAATAGCTATCAATGTTTAGTCAAATAATGCGGCATGGTCACCCATGAGATTTACTTGGTATATATCACATTAAAACTTAAAGGTATGACTCTGTAATAGTAGTCCAATACTCATCATCCCTTACTAAACAAACAAGACATGATATAAATACAAAAGCTATGAAAATAACAAATAACTATGAAATTATTTCTAAAATACATATACATACTTGCATTAGGAGCACAAGGCCCAAAATCATAAATTAGAAATATGAAAATAAATTATAAATGTCATTTCAACCAACCTATGTAAATGGGTTTACTTTTTTTTTTAAAAAATGTAACTAACTCCTCTCAAACTTGCTAACATGATATCTTGATCAACAAGTATCAAAATCACTCCCCATGAGTTCCATTAGAACACATGAAATGTAATTTTTTGCATGGTAATATTTATGTCATGCCTACCAACTATTTAAAAAAGATGAAAATAGTTATTATTTTCTTATACATGAATTTTTCCATATATATCCTTGCTATCTCAAGACTCTTTCACTACAAGTATTGACTTCAAAAATATTTGTACAATATCTATCAAACTTATTTATCAAATTTAAATAAATTTTCTTAAAAATGGTCCAATGCTAATATGTCAAAACAATCAAAAGTAAAATACTATTTAATCAAACAAATTATATTTTGTTCAAACTTATTTTAGAAATGTACAAATATTCTTTTAGTATGATGCATTTGATCTTCTCATCCATCACATCAAAATGGTGGCATACATTGGGCTTATTATAGAAAATAAACTGATACAAATAAAATTTTGGCATATTATATAGATTTTATAAAGGTTCAAATTATCCACAAACTATAGATTTGTGATAGGGGTCTTATAGATTTATAATAGAGTATATACACGTGTATACATATTGATGGCACATGCCATGCAAGTACACTACATCAAATTATATGACATAATATAGGGTTCAAAAGTTTAAAGTAATGCAAAATCAATTTCTATGATATAATACAAGGTTCAAAGATTCAAAGTAATGTAAAATCAAATTCTATGACAAAATATAAGGTTTAAAGATTTAAAGAAAGTAAAAAATTAGATTACACATATAGATACATGTTTTCAAAGTTCAAATTAATTCATAAATTAGATACATGATAAATATCAATATTTCAGTATAGATTATAGAGGCATATGACATTCATACGCACTCCATTTTTAAATACTCAAACACATAATCATACACACTTGAATGCATATGCATGGGTCATATGCAAAATGGTTACATTAGAAATTACATGTTTCACAAAAAATTACAATTTGGCATCATTATGGGGGAATGTTACTTATTCATGCACATTTTAAAAGTTAAAAAGGCATGATATTGGTTCATGCACACATATACTACAATATAGTTTATAAATTCAAAAATAAATGGTTGTTATTTCAAAATTCAAATATATTGGCAATGAGGTCATGGTGGGGGGATGAATATTCTTTATTCTCTTTCAATCATGTAATATAAAATATATATCCATCTACAATGGTGTGATTTTGATCTCTTATGGGTAGTGTGCATTCATGTCTAGTGACACTCAATGGTCTTGACATTACTTCTAGAGAATCCTTTGTGTGGTTCCATCTTCTATTACAAGTGATTTATGTTTGAGTCTAGTAAATTACCCTAGCATCACTTCTAATGAATCCATCATAGTTCTACCTTCTTGGGGATTAATACATTAGGTATTTATCCTCATTCATGAGAGTTATAATATACATCTTCCCAACTCATACACTTGATTAGTTATTAAAAAATGAGACTTGGTCACTCTCAATTCATCAATGATTCAACATAAGGAACTATTCTCTCCAAGTGATTCTTCAAGGGGAAACATTCTCACCAATCTCTTATCTTAGGATACAATATTAGATTTATATTAGTTACTTGAGTTAATATGGTCATTGATTTATTGATACTAAATGACATATTACTTTCCCATTATCACTCGAGGGATTATTTATTTCCTTGGCCAAAAATTGGTAGAGCCAAAAACATCTATTATCCACTCTAAAAAACACAAGGATCCTCCATAGGTAAGATAATACGACATGCATACAAGTTTACTCTTTATTTAATATTTACCTTTTAATCTTGAATTTAGACTTTCAACTTTCATATATGGATGTTGACTACTACATGTGTTATTATAGGGTTTGCTATTAAGTATCCTACATAATCAAATTTTCAATTCAAAGACAAAGTGTGTCATACACACTCATGTTTATTTCTCTCCTTTACTCTATAAATTTCATTACTAGAATTTAGGGTGGGATTTTTGAATGTAGACACCCAAATTCAAAACAAACCCATATTTAATGTTCTTTATTGAAACTCTACACGTATAAACTATTAACAATGAATAAGGTATCTATTGGATAATTTATTTGGGTCTTTTCCATATAGTTAATACGTGTGTCCACCTATCACTCATCATTCCAATTTATCACGAGGATCGGGCCCAATCCTTATCTTTTATCTTTCTAGATAAGTTTGGTGTTTATGGACATGTCTGATCCCATGAACTTTTTCATGAGTAGTGGACCTATTTAGGCATAATTTTCAAAGTTTATTTTGGGTCATGTTTCATTTGAATTTTATTTTTATCAGTTGAGTCTTGCTAGGTCAGTGTTTTCATGCCAATAGGTTTCCAAAATTTAAATTTAAAACCTCTATAATTACAAAGCTACTCTAAGAAATTAAGAATGACACTCCACACTCTCAAAGGCTATACAAAGATTACATGTTTTATCTATAGTTTTTTTGAAGATAGATTCAAAGTTTACAAATGTTGAATTCATAATTGCATGCTTGTGCCAAGGGTAAAATAGGATAAAGATTATCTAAAATTGCTTTCATAATTTCACACATATACATTAGTGGGAGAACTACATTTGAGCTTGATCCCTCTTTAGAGTATAGGAAATGTATTTAGTTCTTAGTCACTCAACGGAGATTGACCAAGGTCAGTCCAAATCAAAACTTTTAGCCCAACATTCCCCTTATTTAATATTAATTTTGTTTGTGTAGGAAACAAGGGTTTTGTATTGCATGTATCTCTATGTGAGTTTTTATATTTAGAATTGGATCAATTGTCTCAAATGATGTAGGCATAGGTGGTTAAATAATTAGATTTTTGTCACAATCAAGATAGACAAGTCTATAGTCAACAGACACAATTGACCTACACTATTATCCAAGGAGAGTGGTCCTATCTAATAATATTTTTATATTATGTTCATAGTCCATCCCTATCATAGTTATACTTTTTCTTATTTTGACTGTCATACATCAGTCATAGTCAACTCAAAAAATTCCATAGTCAATAGACATGAACAACCTCTATTGTAGTCTAAGGAACATGGCCTTTCCAAAATTGTCTTCAAATTCTATTCCTAATTTTTAGTAGTCACAAACCTATCTTTTACTAATTTCCACCATTAGATATATAGAATAACCAATCAAGAACTAGATCTAAGCCAAGTTTTTTCTTCCTAGTGTTTTCCAAAAATAACATATTTCCATATTTAGCACTTAAAAATTATAATTGCTAATAATTGTATATATTTAACATTCTTATTCTCTTTCAAGTTTTACATATTATACAAACATTAAATTATTAAATCAAAAGTAGGGTAAAATAGTTTAATAGAAACCAAGGCAATTTTTATCATTAGAGTTAACTTTATAAAGTCTAAGAAGTGATCTTTGACATAAACATTCCATTGATGTGGATTGGTTTTATATGTAGCATTTTGGTCATATAAATGTGGTTTTCCCAACAAGATTTCATAAATATCTAGTGGTGAAACATGAAAAGTGACATTTTCCTCTATGAGCTTGAATTTGTATTATAAATTGTACCTCCACTAGACCTTTATATCATTCCATTATTGAAACCAACCATAATAATATGATTTGGATGTGTAGTAGAGGTAAGGATAAGGAAATGGATTTTGATTTGTAAAATTATGTTATTTTATCTTCCATTATCAATCATGGCATGAAGATGTTGACCCTTCACAAGATGTATATGAAAGTGGTGTTGGTGCTTAGACAAGTGAAATTTGGATTATTTTCATCTATTGGTGTGGGAC
The DNA here is from genome assembly GCA_037957365.1 of Torreya grandis. NCBI lineage: Eukaryota > Viridiplantae > Streptophyta > Pinopsida > Cupressales > Taxaceae > Torreya > Torreya grandis. Next base: position 4,622,482 of record JARHVA010000309.1, read on the forward strand.
TTGGTGTAGACTATGTGAGGAAGGATTGATATGTATAAATTTTAGAATCATTATCTGAGCTTATAAGGTGTAAATGACACCATTTATCACTTTAATTCTTTTTGCCTTTTCCTAGCATGGAAGAAGCTAAAGTCTTATGTTGATGCCCAATCTTTTTAGGTTGCTCGCCCTTATGTACTATGTTTTTTTTATCAATGGATATTTCTACATGAGTTGAGTTTTGTACACAACACCATATGAAAAATAAAACATTTTCTTTATCTTTCCATGGATTCGCTCTTGGTGACATTTTAGTATACTTTCCACAATGTGTTAGAAGTCAATAAATCAATCTTAGCATTAATTTGAGGTGAGATACCATTTATGTACTTCAACATATTATGTTTCTCTATCAAATCCTAGCATAATCACATATTATAGTCATAGAGTTTGTTGGTGTATTATTCCATTGAATTTTCCTTATGTTGGAAAAATTGGTAAAATCTGACATATTAATCTTGAAATTTATTGCTTAGGTTAGTATTCATCATTTAACATACTGACAAAAGTATTCAAAGTATCTATTGGAACTTAATCTTGTGCATGTTGTAAGATAATAGTTTCCCACCAATGATACCCTAGGATGGATATATTCAATGTGATTAAGGTGATCTTCTTAACATTAGTGAATTGATTAATTAAAAAAGTACACCTCATGTTATCAAACCCAACCTTCCAATGTTATGGCATTAATTTTGAATTCAAAAATTGGAATGTAAATATTGAATTGAAATTTGAAGGGGTTGTTTTTTCAAAATAATATATGAAAACACTACATGGAATAAGGAGTTGCTTGTGGCCCAAGCCACATCAAAAGTTCACAGAACTATCCAAAGATTTTTCTATGCTATTCCTCAAGGGCATTTTGATTGAGCTTTTGAACATCTAAGGAAGCCTCAATGTTTATTTTTCCATCAAATATATTTCTCTTTATACAAGATTCTTCTAGATGATCTGAAAGTGAGCCATTTGTAAATCCTTCTAGCTCACATTAGGCTCCTATGTTTATAGGAATATGAGAGATATTGTTATGATATTAATGATTTGTACCATATGTCCCAAGAATTTATTGGTGGATAATTTCATTTTTAGTGGTAAGATACAAAGTGTAAGAGTGTAAAAGAGGTACTATAACAAGAAAACACCAATCACATAATCATATGCAAAAATGTAACTTATAGTTAATATGAATAATAGGGTAAAAATGTGTAATAAGATATAATAAGACCAAGAAAGATATTTATTTTGATTAGAAGGGTACATGTCCTTATTTATTTATCTAGATTGAATGAAATATAATGTAGGGATATGAATATATTTAAATTATAGATCCAAAACAATGTTATCAAACTCCATTATAATAAGTGTTTATGTTCTGTCATCTATTTACCCTTATGGGATGGATGGTTACAATATATACATAATTAAAAATGGTGGTTAAAACTGATGATGTTTATAGAAGGGTGGAAATTCATATTTTGGTTGAGTGATGGTTTGACTTCTTCTAGGTGTGTAATTGGATTATCGGGTGTGTGGCAATGGAAGATTACCTAAGGAGATATAGATTTTGAGAAGCCCAATTGGTATGCCATATTGTAGATAAGCTCTGACACTTGAATGTTATGTGTGTGCATGATTGTACGTGTGAGAAGATTGCATGGTGTTATAATAACACACATATATTTTAAGACAATTTCAATGTTATACATGTGTCACTAGTGAAGGGGTTGCACATGAATTTAAAAAATAAGGTATGCAATGCTAGAATTTTGTGTGAAAAGTGACAAAACATTGTAGAAACTCAAGGAGGGACTGCAATCTTGTGTGCAAACTGTGAGATGATGTGCACATGAAAGATTCAAATTCTAATTGAGGAGTGGATTGACCCATGTAAAATTTATGCATATATCAATACTCATTTCCTTGAGAAAATTATATTTAGACACATCTTGTGAGATATATCAGTTATATTATATATCTCTATTTTTATTTGGGGGCATCATAGTTGTTTATATTATGAGTGTCATTGATTACGTCTATGTATACCTTTCCATTTGGGGGCATCATTCCATTAATTTCTCCATAAGCATTTGTGATAAATATCTTATATATATGGAGATTATCACACCCATGTGTCTATGGATATTATATTTTTTATATTGGGATATGACATATTTCTTACATACATCTAGTCACATGATGGTTTATACATACAATACAACTATTACTATATATTGTAATATGAGTGAAACTACTTTTATTGGGGCATAGCTTCATTTATTATCATATTGTCATGTCAGGTCATATTATTTTCCACTTTCTATCTCAAATAATGCATCATCCCTATCCATTTTTATGTGATGATATCTATTTTATATGGTTTCACATGGACATGTTATTTGTCTATCTATCCTACCATTCATAGTGGGGATATATTCTCCACCATCCTCATACTCCCTCGAGTCATATTGAACTATTTAGTATTGCATGATATTTTTATATAGTTATATATATGTGTGTGTGTGTTTCTATTTTTTTTTTTAAAGATTCTAAATAGATTTAGCTATATTAATTGATAACATGTGATGATCATAAATCTTTCTTTTAAAATGAGGTGAGGGATTTTTAAACTTGCTCTTAAAAATCACTCATTTTAAAAAAAAGAGTTATGATCATCACATGTTATCAATTAATATAGCCAAATATATTTAGAGTCTTTATAAAAAAGTAGAAACACATGTATATAACTATATAAAAATATCATGTAACACTAAATAGTTCAATATGACTTGAGGGAGTATGAAGATGGTGGAGAATATACCCCCACTATATATATATATATATATATATATATATATATATATATATATATATATATATATATATATATATATATACACACACACACATATTGGGGGTAATATATATAATGGGGTGTGTGTGTGTGTATATATATTACCCCCACTATATTTATATTATATATATATATATATATATATATATATATATATATATATATACCCACTATATATATTATATATATACCCCACTATATATATTATATATATAGTGGAGTATATATATAATATATATATAGTGAGGTATATATATATATACATACACACCTCACTATATATATACACACCTCACTATATATATATTATATATATATATATATATAATATATATATATTGGGTATATATATATACCCCACTATATATATATATATATATATATATATATATATATATAGTGGGGTATATATATATACCCACTATATATATATATATTATATATATATATCCCACTATATATATTATATATATAGTGGAGTATATATATATAGTGAGGTGTGTGTGTATATATATATACCTCACTATATATATTATATATATACTCCACTATATATATAATATATATAGTGGGGTATATATATATATAATATATATAGTGGGTATATATATATAGTGGGAGTAATATATATAGTGGGGTATATATATACATACACCACACTATATATATTATATATATAGTGGAGTATATATATATATATAATATATATAGTGAGGGGTAATATATATAGTGAGGTATATATATATATATATTACACCTCACTATATATATATTATATATATATATATATATTCCACTATATATATAATATATATAGTGGGGTATATATATATATAATATATATAGTGGGTATATATATATATATAGTGGGGGTAAGATATATAGTGGGGTATATATGTACATACACCACTATATATATATATATACAATATATATATATATACACCCCACTATATATAATATATATATATACCCCAATATATATTACTCTTTAAATCTAATCACTCTTTCTCAAGTACTATAGTAAGTTATGACACCTCAACTTCACTTCTTGATTAGGGAAATAGATACTTATCATTTACTGACCTTTTTTAGCTCTTATTTTTGTGATATATATATATATATATATATATATATATATATATATATATATATATATATATATATATATATATATATATATATATCACAAAAATAAGAGCTAAAAAAGGTCAGTAAATGATAAGTATCTATTTCCCTAATCAAGAAGTGAAGTTGAGGTGTCATAACTTACTATAGTACTTTGAGAAAGAGTGATTAGATTTTTTTTTTTAGTTGCAGTTACCAAGAGATGATAACATAGTTGGCATACAATTAGGTGTATTCATTCCTATGCTCATATTTTCAATTTTTGTTTTCATTTTTATATTTGTAGTAGTATTGTTACAACATTGAATTCTTGCATTTATTTGTCAGAGTAATCCATATTTACAAAGAGCTATCAATGCATGTGGGTGAAACTTTGCCAAAGCTATGATCATTTCATCCTTCCTTAGATTCATGTTTCAATTTTTATTGTTTAACTTTGATGCATGCATACATTCACATCATATACACACATCAAAGTAGGGGCATTATATAGGCACTTAATTTTGGTATAAGGATTATTATTGATTTTTTATTTATTTTTGGTATGAATCATTAGTTCGAATTAGGGTCTTGTTAGTGTTTTTATTGTGTTTTTATCCTTCTCTTTATTCTATATGTAATCCCATTCCCTCATGTTTTTGTTTATCTATGTTCTATTTTTTTTTTACTTATATTCTTCATGTATTTATTTTTTGTTCATTCTCTACCTTTCTTCTATTGGAACAAAATTAGGGACTTGTTTAATGTGTCTCGTACCTAATCTCCAACCTAATTTTTATGTCCCTTTTGGTTTAAGAGACCTTATGTTTTCTTTCACTTGTTTTCAGTGCTTGGATCCACAATTATTATTATTTTGCCTTTTCTTTTGTCACTTTACACAAAAATAGGTTCCTAATTTAAATAAGAGAGGAGTCTATATATACAAAGCCTCATGGAGGCATTTCAATAACATGTAATGGAAAGTAGCGACATGCATCAAGATTATTCAAGTCTAGGCACACATTAAACTACTATGTTTGTGTTTTTTAGGACTTTTAAAAGGTATTCACTACATCTTGTACCAAAAAATGATAGGCAAACATTATTTTAGTTTCACTTCAATTAAGGAGAGAAAGTGAATCGTATTCTCTCAATTCCACTCACATGCATAAGAAAACTACATTGACTATGATTTCAAGTGTATAGGATGTGTAGTAGGAACTCCTCGACAAGGTTTCTTGAATCAACTAATGTTACATTTTTATATTCCTCTTGCACATGTTTTTAATAAATTAGGTCAAAGATAAAGGAGAAGACAAATATGACCTTTCAACCACCAATTCAACAAATTAAGCACATAGTCTTGTTTGACATCTAACTATGCACTTGCCCATAAATTTGTCGACACTAAAATTTCAACAAATTACATATTCAAAAATAGGGTATAGATAAAACAATTACATAGGTGAACATTTGGTGGCCTATTGAAGTTGTATAATATAGATTTCGCAGATTTCTAATTTTATCCTTTTTTAATACATAGGTCCATATTGTAGGGTTCCATCTAGATAGCTTCCAAATCTTATTTCCAACTCCATACAAATCTAGAATATCCATCATGAATTGTTGTCACTCAATTTTACACCCTCAGAGAGGTAGTTCAAGCCTACTCCTATTGAGTGAAAAAATGGGGTTGCCCTTAGACCTATGGGTTGTCTATAGTGTGGGTAAATCTCTAGATTTAAGGGCTAGATCCCTTGATATATCTATATAAGCTCATCACCTATGCTACTAACTTGTTGAGATTAAAAGGGAGAGAGAAAACATGAAAGAAGCCTAACCTAATGAGGTGATGCACCAAATATAAACTAATCACTACCAACCAAATACAATTACACTTCAAACAAGAGCCTAACATGCACATGACACTAATCCAAATATTCATTTTTACATAATTATTTCTCATGAAGGTTTGTGAAGCAAGTTTGAGTTAGGAGGACTAAACAAGAGGTCATGACATGACACTAGTGAAGATACAAATAACTAAACTCATACACAACTTATTTGAACACTTCAAGAGACCTAAAAAAAGACTTTCAAAATTGAATATGAATAATAACAAGGACAACATGCTAAAGAATTAAATCTATCATTTAACAAGATCAACTATTCTAACATGCACATTGAAACAGTCCATAAAGAAGGTAAAACTAGGTTGTTACTCATTAATCAAAGGCTAAAAATAGGTAGGGCTTCACCATATCTAGGTGGATGATTATACACACTTATCTAATTAAGGATCAATATATAAAAAAAGTGAGAGAGAAGAAGAGAAGGGCATAGGAGAGATATGTGATCAAGGAATTTGATAAAGAGAGGAGGTTAGATCAAGCGTTAGTCCATAAAACCATGAAATCAACACACTAACATACTAACATCTCTAATCTTAGATCTTAGGAGGAGCTTAATGAACAAACAATAATTAAAAACCCAATTAATATGTAAAGAACAACAATATTTACTCTCATGTAGAGCTACAAATGATTTCTTCGTTTGGCTTGCTCAGATTATGATAAAAAGTCTTCATCAATGACATATGGCTAACATCATCTCCTCTATGCACCATCATTGAATGCTTGGCTTGATTGATGACTTGGCTTAATTTCAACATTATAACACTAGGCTTTTAGCTTCATGAATATATTCCTACATTGTAAATCTACTTTGATTGAGCTCCCTAAATGAAGAGCTCTAGGCTTGCTTTTATACGCTTTCAAATCCCTTGGAATAGGCTAAATCTGACCATGGTTGAGTTTATTAATTTTGATTGAGTTTAGCATATTCCTAAGATATTCTTTTAGATATTTTCCTTAAGTGACAACCCACAACCATGGTTGAGTTTATTAACTTTGGTTGAGTTTGGCATATTCTTAAGATATTCTTTTAGATATTTTCCAAAAGTGACAACTCACAAAGGTAATGAGTGTATTCTAGGATGTTCTATGATGCTCTTGAATTTCTTTTTTAGTAATTGATTTATTAGCTCATGAGTGAACACAATTAAGATTTGAAATTGATTTAACTTGCGAATAGATTTTGATTAGGATGTGCAAGTCAATTAATTCTTTTTAGGCATTTGGTCATTTATTTGATTTTGATGAATTCAATGTATGTATTTGCCTTGTTTAATTGATTTATTAAGTCAAATTGATTTAATGTAATTTTATGAAGCCAAATTCAAGACTAATAGAAATTCTTGGGCTAGGTATTCAATAATTGGCAAGAATTGGTCTAATGTTAGATATGAAGCCATTGGTGGCCAAATTTAAGTGTCTACAATTTGCCCCTACTTAGGAAGATGTTTCAAGATGTAAGCATAGTAACATACTTTCAAATAATAAAATGGTTCTTTATGCTTACGACTTCAATGGTAATGATTGAATTGTAGCTACCCCCTCAAGGGAGTAGTTGGCAAGTGGGTCAGTAAATGATCCCTTGAAAGAAAGAAGCGAAATGACGAAACCAAAAAAATAAAGATGATGGGGTGACAACATAATGATTTACCCAAAGTTGCATAAAATCACTGAGAAATACAAGTGGGACGGTGTACAATGGTTTTCCCAAAGGTGGTTATAAACATTTTACCTTGATAGTGGCAACATAGTATGATAACACAATGATTTTCCCTAACATACGATATAATCATTAAGAAGATGGAGCTTCCCCAGTTAGGATAGACAAATAAAAAAAGAAGTTTGTGATAACATAATGATTTTCCCTAGTAGGTGATATAATCATTGAGAATGCATGTGGGATGGTATACAGTGTTGATGTAATATACCTTGATTATGAAAAACATTATTAATGGTTGATGATTGATAAGTTGATACAAAGGATAAACATGAATTAGGATAACCTGCTAGTAGGGAGATTCTCATCTGAACTAATAAAGGTTAAAATTCTTTTGTTTCTTAATTACTTTATTTGGGATATGATTGGGTATTGGATTGAGATTGTTGATGATGTCAGTGCCAAGAAGATGGTGATGCTGCATTGATGTTGTAGACCTCTCAAAGCTGATTTTTACTATAGCATTTGATGGTAGGCTTCATGATATAACACCATGGGGGCTTGGACAAAATTTACATAAGGACTAACTCTTGATATCCAATACTCAATGGAAAATAATTGCACCAATGATAAAAACTATGATGACTATGTTAACAGTTGAATATGGATTAATTCAAGAATAATGTGAAAGGAATCACCCAATGAACACACATAGATTGAATCAAGGCAACAATACCAAAATAAAACAAACAAGAAAGTAGTCAAACAAATAAAATAAATAAATAGAAAGCACACAAACAAATAGAAATCCTGAAAACAAAAGCTAAAGAAAGCATCCTAACAATGACCATGCCCCAGTAGGGTGAATCGAGGATAACTGACTAGGCTTAGATAGGACAAATGCTTTTAGATTTTGAAATATTTGAAATGTTTTTAGCATTTTGAGATATCTCAACTCATTAGAGAATGAGAAGATATTTACTCGTAAAATGGCTAGAGTATTTGACTTAGGTTACTCGTAAAATGATGAGAACGTATGACAAATGGGGACTGAGGTGACTACAATATGAATTGAGCACAACCTACATAGTCCCAAAATGACCTTAATTCATAGTAATTCTATCCACACAAAAGGTGAAAAAAAAACCAACTACGTTTCAACAAGTTTTCATATCTGGTAAATGGCCAATCAAATGAAAATAGCAATGGCAAGGTGATGCGGTAATGCATGATAAACAAATATTGCCCTTATTTTACCCACATGTAGTTATAACTAGGATACAATGGATTAGATCAATTATACTTATTTGCCCATAGTCAGTTATAATTAGTAGCAAGATTGGTGAACACTGATTTATCCTGGTAGGTGATATAATCAAGGTCATACAAACAAACTTGATATAGGATGGAAAATGAAAGATATCTTTCTAGATTAAATTTCACACTACTTCCATAGACTATCATTATAAACACAAATTTGATTGATTATTGAAACTTAATCAGAATCCCCTCGCAAAAAGTACAAAAAGAACCAAAGTAACCAAGATCAGAATAAGATTAGATAGGATGACTAAAAATAAGCTTTGGTCTAGATAGGAATGGTATGGTAAAATAGAATGGTCTTACTCTAGGATAATGATGGTTTAATAGATCAGATAAGATGGTAAGAGGGTTGCCCCCAAATGATAAGGTGAATGGTTAAGATATCTGACAATGGAAAAAATATTGATAACTTGATATGATATGGTACATGTTTGGTTTTGGCCTGGGTATGATAAATGATTCTATTTTTCCTACTAAAGTGGAGATGAACATCCTGATCAACAAATGATACAACTAGAATAGTCAATCATGTAAATTACTATCCCACACCTCTTCTAAATAGTTTCTCTATTAATAATTGCTTGTGGTTTTGGATGCAAATGATGTTGTTGTGATCTTCATTGAACGTTAATGTTTTTTCCTTCAAACTTTGAGACAAGGTGTCTTTGTAGCCTCTGCAAAGGAAAGTACGGCCATGGATGGTAAAGATGGATAAATATTGGATGGTAGTCTTTTTTGTGAAATGGAATGGTGGATGATAATGGAATGAATAATGGATGGGAAATAAATGAAGATCAAGATTTTTAGGCACATACATTGTTGTTGATTCTGGATTCGACATAACTTTAGATGTGGTGGGGCCAAAGGCTTCTTCTCTCAATAGGACCACTAGATTATTATATTGTTTAGGCTTGAGAGTAGCTACCATCTAATTAGGCTGTAGATAGAAAGCTATTTTGATTTGATTTTTTATAATGTCTTCATCAAGTAGTGAAGAACTTTTGTGCTCAACTACTGGTGCCTCGAAGAAGTTTATACCAATGAAGTTGTCTTGATTATCCCATAGTGTCTCTGAGAAGGTTTTACTAAGTAACATGGAATTTTGACTTTGATTATCCCCTAACACCTCCAAAAAAGTTTCACTAGAAGATGCTAAGTTCTAACTTTGATTATCCCCTACTGCCTCCTAAAAGGTTTCACTAAGAGAGTATTCTTCTATTGTATGATTGTGGTCTTGGCCTCCTTATTTTTATTCATATGATATGTCACCATGGATTTAGTTTAATAAGGTATGATTATGTTGGTCCTAATAGATACTTTTGGGAGGTGGAATGTCAATTATATGGCTATGATGGTTGATGATAATAGCATGTGGAATGGTAATGGGATGAGGGAAGGATACACAATCCTCATAGAAGATACTAGGAGAACTTGTGTTGATGCTGAAGTAATCATCCTCAAAAACTATAGAAGGAACATGAATGTATTGAAATTGATCTACTAGGCATGCATAACCAATATTGTAATAGCCAAAAATGTATTTTGATTCTGACTCAAGGGACTCTAAATCTGATGTTGAGACTGATTTTAATTATGATTTTGATGATAAATTTAAATGTCAATTCAAGAGTAAAACCTAACTCTAATTATGATTCTTCATCTAATGGGTACTCTGTTATAATGATGTCTTATTGAATGTTTGGTTTTGGATAAGTAATGGCCTGTGATGGCATAACATGATCCATAAATACTAGTTTGTCATAGTGAGACTCCTCTAGGATGGGAAAAAGGTCAAGAGACAACTCCTTAAAGACTGGCTTATCAAAGTGAGGCTCTTGAATACTAGTCATATGGTTGAGGTAATGATTTTTGCAAAGGTTGTTATATCATTAAGAAGTGACTCAACAAAGACTGACTCATTAGAGTGAGACTCCTTGACAACTAGTATGGGATCAATAGGTTATTCATCACAGGTTGATTTATCATAAATGGTTGGTTCAACAAAAGAATCTTGGATTGGTTGGTTTTCTTGGCCTTGGTTTTTAATGAGTTGGAAAATACCAGTTTTAAACACACCTTAGTCCTTAAATGATTGGATTGGTTGGATAAGTAATGATTGGATTGGTTGGGGTTTAGGATGAATGATTGGATGAGGTTTAGGTTGAATGACTGGTAGGGATTATGATTGGATTGGCTGAGGTTTTGATTGGATAGGTTGGGGTTTAAGCTAAATGATGGGCTGAGGCTGAATGATGGGATGAGGTTTAGGTTGAATGATTGGATGAGGTTTAGGCTGAATGATTGGCTGGGATTGTAATTGGATTGGTTGATATCTGGGTTGAATTGGTTGGGGTTTTCTAAAGTGGGGAATGATGGGCATTGGATGAATAATTATCAATGGTTTTATAATGGGTGGGCACTGTGGAGCTTGATTTATCACACAAGTCAAAGAATGAAGTCTTTAAATAGAAATGGTAGGGCATCATGGAGCTTGATTGCTCACATAAGCCAAAGGATATGGTCCTAGAATAGAAATGGTAGGGTGTCTTGGGACTTGATTGCTTACATAAGCCAAAGCATCCAAGTCCTTCTCATAAACCATATCATCCCAATAAAGGTCTTGAGTTGGATTGTAAGTTAATCCTTGCCTTTTTCCCCTGTATTTATTATTGTAAGGAGGGTATGGATCCATATCCCAAACAACATTATCATTGTAGAGGTATGTACCCAATTCTACCTCACCAACCATATCATCATAGTTGAGATCTTGAATTTGGTCCTTGATTTGATTTTTTCAAGGTGGATAAAATTCCATCTCACAAACCATGTTATCATCAAAGGGGTCTTGAATAAATCCATAGAAATCAAAGCCATTTTATGCGGCCATTTTATTATAATTTGAATTTTATGTGACTTCACCATAAGTGTAGCTAGACATATCCACATAAATGATAAAAGATCTAAAAACAAAAAGGCTTAGAGTTTTGAAAACTTTGAAAAACAATGTCTAAAGGACAAAAGGTTAAAACTTGGTCTAACGTGGTTGAAGGTGGAGCTGTATCTCCAACATGGTCTAAAAATAGAGCTATATCTCCAAAATGGTTTGTGTTAAAACTTGGCATAAAATAGTTTAACATCAAATGTCTAACGTCAAATATCATACACACAAAAGGCTCAAGTAATGAATAAAACTAACATGTCAAAGTCTACGCCAATGTTTTTTAAACAAGGTCTAAACTAGGAAAGGGAAAAGTTGAGCTGCTAGGGCTTTTGTCCAAACATGGAGTCAACATCTAGGCTCAAACAAACATGATCTGCTAGGACTTTTGACCAAATGGCATCAAAATCTAGACTTTAAAATAAAGGTTGATATGATTTGATTTAATCTAACAAGGTTGGAACAACTTTGACATAGACCCGACACATGAAATCAAACATAAACATGATTAGTTGGTATAAGCCATAAGGTGAAAGGCACTTGGATAAAAGACTATGTTTTTTAAAATTAAGGCACAAACAATGATGAGAATAGGCTGAATGAACAAATAAGTAATAGTTTTCAAATTTAGGCAATCAATTAACCTAAGTTACACAACCTAATGTTAATTGAAAACTCAATGGTTGAAAACTATGATTGGACTAGAAAAGATTGGATAGCATGGCGGTGTAAGAACAAGGTCCAAATGGCATACATGACATGGTTTGAAATAATGGTTTTTGATACAAGATAAACAAGTCTTGAACAAATTAAGCAACATAATGGAGTTAGTGTCATCTAATGATGCCATCAATATTTATTTCAATGACTCCAAAGCACAAATTTGATAATGATTTAAGCAACATAACATTTCTCGTATCAATCAATTCACACACACACACACAAATAAGCTTAGCAAAAATTACAAGGCATAAGTGTAGTGTATAATGGACAGCATAACATCTATTTGATCAAGGAGTGACATATAAACAAACTAATTGTCAGGGGATCTAGCTCTACCAATTAGAGCACATATGATTACTTCTCGTATTAGCAATTGAACACAGAATTATACTAGAATGATAAAGTAAGTAGAAACTTGAGACAGCAAAGAATTTGAGAGACAATACACACTCTTGTATTAGAAATTAATAGAAGAAAATACAATAAAGAAGATGCCACTTCTTCCTCCACCTCAAAGGCTTTCCACACCTCAAGACCTTCTTTCCTCTCTCTCTTGCTCAACACAAAACCAACTCTACAACCTGAGTTGCTATCCCTCCTTGAATGCTTCAGCTGATCTTCTTGACCTTACACCTGTAGATCTCATTGACCTTGCTTGCTTCAATGCTTTTACTTGCCTTCTTAATTCATACAATACATGCCTTATGGGTCTATAAATAAGATCCCATGCTTACAAAAATAGAACTCTAGTTACAATAATTAGACACACAGCTAGTGACTATATTTAGTCCTTTGACATGCAAACACTCGCTTCACTTAACTGACTGTTCATCAACAGTAGTTCTAGAAATACACAGGCAATCGACGGCGGTCCCTGCTTGTCTGGTGCTACCGACATCGATTGACCCTCTGTCATCGTCGGTCTCCCTCTCCACTGCATCTGACCGACGTCGGTCATACTGCTGACACCGGTGGTTATGGTTCTTCAGCATCCTTTTCTTGTGTCTGCAAATAGTTGAAGCTTTTAGCTCCACACCTTAGCAATCTCCCACTTGGAGATAAATAGCTGCAACTTGTACCTGTACCTGTACACCATCTATTTTTTTCCTTAGGCTCTGTATCCCTCTTCAATGTCACTCTTGAAGACCAACCACCACACAAACCTATGATGCAATACCTGTCTCTTATGCCACAAGAATTTTGCTACTCCCAAATTCTCCGTGACATACTTCTGAACCAACTCTACCCTTAGCTCAGAAAACTCCCTGTTTACGAAACCCTACAACAAGTAACACAATACAGTAACAGGATAATGTAGCTAATATTATCCAACTTGGTAAAGATAAAATACAATGGTCAAACCTCCATTGTTCTGCAGCATAATCAAGACCATATACCATAGCCTTCTATCTCATGTGTCCATCCACTCTCTTCTCTAAAATGGGAATCCATCCCTCTATCCAGTGCTTCCTTCCAGCTGACAACACTACCAACAAATACCTGTTTGATTCTCCAAGGACTCACACTCCTCATCCATGCCAAGCTCCCACTATTTTTAGATTCTACCTGCATTTCTTCTTCCATCTTCCTAATTCATGACTATCAGTAAGCAATATAAAGAAGGTGAACAATGAATATGAGGTTCACATACCTTTCTTGACCTCCACATGGGTGTTTGAGACTTATAGATCCACCCAACATCCGTTCCAGTGACCGATATCGGCCATCTCCCAGTCTGCTCCCGACCGATGTCGATTCCCTGCACTGACCCTGACTGCCGACGTCATTTCTCTGGCCGATGCTGGTGTCCTTCCTACCGACATCAGTCCTTATGATCGACGTCAGACTTGTCCTGCCTAACCTATTGATGCTACTGGTCTGCACATGACTGATGTCAGTATCTGGATGACTGACGTTGGTTCTAAGTGATCGACATTGGTGTCTGTGTGTTCTTATAAGTGATGAAATTTTCATCCATGAGCTCTTCTTGGATCAAACCTCTGTCCATGCTACCCTACTTAGCTTTGTTCAGCCCCTGTGACTGATCTCTATCCTTCATCTCCTCCATAAACACCAAGGCTTCTTTGTTCCTATCAAAAATATCGGATTTCCTATTTCTGCAATGAACTCTATCTATGCTTTCTGAATTTGAACACATACCTTTTGAATCAAGAACTTCCATTCCCTTCCTATTCATGTGACCAAGCCTATTAGGCCACATCTTCGAATCTACACCAGAAGTAGAATCAGTAATACAAGTAGACAAATAAAGAGTGTCTACTTTCTTACCTCTTGCTAGAACAAGTGATCCCTTGGTAACCTTCCAAGAATCCACTGTGAGGGTTATTGTGCATCCCTCATCTCCCAACCTTCCTACAGAAATCAGACTCTGCTTCAGAATTGGAATATGTATGACCTCTTTCAACACCCATGTGTTGTCAATCTGCAATCTCAGCTGCACTTTCCCTTTGCCAACTATCTGACAAGGCGTACCATCCCCTAAATAGAGCACTCCAAAATCTCCCTGTTCATACTCATAGAACAAATCTCTATTTGGGGATGCATGAAAAGATGAACCAGAATCTAAAATCCATGATCCTACCTGACTATCCGAAGAAAGTATGAGAGCATCCTGCATCACAATATTTTCATCCTTTGCTTCTTCCATACCTGCATGTTGATTCTCTTTATCTCTCAACCAACACTCCTTCTTTGTATGTCCTTTCTTTCCACAAAACTAGCAGGTAATACCTTTGGACTCGGATCTCCTTCCCGACCTTGATTTCCCTTGCTCAACCTTCTCCCCTTGCCTTCCCCTACTTTTTGCACTTAGAGCATTCCCTGATGATTCACCTGTGCTTCTCCTGCGTATTTCTTCATTCAAGATCACACTCACAACATCATCAACTTTTAAGATTTTAGAAGCAGATGCAAAATTACTTACTGCCATAACCAAACCATCCCAACTTTCAGGCAAAGAACATAAAATCAAGAGAGCCTTTACCTCATCATCAAAAACAATATTGACTGAAGCTAATTGGTTTACCAAACCATGGAAATCACTGAGATGAGTATGTATCGATCCACCTTCCTGCATTTGCAAAGTAAATAGCTGCTTCATAAGATATACCTTATTAGAAGCCGAGGGCTTTTTGTATAAATTCACCAAGGACTTTATCAACTCTTCCATTGTCTTGCACTGTGATAAGCTGGAAATCACAGATGATGCAAGGCTCAACCTTATGGAACTGAGAGCCTTCCAATCAAGAACACTCCATTCTTCATCCTTCATATCTGTGGGCTTGCATGCAACCCCACCCAACGGTAAGTACAGATCCTTCTGATATAGATAATCCTCAATCTACATCCTCCAGTGTTGATAATTCTTTCCGTTAAACTTCTCCATTCGTAGCTTACTTTCTTCTGCCATTGCTGAACTCCCACTCAATCAGAAAACCCTGTGAATGACCTGTAATCAAAAAATAATAACCTGCTTCCTACAAACCATAGCTCTGATACCACTTGTCAGGGGATCTAGCTCTACCAATTAGAGCACATATGATTACTTCTCATATTAGCAATTGAACACGGAATTATACCAGAATGATAAAGTAAGTAGAAACTTGAGACAGCAAAGAATTTGAGAGACAATACACACTCTTGTATTAGAAATTAATAGAAGAAAATACAATAAGGAAGATGCCACTTGTTCCTCCACCTCAAAGGCTTGCCACACCTCAAGACCTTCTTCCCTCTCTCTCTTGCTCAACACAAAACCAACTCTACAACCTGAGTTGCTATCCCTCCTTGAATGCTTCAGTTGATCTCCTTAACCTTACACCTGTAGATCTCCTTGACCTTGCTTGCTTCAATCCTTTTACTTGCCTTCTTAATTCATACAATACATGCCTTATGGGTCTATAAATAAGATCCCATCCTTACAAAAATAGAACTCTAGTTACAATAATTAGACACGCAGCTAGTGACTGTAATTAGTCCTTTGACATACAAACACTCGCTTCACTTAACTGACTGTTCGTCAATAGTAGTTTTGGAAATACACAGGTGACTGATGCCGGTCCCTGCTTGTCTGGTGCTGCCGACGTCAGCCGACTCTCTGCCGTCGCCGGTCTCCCTCTCCACTGCATCTGATCGACGTCGGTCATACTATCGACGTCGGTGGTTCTGGTTCTTCAGCATCCTTTTCTTGTGTCTGCAAACAATTGAAGCTTTTAGCTCCACACCTTAACACTAATTTTTTACATGGTTATAAACAAACAAACAAGTTCTAGTCTCAAAACATACCAAGCAAAAATAACTAAAATACACTAAGTATAATTGTCCAAATCCTAGCAAGGGTATGGTAATGTGGGGTTGACTAAACTAACTAGTTTTTTATCATTATAGATGGATCAATTTCATAATGAATTTCATGTCAAATGATGCAAAATAAGCACAATTTAATTGAGTGTTTGTGGTACTTAGCTTGTTGCAAAAAGGTATTTCCCTTATTGCAACCACTACATCTATCGCTTGCTCAGTGTAGTACAATATCTAATATGTAGATACGTCTCAGTGATTAACCTCAACACTAAAATGTGGTTTAACCACTCAAACCTTCAATCCTAGTGGGGGCAATGAAGTTGATTTCGAGAGATGAAACTCTCAGTCAAAGCTTCCCTAAAGAACTCATGGGAGGTAATGAAGTCCCCCTCACAAGCCAAGATGCATGAAAAATATTACACAATAGAAAGACTTTATGGTCACCTCAAGATCATCCAATACTATTGCAAGTTTTTGGGAAGGGATTTAAACAACATTATTTCCATGCCTTGGACTAGGCTCAAAGTGTGATAAGATGGCATTTTTTATTCTAAAAGTTATTTAAAGTGGATGGATGGGAGAGCATACATGCACGTCTCTTTTTGCTAAAATAGACAACCAACAAGCAAGTTTACAAATAATTGAAGTGAGGTTAATTTCATTATACCAAATTCAAAGTGTTTGATTAGATTCATTACTAGCCCCTTGAATTTAAGATGTGCAAATGGAAATAATTACAAACCACCTAAATAGAAGTTGGCGCTTTTGATCCCAAAAGTTTCTTAAAGGGGACGGATGAGAGAGGATACATGCATAACTCCCTATTTACTCAAACAAGTTTAGACTAAGCAAATAATGAAAATAACTTGTAAAAACTTTGAAATGTATTCAATTTTATAACACTAAATGAAATGTGTGGTGGTGTTCTTTTAGCCCCTTGGTTTTAAGTTGTGAACTTTGAAAGAAACCACAAACACTTAACCAATAAAACACCCTAAAAAGTTTTTTTAAACACCAAAATGAAGGATTCCTAGTTTGTTTTAGGTATCCAAATTAAGTTTGAAAAGACTAATTTAGATTGAAATGGTTTTCTTCAAATAAGTCCTACAAAGAAAAGGTCAGAACTTCGTTTATCCTTGAAGCTTATTTATCAAATGAGACAAGCAACTTTGAAGGGTAAAATATGTTGACCCAAAGGCAAAACTACAAAAAAGCAAACATGTTAGGTTAGGCAAAAGTTATAAAAAATATCAATAAATCTCAAAAAAATAAAATAAACCTATGAAATATGCAAACAAGTTAGAAGGTTAAAAACAAGAAAACTGAACACAAAAATCATAAAAACCTGCAGTCAGTAATTTAACCATAACTTTTAAAATACAAATCTATTTGTCATAATTTTTTAAAATATTATTTATAGGTCTAGGATGCATATCTATGAAAAAATTTAGGGCAAACTAGTTAATAACAAAAAAGTCCTGAATAAATAGACTTGAACATGAAAAGGAGGGAAAAATGTTTCAAAGGAGCTTGGTGCATCCTGACAAAGAACTGTGATGATGGAGGTCACTTCCTTGGACAGTGCCTTTGGGACCCAAGAATCATTGGGCGAGGATCCTTCCAAGGGATGGAAAGAGGTGTTAACTGGGAAGACATCTCTTTCCCCTAAAGGCGCATTGGGGGTCCTGGTCCAAAAGGAATCAGTGAAAGGAATGGAATTAGATATTCCTGATGACTTGGTTGAGGAAATAGTGGCAGCCATGGATCTTGCTCTGGTTGGTAAGTTTTTATCCCTTTATACTAATATTAAGATGGTGAGGAAATGGTTGGCTAATCGATGGAGGATTAAAGCCAGTGTGTCGGTCATTGCTAAGGTAAGAGGATTGTTTCTATTTAAATTTAAGAATCGAGAGGATATGTTAGTTGTTCTAGCAGGAGGGCCATGGCTCTATGGCACCCATTTGCTTAATTTTTGCTCTTGAAAACCTAGTTTTGATCCTAGCATGGATTTGAACTAGGCTACCCCCATTTGGGCGAGACTCCTGGGGCTTCCCTTGGAATTTTGTGATGAAAATATAATTTTTGCTATTGGTAATACCTTTGGTTAGTATGTGACTTTGGATAACACCACTCAGACTAAGTCCCATTGTGTGTATGTTCATTTTTTTGTTAATGTGGAGATCCACTAATCCCTTCCCATGTCCATAAAATTAAACTCCAAATATGGGATTTGGACCCAATTGATCCTCTATTATAATGCTACTACTTTCTGCTAGATTTGCAAGTAGAAAGGACATTTAATGACCCATTGTAAGGTGAAGCAAATGGGAGGCAATGTTGACCTTACCAATGAAGTTAAAGATAACTCTTCCAAAGATGACACCCTTATTGATCAGGGAATGGGAAGTAATGGGGAAAATGTTACCATAGAAGATTATTCTGAGAAAGACATGGGGAAAGGTTATCAGATTCTTGATACAAATAATTACTAGCACATTGTTCAATAGAATATTAGATGGAAGAGGGTGAGATTCACTCCCAGTCAGTAAAGGATGTTGTTGAAGGTGATGAGGCCCTGGCTTCCATTGGACAAATGACCTAGCTCCCAAATCAAATTTGTAGTCCTAGGGTTGCGACCTCCCAAACATCCCTTAAGTAGAATCCCTCTCTTGTAACCATGGTTGAATTCACAAAGGAGATTCTTCTTGTTGAGCAGAAAGTTATTCCTTCATTGACAACTGAGATTAGCCAAAATGGTAGTGGTAATGACCATGAGGATTGGATTACCACTAAGAAAAAGAATCGAAAAGATAAAAAGTCTACAGATGTTGGAATAGACCCTAAAAAAGGAAGACCCACTCTCAGAGAAACAAGGCAAAGGGAGATTTCCATTGGAAAGAAAAAAACACTAGAGATCCAATCTCATAAACCTTCCCACTAAGAATCATGTCTTAGAACTTGAGGGGCTTCAATAGTCCCACCAAAAAATTTGAAGTGACAAACTATATTCTGGACAATAAGTTAGATATTTTGTTACTTCAAGAAGTTAAGATGAATGAAGAGAGATTTAAGAGGATAGTAGATTATATGTGGCCCAAGGTTGTTTTCTGTATTATCCTAGCTACAGGAGCCTCTAGAGGGATTGTCACTATGTGGAATGATGCTAAAATACAAGGCTCATTGGTTGTCTCTAGCAAACACTTTACGGTTGTTAACTTCTCTCTGCCATCTTTAAATTGGTCCTTAATCAATATTTATGCTCTAAACACTAGAACCCTGAGAAATTTGTTATGGACAGACTTGTGTAAAACTCTTTCCACCTCCCCTCATTCTTGTTATATATTGGCTTGGGATTTTAATACTCCCTTATATCCTTCTGATAAATGTGGGCATATTCTTGATTATACTGATAGCATGTTTGCTTTTGAAATTTTTATCAATTCATTTGGGCTATTGGATATGGAGTTGCAGAATCAAAATTTCACTTGGTCTAATAGAAGAAGAGGAGATCAAATGATGCAAGTAAAATTGGATAGAGTTCTCATTTATAACAACTGGGATAATCATCATAATATGAGTCTTTAGGCTCTTTCTAGAACCATATCAGACCATAGTCCTATTCTCTTTAGTTGGAAGGAGTAGTGTAAGGGTGGCCCTTTCCCTTTCAGATTTGAAGCTATGTGCATTAAACATAAATATTTTACAAACCTTGTGTCTCAATGGTGGCAAAATCCCATTTAGGGTACTCTGATGTTTAGGTTGGTCAAAAATTTGCTTCACATTAAATAGAAGGTTAGTGGGTGGAACAGATATAGCTTTGGCAATGTGTTTAGATAGAAAAAAACTATCTCTGGAAGACTAGTTGATCTTCAGCAGCTTATGGCTCAAGGAGAGGTTACGGATGATATTTTATAGGAGGAAGGTGATCTGATTTCTGAATGGAAGAATCTTATGAGTAAAGAAGAGATTTTCTAGAAATAGAAGTCCAGGGTTCAGTGGCTCAAAGAAGGTGATAGAAATACTGCCTTTTTTCATCTTTCAACCATGAAATATAGGAAGGCCAATTATATCTCTAAATTATGTCTAGAAAATGGCAACACTATCACTGAGGACAAGGAGATTGGGGACCAAGCTATGCTTTTTTTCAGACTTTGTTGTCAGAGCAAGCTAATAATGCTGACAATGGAGGGATTATGGACCAATTTATCGATAAGATCCCTTATTTGATTACTGAAGAAGATAACTTTGAAATGCTAAAACCTATTTTTGAGAGGAGGTTCATGTTATCTTATTTTTGATGGGTCCCTTCAAAGCCCCTGGACCAAATGGATTTCCTCCAGTCTTCTTTCAAGAATATTGGGATATTATGGGGGCAAATGTCACTATTACTGTGAGGGATTTTTTTAGAACTGGTAAAATTCTAAAGTAGATTAACAATACTTTTATTGCTCTTGTTCCTAAAAATCCAAAGCATGTGCATCTTTCTGATTTCAGACCCATTAGCTTGTGTAATACAATCTATAAGTTGTGAACTAAACTGATTGTCTTGAGGTTTTAGCCTTTTTTGGATAAAATTATTTCCCCTTCGTAGAAATTCTTTGTCCCTGGTTGACAAATTCTTGATGCTATGATCTCCACTCATGAAACTATCCACTCTATGGATAAGAGCAGAATCCATGCCATGGTCCTAAAGTTATATATCTCTAAGGCCTATGATAGAGTTTCATGGAAATTCCTATTTGAAGTCATTAAAAAGTTTGGCTTTAATGATAAAATATCCCTTCTTATTAGGGAGGTTGTCTCCACTATTAAATTCTTTATTCTAGTCAATGACATCACTAGGGGTTTTTTCTCTTCCTCGAGGGGGATTAGACAGGGGGATCCTTTTTCACCATACTTTTTTATCATGATGGCTAAGTCCCTTAGGAGATATGTTCAATTTAAAATTACCTCTAAAGAAATTGTTAGTATTAAACTTGTTTATTCCTTTCCCGCTATGTCTATGTAATAGTTTGTGGATGATACCAACCTCTTTGGTATCTCTTTTGTGGTTGAAGCTCATAGCTGGAAGAATATTCTAAATGACTATGCCAAAGCCTTTGGTCAAATCATAAACTTCCAGAAGATCAATGTATATTTTTTTAATACTCTAGCTAATCTTTGGAAAAAAACATTAATATTATTGGGTGTGCTGAAGCTGATCTCCCTATTGTTTACCTTGGCCTCCCCCTCACAGTTAAGGAGGTGTCTCAAGGATTTTGTAATAGAATTTTGGAAAGAATTCATGAGAATTTGGTTGGTTGGAATGGGAAGAAACTTAGTAGTGCTGGCAAGCTTTAGCTTCTACGTGCTTCATTGCAAGGTATTCCTACTTACTTCCTGTCTCTTTTTAAAATTCTTAAGTTTATTACTGATAAATTGGAGTAGGTTCAAAGAAAATTCTTATGGACTAGGGTGGAAGACAAGCAAAGAATGTCTTTGGTTAGTTGGGAGAAAGTTTTTCTTCCCAAATCCCATGGAGGTCTTACTATTAGATCTACCAGGAATATGAATAAACCTCTCCTTTCCAAAATAAATTGGAATTTGATCCACAACCATAAAGAGTGGGGAGACATTATGAAATCCAAGTATCTTCATGGAAATGACCACTTTAGTTTTCTCCATCAGGAAGGGCTTCCCAAGGGATCTATTATCTAGAATAAAATGCTGAAGTCCAGAAGTCTTCTCAAGCATGGGCTTAGATGGAAAATGGGGAATGGTAATTCTATTAACTTTTAGGAAGACTTATGGTTGAATGATAAGGCCCTGGTTACTCAAGGTGATTATGGAGGCAGTGTTGGCATTGCTACACAATTTTTTGGAAATAAAGTTTGTCATTATATTCATAATAACAATGGTATTAGGAGTTGGAAAAATATTTTGGAGTGTTGTACCCATCATCATGATATCTATCCTAGGATGCGGTCTATCCAACAATTGTTTTTGGGGGTCAAAATCCCTCTTTTTCATAGGGAAGATGAGCTGTATTGGTGGCTAGATAAAAAAGGTAGTTTTTTTGTTAAATCTGCTTACCATCTGTTGATCCCTGATATGCCTAACAATGATATTTGGGGAAAAGTGTGGAATCATAAAATTATCCCTAAAATTAATATGTTTTGGTGGGTTGTTATTCATAACAAAATCCTAATTCAAGATAACTTATAGAGGAGGGGATTCATGTTGGTCAATAGTTGCTTTCTGTGCTTTGAGAAGGAGGAAACTATCTCTCATTTAATTCTCCATTGTGATTTTGCCAAGGAAATTTGGAGTACTATTTTAAGGAATTTTGGCATTCAATGGGTTTGTAATTCTGATGTTAGGGAATTTATTTCTAACTGGTGTCCTTCCTTCTCTCATCCATGGTTGGTTGAGCTTTGGAACCAAACTCTACCTTGTCTTGCTTGGACTATTTGGAAAGAGCGTAATAACAATATTTTTAGGGATGTTGTTAGGGATACTTCTTAGGTTCTGCATTCCTTTTATAATAGCCTCATGGAAAGTGTGACCAATTCTCACATCAAAAGTATGAAAGAACCTCTTTCTCAAGAAGAGAAGATTACAACTAACTGGAGAATTCTAAACCAAATTCTAGCTCATAACAATTTCAAATAGTTGTAGAGATTGAATACCAGATGGATCCGCCCAAAGCCTAATTGGCTCAAACTAAATTTTAATGGAGCATCTAAGGCAGATGGTAAGGCTAGTGGGTGTGGGATTATCAGGGATGACAAGGGGTGCATGGTTGTTGTCTATGCAAGTGGGATAGGCTTTCAAAACAATAACTATGCTAAAGCCTCTGCTCTTCTATGGGGGTGAAATTAGCTATTTCACTTAGTATTAGGCAATTGCACATTCAGGGAGACTCCAAAATAATTATTGATGTTGTTACTAACATGTTGAATTGTGGCTAAAAAATGAAGGACATTATAGTGGACATACATATCCTTTTACAACAGATGCCCAAAATTTAATTCTCTTAAATAGAGAGAGAGAGGGAAATGGGGTCGCATATGCTCTTGCGGACTTGGGTCAGCAATTTTATAATTGGCATTGTTGGCACCAAATTAATAACATCCATTTAAATATAAGGGACTTGATCCATAAAGAGATGACGTGTCGATGATGACTAATCATCTTAGGAAAGATAGTTTATTTTGCTAGTTTTGATGGAAGATGCTGACGTGTATCTTAGAGTACATGCTTTTTATACTTCACTTGCTTAATGTCATCTTCACTTTATTACTCCCTTGTGTTAAGGTGAGGTGCTTATTTGCTAATTATAGAGATCCCCTTGTAATCATATTCGAGCATGGGAAGAGTAGGCTTTAATTGATCCTTTGAAAGGTGGATCTTATTAATGATATTACATGCAGATTTCTTATCATAATAGCTAATATTTCCTTTAACAATAACTTTGTGAATCTCTAGTTTTGGGGGTTCTATGTCTTTATTTGGAAGGCTATAATGGGTGGGGATATGATTCAAATGGATCCAATTTCCTATTGTGAGTTTAAGGATAATTTTGTGTTCTGGCATTACTATAAGAAGGTGGCATCAACCCTTTTTTAGAATGGCTTAATGGTTACGATGAAAATCTATCTAAGCAATTCACTCAAACTTGGCATAACCATAGAGTCACTATTGGGAGAATTGGGTTTGAGGTTTTAGAGAAAGTTATTGCTATGGTGACTGGCCTATCATCTAAGGGGACCAAGCTGTAGAGGAAAACAAAAGTGGTGGACCATTCTAACCAAAAGTTATTCCTTGGAGAAGGTGAAGAACTGGTCCCTTACCAGGGAGGATTTGAACTGGCCAAGCTGCCAGAGCTGTGGGATGATATGTGTTTCCCCCTTATGAAATAGTTCACTCTGGAGGGGAGGTTTACTAGGTTCTACAATTACCATCTTCCTTTACTAAATCATTTTAGATGCAATGCTCATATTAGTTTTTCATTCTATTTGCTTTCTTCCCTTGAGCATTTGGTTTTTAGAGTTAAAGCTAAGTCAGCTAAGAAACCCTCCAAGAAACCCATTCCCCTACACCAGGGTCTTATTCTCCGCCTTTATAATTTCCACCTTGCTTTGGAGCCACCTAAGCCTATCCAATCCCATAGCGGTGAAATTTCTACCAAACATGATGATACCACTATTTTTGAAGATCCTTGCCCTTCCCCTACTTCTCATAAGATGAAAGGGGGTTCCCTTTCTCTGTCTAATGAGGAGAGTAACATGGGGACTACTATCAACACTCTTGTCCTTAAAAGTAGTGTGAAAATCAGGAAAAGGAAACTTAGTGAGGGGGAAGAGTAAATTGTGTGGGGTGATGTGGGGACCCCTAAAAATCTTAGCAGTACTCATGTGGGATGGGTAGTAAAACCATTCTGTATACTAAGGATAAGAAGGAGGTTTTGTCCTCTAGTGTTAGGAGGTCAGGGAGGATTGTTGGAAAACCTGCACCAAAAACCAAACTTATTGATTATTCAGAGAGTGCTTCTAAAGAATCCACCCAGGGGGATGAGGGAAAGGTTATCAAAATTTAGGAGATATTCGAGGATGTATAGGGTAAGAATGGGAACAAATAGACTGATGCATCTGGTGGTGTTGTGGGTTATTCTAAGGTTAATGCTGATGAAGGAAGAATGATGTTTGTGGAGAAGCTACAAATGAGATGGAGGAAGGAGATGATTACAAGAATGACATTGTTGCCCTAAGGGGTCGTGTTAAGAAATTGGAACACTTAGTTTCCACTATGCTCAGGCGTAATATGTTACTGAATCTTTTTGTGTTGCAGGATCTTGAGTCTATAGCTGTGGAGGATGGAGATTAGAATTTAAAAAATCTAGATGAATATATGGAGTCTTTGGCTAAAATATGGGAGAATCTTTCTCCTTAGATTTGGTTTCTTTTATGTTTTTTTTTTTCTATGTTTCCTCATACATACTGTCTTTAAACTTTTTTTGTTGTCTGTGTTCATTATGCTAGTGTAATGGGTTTTGTTGTTTCTATTTTGAGGCATTTTGGTGTTGTTGCCTTTGGTTTTTCTTTTTATTGCTTTGTAAGGGTTCAGCCCCTAGTTTGCCACCTTATATTATCAAAAATAAAAAAGTTATTAGCTTTGTACTAACCATTTTTACCAGAAAATTAATAAATAAAAAGTGAGTCATTAAAATAGTCACAAATTTTAAAATACAAATCATATTTTAATGAAATTTTGAGATAATTAATATGAAATTATTAAGAACATATTATAAAAAAGTTAGAAAAAAAATAGTAAACAAATTAAAAACTAGAGTTATTTTAATAGCCATTTTTGTTTAAAGATGTGGGGTGCGCAATCATGTCCCACTAGACGTGCCATTTGTGATCAAAAATTTTGACAAAGAGAGGAGGTTAGATCAAGTGTTAGTCCATAAAATAATGAAATCAACACGCTAACATACTAACATATCTAAGCCTAGATCTTAGGGGGAGCTTAATGAACAAACAACAATTGAAAATCTAACTAAAATGCAAAGAGCAATAATCTTTACCTTCTTTGAGAGCTCCAAATGATTTCTTTATATGGCATATGTATAACATCATATACTTTATGAACCATTGTTGAATTCTTGGGTTTAGCTTGATATGGCTTGATTTAGCTCAATTTTGACATTATAACACTAGGCATTTAGCTTCATGAATCTATTCCTACATTATAACTCTACTTTAATTGAGCTCCCTAAATGAAGAGCTCTAGACTTGCTTTTATAAGCTTTCAAATCCCTTGGAATGGGTTAAATCTGACCATGATTGAGTTTATTAACTTTGGTTGAGTTTGGCATATTCCTATGATATTCTTTTAGATATTTTTCAAAAGTGACAACTCACAACCATGGTTGAGTTTATTAACTTTGAGTTTGGCGTATTTGTAAGATATTCTTTTAGATATTTTCTAAAAGTGACAATTCACAAAGATAATGAGTGTATTCTAAGATTTTTTAAGATGCTCTTGAATTTTATTTTTAGTAATTGATTTAATTTATTTATTAGCTCATGGGTGAACTCAATTAGGATTTGAAATTGATTTAACTTGCTAATAGATTTTGATTAGGATGTGCATGTTAATTAATTCTTTTTAGGCATTTGGTCATTTGTTTGATTTTGATTAATTCAATATGTGTATTTTCCTTGTTTAACTGATTTATTAAGCCAAATTGATTTAATGCAAGGTTATGAAGCTAAATTTGAGACTACTAAAAATTCTTGGGCTAGGTATTGAATGATTGAAAAAAATTGGTCTAAAGTTGGATATAAAACCATTGGTGGCCAAATTTAGGTGTCTACAAGAGAGAGTTGACAAGTGTCTCATGAGTTATAAACAAGAGAATAGTTATGAAACTACCTTAAAGGGTCATAAATACCATGTGTAGCTCCTATAAATATGCTCCCTAGCCCCAAATGGTGTAGGAGTTAGAATTATTGCTTGACACCTTGACTAGCACTCCAAAACTGCCCTTTGCCTTGGCATGTTGAAGGACAAGTGGACCTCTTGATGGTTAGATCAGGTCTCTTAAAAAAATTATTTACTCTTGACACCTCTCAATTAATCCATTCAGGTTATCTTTGACACAACACTTCAGCCTCTTGCTAGGTGTTTAGAAGGCTCTTCATCTCCTTAGGCCAATCTTGCATACAAGTGTCAAAACTTGGATTATTCTTCTTCAACTCATCCTATCTTCATGGATGGCATATTAACACTATATTTTACCTAAAAAAATATATTTTTAAGTCTCAAACTAGATCCAAGAACTTGTTCTACACCAAAAGCTTCAATTAGGCCTCATTCTTTATAGCCTAAAATCATGCAAACCTACTTGTATAGAGAAAATTATAGATGGTATTGAGAATATGAAGGAATATTATAATACCAAAAATGGACTCATATATCCATATTCAATTTTAGAATTATAAAGTGAGTGGAGGTATCATTTTCCATTGTTTCTCTCTCTTCACTAGGTCTCAATTAGGCCTCCCTACCTAGAGACTAAAAATTGACTCTATAGGCTTACCACACATTCCAAACTCCAATAAATGTTTTATTCAATTATATGAACTCTTCCCCATCCTCCATATCCATTTTAAAGTTCTGACACCTTGTACGGACCACCCAAATGGTATAAAATAGTATTTTTTGGCCTATTTTTTATAGTTCCATATAGTCTTGTACAAAATAGTGACATGGAGTGATGCTCAAGGGAGTCTTAGACATGATTCAATTTATTTATAAGTTTTTTCAATTCATATAGAGGCATATAAATCTATATCTCTCTCATCGGATCATTTTGGCTCTCCTAGGCAACCTGAAAGGGCTTCAAGGTCTTAAAGATTGTTCATACAACTCAAGGCACCAATCCTCCAAATAATTCCATAAAATACAAGAAAAATAGGATATATAAATATCCCTAGGATACCAAGGTCCCATGAAACATCTCTATACCGTACCAAGTAGAAGAAGATAGCTTTTTGGGCTGCTAGTAGGCATGCTATGAGGTCTACGAAGGATTGAGGCATGTAGGTGCATATTTAAATTAGTTATGAGTTTCCAATGAACTAAAGAGGTTCATGAAATCCATCTTGATATATTCACAAGATCTTCTTGTTACTTTGTTCATCCAACTCTTTGCATATACCATTAAGTGATACTTAGGGTTCTCAAGCTAACTTGCACAAAATACCCTAGTTGACTATTTTCACCTTTTTTCCACTATTAGGAGGTCTATAACTTCATATCATGTTTTAAAAAATTTCTCACTATCCTCCCAGCGTTTCCAAAGTTCTCACTTACTTCAAATAGTCATCTTTTCAACTTACTACCTTGTAGGTTTGCCTATACAATTAGGCATGTATATGATTGAATAGGTCTTATCAAGTTTGTCTAATTTCTTGCATGAGTTTGAGGTTCTCACCATATCAATCATATTAAAATATCATACTCTCAAACCCCACATAACTCATATAGTATTTTCAACCTCTCAAACAACAAATGTTTTCTATAAGTAAATATGCATGTCTTGCTTGCATGGGCAGGTAGGGTTGTGGATGGCTTATGGATAATCAACCATTATTTGAGATTTATTTTATGTTTGACTACCCTAAAATGATTTTGGCACTTGCATTTCACTTCATTTAGTTAAACCTCCACACTTGCATGAAATCTACTCTTCTTTTAGGCTTGGAATAGCTTGCTCACCCTAACAGACTTGTAGGTCTCTATTAGAGAGGTCTAAGTGTATTTGAGGGCTTGTAGGACCTCCATGTCACTCAATAAACACCTTCATGGTTTTGATATGTTCTTTAAATTATAGATACTTCTAAATTTTCACTTTTAAGACACCATGAACTCACCACATACAAAACCTTTCTCAATCTTCAATTAGCTTGGTTGTAGGTGTCATTTTTAGAGTTTTGACTGTGTCTTAGAGTTTCACGGCCTTATATTATCACTCCATGAATCTCAAAAAAAATCTCTCATGTTATTGACTAGCTTGGGACCTTTATCAACACCTTTAAACTCTGAACTCCACCAACATCACTGTCCAAGGCACTTTTCAATATTGGTGGTTGTAGGTGTCAATTGGGGTAATTTGATTGTATTCAAGTATTTTAGGTCTTCAAAGATAACATAACACCTATATTAGTCAACCCCATTGAGGGTTTTTTGTCACTCCATACATGTTTCAATCATCACTTTTTCATAGATCTTCACATACCCCTGCTTGCTTCCTCAAACTCAGGCCTGTGTAGAGGTAATGGGTTTGCAAACCTCTTATAGGTTTTGACCCCTATTTGGTCATTTCCTTTGTTAGTCACTCATCAAGATGTTCTCATTAGTCTGTGCCTATTTTTTATATTTGAATCATGTTTCAAAATATACACTTTCCTCGTATATGAACATGTATACCTCCATGTTACCAAAGAGGACCTATAAGTTTAGGGCCTATAGGTCACTGTTTGCCTGCATAAGCTACTAAGAGGATCAATCTTTGAGCCTTAAACACTTTGCCATTATATCAGATCCTAATCCACTTCTTGGTCACTATATTCAACACTTATGAAGACTTCATTTCCAAATACCAAGTACCACATCACACTTATCTTTTGTGTGTATGGACTATATTCATACGAACAACCTCTATACAGAGCATGTGCATTGAGAGTTGAGTCTCTTGATGAGGTTATATGATTATAACAAGTTCGTGAGTGTCTTATGAGTTTATTGGCCAAATATTCATATATAAAATATCCTCACCATGAATTGAACAAAGTGAAAACAATATCTTTCAACTAATGTACATCAACTCCAAATGTTCAATCTTTAAACTATGAGCACAATGGAACTTAGAGAGCAGTACATACATCATTCAAATATTGGAGAACCTTTGAATGAAAGGAGAACATGTTAAACCAAGTATTGAATGCAAATTAAACCTGTAGAAACTCTAGAATAATGGATAACACTAACAGTCACTTGCACCATGCAAAAGAGTCACTTTCTTTGTCAAAAGACCTCCAACACATGCCAACATGATGAATGAACATGTGAAGTGGTTCTCCAAACTTTGAAGACCTTTTCCAATTATTTTCATGTAGCCATGAGCTCATAATTTACATTGGAGTTGCACAAAACTTAGCCCTTGGGGATTTCAATCTTCAAAAAGCAGTCTCGCTCTGTAGCAATTGTTCATAAAGCTAAGGAGTTTAATCCAA
This sequence comes from Torreya grandis, assembly GCA_037957365.1. Lineage (NCBI taxonomy): Eukaryota > Viridiplantae > Streptophyta > Pinopsida > Cupressales > Taxaceae > Torreya > Torreya grandis. Next base: position 4,653,143 of record JARHVA010000309.1, read on the forward strand.
TGACCAATGCCACAAATTGGAAGCCCATAAAGATCTCAAAATTTGGATAAAATCTCATCCCCCTCTACCTGTATGGTCTATATCATGCAGTTGAAAATGGCCTTCAAGAGCTTGTGAATGGAGTGATGAAGGAGAGAGAGATATTTATGAACTTGTTGAACTTGAAACTTCTTTCCATGTTTTTTTTTTACTTGTGGAAGCTCAAGGGACACCTTTTCAATGTTTTTTTTTTTTCAAATGACTTTAACAAGTCCACACAAGTCTTTTAACTCCTCTCTTTGGTGTTGAAACTCAAGATTCTGACATTTGTCTAACTTGTTGATAGGTATGGTAGTTGCGTAACTTCTCCAAGGTCTTTGGAAGGTGTGTTTTATGGATTTTTCACTTAGGAAGTTTTGACACACATGAATGTTAGCCAAAAATAACATTTTCCCTCATTTTCACTACCTTCAAGTTTACAAACGAACCCTAAACATTCCAAAACATCATGAGATGTTATGACAAAGTGAATAATACATGAAATAATTTTGATAAACTCCTAAAAATCTGACACCACTTGACCAAACCTTATCTCTCCATGACATATCTAGACCCTATATGACCAAAACAAGACACTACCTTAACTTCTCCAAACATACCTTAAACAATGCTAATAAGTTTTTATGAAGAGTTTTAGGGACTGTATAAGGCATGCCAAAACCACATGAAAGTTTCAATTTAGAGGGATTAACGCATTTTGACTTGAGGTCAGAATTTGGTCAACAGTCACTAAATGTGTTTATTTTCATCTCTCTTCACTTCTCTTTCAATTTCATTGCTTGTTCAGTTGTTTACTTTACTTTTAGTTGCTATTTATAGACCTGCATTAGATTAGATTTTTTAAGTTTACTATTATACCTTAAATCCTAATGTTTTAATTCATTGTGTTGCTTAATTTCCCTATTGTCATTTAGTTAAAACAGTTAGAGACACATTCGTACGACACTAGTCCTAATGAATTACTATAATTATTAGTGTCAAGTCTCTGACATTGTATACCATTGAGGGGCTTGAAAAATATCAAGATAGATCAACTATTCCCTGGTATAATGCAAGCCCCAAAAGATATGTTGTTTTCCTTAAAGAATAGAAAGAGTGTAAGGATAGCTACAATGAAAAGAAGTTCATTTCCAAAAAAACTGAAACTTGCCAAAATTTTGAGCCTAGGCATGAAAGACAATTTTTCCATAGCATTTGTATGATCCAAAATATTTGTAAGATTTAGACAACATTCTTTTTTTTGACACAATTTTTCTAAGTCAACCTTGTATTTCTTCTAAATGCACATTTTCATACATTTTCATGGTAATGTGATAACAACTATGACCAAATCTTACAATATTAAAGATATATCTCTAAACCTTACATATCATCTATTTTTATCTAATTTTAAAATTAATTATTATTTTATATATTTAACCTAATCAAATGTATTATGGATATTTATGTTACATATAAATAGTAAATACTTCAATTTTATTTTATTGCAACCTCTCTCTAACTTATCAATGTAACGATTAACCCTTTTTTTAATGAGAATTAATCAAATTATATTAAAAAATTATAAAATACAGAAACTAATCATACAAAACAATGAGTAGAAGAACCACATTCCAAAAATCACCTCTCTCTAACTTATTAACTTATTAATGTAACGATTAACTTTTTTTTAATGAGAATTAATCAAATTATATTAAAAAATTATAAAATAAAGAAACTAATCATACAAAACAATGAATAGAAGAACCACATTCCAAGAATCACATTGGAAGCCACATCAATAACTTAATAAATTTTGGAAGAAAACGTTTGGCACCAAGTTAAAATACGGCGATACAAAGAAAAAACAAAAACCCTCAATCCGTATATATCAAGAGAATATATATGCCCGTCTTACATGGTCTGTCTCGTGCAAACCATTCCAAAAGATTCATAAATGAGAAAGGGCAAAGATATCAGGGGGTCCTTTGTATGTCTGAACATTTCTCCTTGTGTGGCTTCTTCAACTTACCTGAATAATAAGGGTATAAGAATGGTAGATCCTTTCTGTGCCCAGCTCGTTAGGGAAAATATAAATTTAGTAAGACCAATTTTTATTTTTATTTTTTTTCTGCATGAAATATACTTACAGAGGTTGTAGCAAGGTTGACTGAATGCTGGATCCCCTTCAATGGATGCCGGCTTCTTTCCAAACACCACCTCGCAGCTCATATCCTCGAAATCTGCAATTCGAGATATTATAAAACATTACACATATCAAAAGTTTTATCAAATTTATAAAAAAATTAGAGGTAAAAATTACAGGATTACCAATTTTTCTCAGGAAAAATTTAACCAACAAAATATTTAAAGAAATTAATTAATGGGTAAACATGCATGAATCAAACATAAGAACAAAAGAATCTTACTAGGAGTCAGTATCATTGGTGTTCCAAGATATTGTCCTATAAATTGTTGGGAAGGAATTTTGCATAGATTTGTACAAACTCCTACACAATTGGTGCTTTCCAAGATCCTACAATCAGAATCCAACTTCAAATATATATTAGAAATTATATAAATTGATTTTGATTTTTTTTAATTAATAATTTAAATTTAATAATTGTATGATCGTATTTATATTTTTAATTGTAAAATACAATTTTTTTCTTTTTAAAGATTTACGATAAAATTTTAGACAAATTTTCAAAAACTATATATGTGTGTGTGTTTCCATTTTAAATTATGAATTATATTAATATTTGAAGAGTATTGTTGAATAAATAATTGTTATAATTTTTTAATGATAAATACTGTCGAATTTAGACTTTGATAAATAATCGCATTAAATTAATATTAAAAAACATCAATTAAAAAGCTGGATATAACTATTACGTGAATTTACAATCAACAGATTCTTCAAAAATTAAATAATAACAAATTCAATGATAAAATCTAAAATCTCAGAAAATAACAATTTAAACAATTAAATCTAAAAAAAACCTTATTCATTTTTATACTAACCTAAAATCTAATCTTAAAACTAATATATATTACATTATTATCCTTTTAAAATTAACTGAATGAAAATACTTAATCAATGATCTGCCTACAAATGGAAAGGCCACATCTAATAAGTCATTTGCAAAACCCTCATAAATATTGTATGTCAGAAGGCTCTACCATGTGAAAATCAAACTTTAGCTTCTGCTGGTTTTGACCAAAACCATCTAACTAATAATTTGACTTGGTGGACTGGTAGTGCCAGACTAATCAAATTGGGTGAAATTACTTGAGGCTCAGCTGGCTCATGCCAGATTAATTGTATTGTGGCCTAGAGAGGAGCACATTTTACTATGGTATTTCAAACTTAGAAGTTTGGAAAATGATAGAGATTTGGTGTTAAGATTTGAATAATTTATGCAGTTTTTATATTATAATTGTAAAATAATTATTAGTATAAATATTTTAAATATATTTATTTAAAATATGTTTAAAAATATAGATTTTGAAGTTTTTATTGTAGATTTTTCATTTATCACATTTATTTATTCTTTTCCAATTTCATATTGATTGGTGATAATAAAATCTATCTAACTACATTATTGTATTAGGTTCCAATTTTTTTTAAACTAATTATACTAGATTCCAAAAATTAATTTAAAAAAAAAGAAAAAAGAACTCCAAACTGTACTATATAATAAAGATATTATGATTTTTAGATTGACTTCTCAAAATCATTAAAAAAAAAAAAAAAAAAAGAAAGTGATTGACATCAAATTTAAAATTGAATTGACATGTAATAATTAAATAAACATCAAATTTAAAATCAAACATAAAAATGAACAACTAACTCAATTACACTCCATCTTATCAATTCCATTATAAAATGGCTAAAGGCATAACTAAATCATAAATGTGAAAAACAGATCTGCAATTCTAAAAATTCTTAATCAAGTCGTCTCTACTGATCAAATCAGTCATTAGAGATCAAATCAGTCTTTGCAAAACATAGAAGTCAAGTTTCCTTTTGATTTTATTTGTAAAAGTTGTAGCTCTTATGGATAATTTATTCCCAATTGGTGCTACATCTGATGGTTTTTACAGTCGGCATCAACAGAACAGGTGCCTTCAACAGAAGGCACCGACTGTTTACTTTCAGACGTTTGATTCAAGCTAAAAAAAACATAAGTACTGTTCTTAAGCATCCCTTACAATAGAAATATCCTTGAAATTGTTCAAACTGACAGACACCAAAATCATAAGAGCAATTAAATTGTTTTTTAGATTACTAGACGGTAGACCCAGACCAAAATATTAAAAGAAGATTCCTAATTATATTTTCCTGGTCACAATGGTCCACACTTTTTTTTTAAAGCTTCTTCAAACTGAACATTACCTGCATTTCTTAACGTGCACTGTGTTTTTTTGCTTAGATCCATCTATATTTTCTGTTTGCATGATCTGAAAATCAAAAGATGCAAACCATCCACATATCAGCTTTGATAACATATGCATGCAAAATTTTGCCATACAAGAAGCAACCTCAATCTATACTTAAAACCAATATCCATATGTATCATTAGGCTGAAATTATCTATATATCAGTTTGTGAAGGTATGAAGCCAATTAACCTCACAAGCTCCAACAAGCCACCCAAAAAGAAATGGAGTAGAAGCAGCAAAGAATTCCGAGGTGAATTTGGAAGGTTGTAAAATAGTTCGAAGCTGTTTATCAATCACAACAGCACTTTATTTGAATCCAAAGCTTCAAAATCATATTTATAAAAAAAAAAAGAAAAACAGTTCAAGATCATTAATATAATACCCCCTTCAAAATCACTCACAAAAGTCAAGAGAAAATCTGGAACAGCCTGGTGCAGTGCATGAACAATTAGCTCTCGTTGTACAATAGGGCTAAAACCTTGAGAAGTCTTTGAAATAACATCTACAAGCCCATCATACCCATCCAAATCTGTGCTCATGCCTGAAAAATTCTGAAGAAATTATTCAGACAAATTTATTAACACTAAAAATAATGATAAGTATTCCATGTTTTCTGTTCAAGGGGATGGGATTGTGGTGAATCATCACTCCACTTTAAAGGTCGCCTATAACCCCACCCAGAATTTATCAAGGAAAATAAGGAAACTTAATGATTTAGACTTGATTACCTGTGACTTCTTGCACACAATGGCATAGATAGTTAATAGCCATATTTTCAATCCAGTTGTCCTTGTACTCAGTTTTCTGCCCTATGGTTGTTGTTATTGTTTTGTGAGAAGAGTTGGCCAATGCACAATACACCATCCTTCTAGACTTAATTAAATTCATGGATTTCATACTAGTCCTGGATCCCATGAATTGCAGAGATGATCCTGAGAAACACTTGGATACTTGCAGTGATTTCATTCCTGCACATCTGGGAGCAGGAAAGATTGTCTCCATGGTTTACTGGGCTCTGAGATTCTTGAAACCAAAATCTCAAGTTCCAATGAAGCCCATGTGAATTTTTAGGAGATCTATCTGCACATGATAGGCTAGAACATCTTAACAAACGACAAAGGGCGTCTGAATCAACTAGAGCGGTTTCTCAGTTTCCTATGCTTAATGGGTCTATTTTTTGGCAAATTCTCTATGCTCCATAAGATGCCATAAGCATTCATTAATCAATCTTAAATGAGGAAATTGCACTTAAAAATAGTCAAATTGCACATAAACAATTAATATATTATAATAGAGCCATTTTTAGGTAGTGCTTCTTAATGAATATCTCATGCAGTCCTGTCAAATTGCAGCATAAACAATTAATCTATTCTAATAGAGCAATTTTTGTGTATTACTTTAAGCATATTAAGGCGGCCATATTATCCTAAGATTTTTCACATGTAAGTTTAGGTAAGATTTTTCACATGTAAGTTTAGGTAGGCAATTTGCAGCGTCTTTCTCTTTCTTTTTAAATTAGAATTATTTTCAATCTTTAATATAATAATTAAAATTAAAAAATTAATTTTTATTTAATTTATTTAAGTTTACATTTATTTTTATTTTTATTTTTTATATTTATCTGTTGACTAATTTTGGTTCTGTAGGTCAAAAATCGGGCTCTCCTTTTCTTTCCTTGTTGTCTTGATTAGTCAGTCTCTAATGTCTTCACCTTACTGCAATTGTGAGTTTTCCCTTTGTAATAGCCCTATTTTTATAAAGAACCAAGTGATTTGAGTCTTGTAGGTATTTTGAGTTGATCTAGGGCTTATTTCGCTTCAAGCAAATTACCTCGGACAAGCCTTTTATCGGCAAAAGAATGGGCCAGTTTCAAAGATATACAGGGCTTTTACAAAACTCCGAAGGTCAAGTGCCCTTGCGGAGTGCAGGGAGGTAACAAATGGGATCATTCAAACAAGCTCCAAAGGACAACTATGGACCCAAAGTGCCCTTGCGGAGGGCAGAAAGTGCATTTGTAAGAGATCAAGGCAGAAAGCCTGAAAGGGAAGTTTCCTTCGGAAAAAGTGACAAGTCAAACAAAGGATTTCTTCAGAGTTTTTGTCCAAAGAAAATCCATGCAGAAACCAAGGGCCAAATTCCTTCGGACAAAATGCCCGAAGGAATTTCTTCAGACTTTTGTCCGAAGAAATTTACCAAAAGAAGGCCGAGACATTGAAGGCACGATTTCCTTCGAGCAAATTTTTCCGAAGGAATTTTAGAAGACCAAGGAACCTAAAAGGTAGGTGCCTTTGTGGAAGGTTCTCAGCTATCAAAAAAGGACCTTTTCTTTTTTTTGAATGGTCATTTTCCCTTCGAAAAGGTTCATTTTGCAAAAGTTGAAGGAATTGCTAAAGGATGATGACAAGCTCGAGAACGTCAACTTCAACATGATGAACTAGTCGTTGAAGGTTCAAACGTCTGGTGACGTGCCTGCAAACATCAAATTCAAGGCAACAAAAGAGCCATTAGTTTTCAAATGGTGACAGGCCGGCGGACATCAATTTTATGGTGATGAGATAGCCATTGTTTTTTCAAATATTTAAGGACAGGCCCACGCATGTCAAATTCAAGAAGATGGGTCAATCGTTAGAGGAAAAGTTAAAGGACATTTCCTTCAGACATTTTGCCCGAAGGAATTCGAAGGTTGAGCGACTTGCCAAGATAGGAGCCAAAAGAAGGCAAAGAATAGCCCGAGAGCTCGAATTGCCAGAAAATACAAGAAGTAGCAAGGAAAGAGAGAACAAAACAGTAAATCCAAAATGTGGCCACGCACACATACGACAACACTTGGAATGTTCCAAAAGACACGAACCAGACTAGTGCATGTGGCAAAAGAGGCATCGACAGGAGAAGTTATTTCTTGCAAATGAAATAGTATCCACCAAACAGCCATCAAAGGGAGCATGAATATTCAATAGAGCGGCCCATTTTGTTTTGTTTAGCATTAATGAGCAGAGAGTTGCATGATTTTTCAGGGGAGGTGGCTTTGTCATTTAAAGAATAAGGTGACCCATGCTTTAACAGGAATATTAAACACAGTTTGAGCAGCAAAAGTCAATGTCTGTGACATATGCAATGTGGTTCTTCTAGACGTATTGATGGAAAGATGACAATAGCATGAACGGATTCCTCTTACCAAGGTGTTTAATGCAGTATGGGCCGCTGGTTCCTTGAACTGACTAAGGATCTTTCTCTAAGTTCCATATATTGCAACCTCTCAGCGAAAAAATATACCTCTCACTTGTATATGGCGAAGCCCTGACAATTTTACCTTTTAATCAAAAGAAGCATGTTTTACCTCCATTTGATTTGTTACACGTCTGAATATGTCTATGTATCGACATAGTGTTTAGTAATTTTATCTTAATGCTTTCATAGGTCGACACCAGCATATCTAGTATATCCAAGACCATTTCTGTAGGTTAAGAGGAAGTGCCCAAGTTGGAGCATAGGGGCAAAAGAGCAATTATCTGATAGTGTGCTTCTTGAGCACCTATGGTAGGTTCTTTTTCATCGTATCTCCATTAATCTCCTTTTTAAAACACCCATGTAGTTTGGTCTTATGTTCAAATGAAGTGTCTGTTCACTCCTTTTGATGTAAAGTGTTGATGAAGTTGAGTAGATTGAATCATTTGGTGTGTCACCGTTTTTAGTTAGGTTTTACTTTTGTAATATCCTTCTCTCTTTTCACCTCCCCCATTATTAACAGTAGCAGTTAAGGACCTCAAAGGTGCATCAAAGGGAGCTAGCCCTTGTCTAGAGATTCATTCCTCAATTTTGCCAAGCCCACAACAAGAGGAATGTCTACATTGTGTTGTGTGGAATAAAGAAGTTAATACTTCTTTTAAAGGGTGCAATCCATTGCATCAACAGTTTTTGGCACACCTGATGGGATCATTTTTTGATGCTCTAGGAAGTTTCAGGATTGGTGTTGGTCCTGTTACTGCAAGAGTGAGCAAACTAACCTAGCATCTGGCGACTCTATTTTTAAGAATTCAGTCTCTGGTCAGAGATCATCCTGGCATCCCATGCCTAAGGTCACCACAAGATCTTCTTTCAAGGGTGTTCCTTTCGAATTAGTTGAGCTGCCCTTAGACTTAGCAAAGTGGTTAAGGTTTGCAAGAACTCATCCCTACACAGCAAATCAGTTTCCCAGACCTACCATAAAATGTACCTACACGAGAAGACCCAGGTTGAACCATGTCATCGCCATGGCTTTATCTTTTGTAGCCTTTAATGGTCAGAGCCCTTTAAACCTTCTACAGTATGACCCAATCCCAGGGACGGCCCTTAAGAGTGTTCCTCCTTTTAATAGAGAGGGGCCTATTACTGCTATTGAGCATATCAAAAATATAGCCAACCTTTACAACATTCATAATGTCATCGAAGAGAACATAGCCATCAAGTTACTAGTGTTGTCTTTTAAGGGTAAAGTTTTAGACTGATATGGGACCTTGCTTATGAATTCAGTTGGCTCATGGAACGAATTAGGCACCCTCTTGACAAATAGATTTGGAGAGAAGAGTGACCATCTCTCTCTAATTGAGCAATTAACCACTATGAAAAGAACTCTGCATGAATTTATGCAGGATTTTAATACCAAGTTCTAAAAGACTTAGGACAGAATCCCCATTTTAGTGAGGCTAACCCCAAGCTATGCTTTCCTTTACTACTTAAAAGCTTTGAACAGTGACAGTGTTGTCATGATACAGTCCATGGGAGGACAAGTGTTACCCACTACCTATAAAATAGCCATAACCATAAAAAATTGTTTGGTGCAAGTAGGAAAGATAGCCCCTCGACCTCATATGCCGCTCTTTCCTGAATTATAACCCTTAGTTAAGACTACTGCACCAATTTTAGCTTCTCTGCCTGGTGTAGAAAAGCTGACTGTTACCTCACCAAATGACCTCCATGAAGTTAATATTTTGTTACAAAGTGTTACAAATGAATTAGTGACTCTCAAGAGGCAACAAGCTCAAAGCTATCGACCGAATCAAAGATACTAGCAGTTCAAATAAACGAATAGACCTCCTTTCTAAAATTAGAACCAAGGATAGGGTCAGATTACCCAAGCAATACCATATCAAGGTTATAATCCAAGCACCCCTTCATCATCCAAAGCTCTTGTTCCCATTTAAAATAATTTGGTACAGGAACAATGTAATTACCCACCCTTAAGATATGGTCAAGAATAGGGGGCTTATACTAATGAGTTTCCAAATCAATGTATGAACACTCAAGACAATCAAATAGTCCAATTCCCAAGTTTTGAGGTGTCAGCACAACTTGGGATGGACAACAGGTAGACACAGTTTGATTCCACTCTTATGAACCACCTGGAAGAAGAATTTTATGCAATCAATTATGTGGGGAGTATGAATAACCAGGGTGATTGTGTTGAAGCCAATACTAGGTCCAAAAAGAGAGCTATGGAAGAAGCTCAGGCAGCTACTCGAATGTCTACAACATCTTTTTCATCACAAGTGAACTAAAAGTTTCTAAATTACAAGCCACCAGTTGTAACCTCAACTCCTCAGCTTGCACCTCAGGATGTAAATGCCCCCAAATAAAATTAAAAAGGAAGCAACCCTCAAATCAATGTGGTGGACCAAATGAAGAAGCTACACATGAATATCTCATTGTGGGATTCCTTAGCAATACTGGGATAAAAGGATATACTCTAGAAGGAATTGCATAGGCTGAATAAACAAGTTGTCCCAGCAAAGGCTGATAATGTGTTGATTATGAATGGGCCCCCTTCCATGGTAGGTAAAGCAAAGAAGGATGAAAAGGTTCCTCCTTTCTATCTATCCTTAGTCATTGGATATTTTTTGATTCACAATTGCATTATTGACGATGGAGTAATCACCTCAGTAGTGCCCAAATGCATAGCTGATAAGCTAGGACTTAAATATGAGGAAATGACCAAGGGAGTCCTACAATTAGATGGATCATCAGCTAAAACATTATGAGTGGTAAGAGGCTTGAATCTAATGCTTCAAGCCTATCCAACATTCTCTATTCCCTATGATGTGGTAGTGGCGGATGTTCTCCCTACTTTGCTCTCTGCTTATCTAGGGATTTTACGTCCAAGATAGGTGGGTACTTAGTAGCAAATTGATCTTATATTGTTTTTAGAACCAAATATGGAACTAAAGTGAATAGTGAGTCAGAGCCCATCCATAGAGATCATCTGGAGCCATACTCACTCAAGGCAACAAACGTTAGCTATGCCATCATTGATGAGGAAGAATTCTAAATAGACCAATCCCCACCCTCTTCCTTTGAAGGAGTTGTTGACCTGCTCTTACATGAATGGGGAAATGACAATTTTTAACATGACCTATACAAATTCATTGAAGAGGTAGGTCTTGGAGTTTATTGCATGCATGAATAAGGTACTTTCATGTCAAATTTGATGAAGGCAAACCAAGAGAGCTTTAGTTTGTGGCAACTCTTCTTCGATGGTTCAAAAAGCAAATTGGGAGCTAGTGGTGGAGTAATATTAGTTTTACCATCAAAAGAAAGATACTTCTCAACTTTCAGGTTCCAATTCTCCTGCACTTGCAACATTGTAGAATATGAGTCTCTCGTTCATGGTTTAGAGTGGGCAAGGAAAAGAGGAATAAAAAAATTGCAGGTTTTTGGAGATAGTGAGTTAATTGTAAACCAAGTGAGAGGTCGAAACTTGACCAAGAATTTTTTACTTAAGTCTTACAAGAACAGGGTGTGGGACCTAATAGAAAGTTTCCTAGCTTTCAACATTATTTCCATTCTAAGAGAACAAAATAAGCAACCAAACAAACTAGTAGCAATTGGTGCTCAGTTTGACGTTCTCAAGGGAATAGGTCAAGATAGCAGTCAGCACCATTTAAAAGTGATAATAAGACCCTCCATACCTGATAATGTCACCAATTGGTAGGTGTTTGATAGTGACCAACAAATATCACTCTTCTTACAAGAGGAGGCTGATTTTGCTTTTAGGAATCAATCCAAGCTGTAACAGTCGTACAATGGCCAGATTGTTCAGCTGAAGAACAACAAACTTCCTAAAGGTTTAATCACTCTTGAAAGCATCTTCAATGAGGATGACCAACTCAAAAATGACAAAGCAAAAATCACAACCAAGAAAGAAAATTATGAAAGAGTTGAAATATTCAAGGATAGGCTGCTTGCTTGGGAAGGTATGTATAAATGATGAAAGGCATTCTTTCATTTTTTTATGCCAAGAGTTTGCCGATGTCTTTGCTTGGGAGTAGAGTGACCTAAAGGGTTTTGACCCAAGCTTGGCTCAACACACCATTGAGCTGGAGGAAGGTGCCAAACCCATCAAGCAAAAACAAAGGCCCATCAATCCAAAGATTGAGCCTCTCATGTGGAGAGAACTCACCAAGTTGATTGAGTCTAGAATAATTTTTCCTATCAAACACTCTTCTTAGCTAGCCAATCTAGTCCTTGTTAGGAAGAAGAATGGGGAGATCAAACTATGTGTTGATTTTAGAGACCTCAATAGAGTCTTGTTAAGAGATCATTATCCCCTCCCAAGTATGGAGTAGATCCTCCAAATGGTGATAGGTAGTGAAAATTTCTCTCTCCTAGATGGGTATTCAGGGTATAATCAAATTCTAGTGCAAGACTGCGATCAATACAAGACAACCTTCACTACCAAGTGGGGAACTTTTGCCTACAAGAAGATGCCATTTAAACTATCAAATACTGAAGCTACCTTTCAATGAGCCATGAATATGGCTTTTCAGGGTTTGATAAATAGTATTGTATTGGTCTATCTTGATGACGTGATAGTCTTCTCTAAGGATGAATGACAACATCTAAAACACTTAAGACAAATCTTTGAGAGGTGTAGAGAGTTTGGTATCTCTCTCAACCCAAAGAAATATGTGTTCACTATCCATGAAGTCAAACTCCTAGGTCATGTCGTTTCAAAAGGGGGATTAACCATTGATTTAGAAAGAGTACACGTCATCCTAGTGCCGTCCTTACCTAAACACAAGAAGGGTCTGCAAAGCTTCTTTGGTAGAATAAATTTTATTAGGAGATTTATCCCTAATTTTTTCTGAAATAGTCAAGCCACTAACTTCCATGCTGAAAAAAGATGAGAAGTTTACATGGATAGCACAAAGGAAGGATAGTTTTGAAGGGATTAAGAAAGTTATTGCCCAAGATCCCACCTTGATCAGTCCTAATTTCTTCAAGGATTTCAATTTTTACACCTTCGGAAATGAAGAGGTAATCTTTGCCATGCTCACTCAAGCAAATGATGAAAACCTTGAACAACCTCTCATATTCTTTAGCCAAGGTTTAGAAGGTTTTGAAGTTAGGTACACATATGTTGAAAAGCAAGAACTTGTAGTTATACGAACCCTGAAGAAATTTATATATATGTTGTCAAAAAACAAGATTCATATCATGGTACCACATCCTAGTGTCAAGGATTTTTTGATTAGCCATGATTTAAATGAAAAGAGGGCAGGGTGGATCACCAAGATAATGGAATATGATGTGGAAATCAAAACCACCAAGCTGGTAAGGGGAAGAGGGCTATGTAAACACCTTGCTACAGACCTTAAACAATAGAAAGAGAGCATTTTGTTACTCCATAATGAAGTTGCAATAGAGAAAACTGTAGTCGTAAAGGACTGGGCACAAGACATGACTCATTTCTTTCTCACTGGTGAGTGCGCACATGCCCTTGATAGGACTAAGAGGAGGTATTTCAGGCTCCATTCGCTTCTTTATGTTCTGGTTGATGGAGTGTTGTTTAGAAAGCATTTTTTAGAGGTACTCTTGAGATGCATAGACTAAAATTAAGTCAATAGAGTACTATCCGAATTTCATGATAGACCGGCTGGTGGTCAGTTTGCTCCTAACCCTAAAACTGTAAGGATTATGAGGGTTGGTTACTTTTGGCCCATTTTATTCAGAGACACTCATGCGTAGGTATGGAAGTGCCAAAAATGTGCTCTCTTTGATGGAAAATAATGACTGACTGTAATGCCTCTGCAACCTATTCAAGTAGAACAACCGTTCATATAATGGGGTCTGGACTTCATAGGGATGATGAACCCTCCTAGTGCTGGCCACACGTAGGTCTTGACTGCTACAAATTATTTCACAAGATGGGTAGATCTGTCACTTTGAAGGAAGACAACGAAAGTGCAGTCCTAGACTTCTATGAAGGCCTGGTGATAAGATTTAGAGTCTCAGCTACCATCATCTCAGATAATGCATTAGCTTTCTTGGGAACTAAAAAAGCGAGTGGAAGTTAGGATACGGTATTTATCTTAGTACTTCTTCCAACTACTACCCACAAGGAAATGGACTGGCTGAGTCCACCAATAAGAATATGATCAAGATCATTATAAAGACGATGGCAGAAACTTAAAAGACTTGGCATGCCAAATTGAAAACAACCCTGTAGACAGACAAGGTCACTCCAAAAAGAGAAGTTGGTAATCCACCATATACACTTATGTATGGAATTGAAGCTAGACTTCTTATTTCACTTGAATTGCTAGTCTTGGATCTTTCCCACTAACTACAATTAGAAGACAGTGACAGCATGGAAGTCAAATTTTGTGAATTAATAGAGCTTCAAGAGGTAAGAGACCAGGCCATGGTTTCCATGACTAGCCATCAACAACAAATAAAGAAGCATTTAATAGGTAATCCTTATCAAAATACTTCTCGAAAGGTGACATTGTCTTGAAATGGGATGAAGACCGAGCTAAACCTAGAAAGCACACAAAGTTCGATGCCTTATGGAGTGGTCCATATGTCATCACTCAATGCAAGCAACATAACACTTTCCAACTCTCCAGGTTGGATGGTGGAGAAATATATATCTCAATTAATGGGATATATCTTAAACATTGTCACTAGGCCCTCTATTGTGATGTACATATTTTCTCTATTTTTCCCTTATTTTCTCTAAGCGTTTTTGTGCATATTTGTAGTATTTTAGCCTTGTGTGTGTTTTCTTTACTTTTTGGGGTAAAAGCTTCATGTTGATTCTTAAGTTTCTCAAGGTTATTACTAGCCTTTAAAGTTGTATCCTAACTCCATGCCCAACAGACTTGTAGGCCACCAATTTTTTTAAGCATAGTAGGCATGCTTCCCTTGTGAATCACCAAATATGTTGACCAATTTTGGTCTTGTAGGCCAAAAATCGAGCTCCCCTTTTCTTTCCTTGCTGTCCTGATTAGCCAGTCTTTGATGTCTTCACCTTACTGTAATTGTGAGTTTTTCCTTTGTAATAAGCCTATTTTTATAAAGAACTAAGTGATTGGAGTCTTTTAGGTATTTCGAGTTGATCTGGGGCTTATTTCACTTCAAGCAAATTTCCTCGGATAAGCCTTTTATCGGCAAAAGAATAGGCTAATTTCAAAGAAATACAGAGCTTTTACAAAAATCTGAAGGTTAAGTGCCCTTGCAGAGGGTAGAAAGGTAACAAATGAGATCGTTTAAGCAAGCTCTGAAGGACAACTTTGGACCCAAAGTGCCCTTGTGGAGGGCAAAAAGTGCATTTATAAGAGATCAAGGCAAAAATCCTGAAAGGGATGTTTCCTTCGAAAAAAGTGACAAGTCAAACAAAAGATTTCTTCAAACTTTTTGTTCAAAAAAAATCCATGTAGAAACTAAGGGCCAAATTCCTTCAGACAAAATGCCCGAAGGAATTCCTTCAGACTTTTGTCCAAAGAAATTTACCAAAAGAAGGCCGAGACATTAAAGGCACGATTTCCTTCGGACAAAATGTCTGAAGGAATTCCTTCAAACATTTTATCCAAAGGAATTTGGAAGAAAAAGGAACCCGAAAGGCGGGGGCCTTTGTAGAGGGCTCTCGGCTATCAAAAAAGGACCTTTTCCTTTTTTCAAAGGGTCATTTTCCCTTCGAAAAGGTTCATTTTGCAAAAGCAAAAAGAATTGGTAAAGGATGATGACAAGATCGAGAACATCAACTTCAACATGGTGAACTAGCTATTGAAGGTTCAAACGTCTGGTGGCATTCCCATGAATGTCAAATTCAAGGCAACAAAAGAGTCGTTAGTTTTCAAATGGTGACAAGGCCATAGATGTCAATTTTATGGTAATGAGATAGTTGTTGTTTTTTCAAATATTTAAGGATGGGCCCGCGCATGTCAAATTCAAGAAGATGGGTCAATTGTCAGAGAAAAAGTTAAAGGACATTTTTTTCAGACATTTTTCCTGAAGGAAATCGAAGGTTGAGCGACCCGCCAAGAAAGGAGCCAAGAGGAGGCAAAGAATAGCCCGAGAGCTCAAATTACCAGAAAAGACAAGAAGTAGCAAGGAAAGAGAGAACATAATAGTAAATCTAGAATGCAACCACACACACATACAATAACACTTGGAATGTTCCAAAAGACACGACCCAGACCAGCTCATGTGGCAAAAGAGGCATCGACAGGAGAAGTTATTTCTTACAGATGAAATAGTATCCACCAAACAACCATCAAAGGGAGGATGAACATTCAATAGAGCGGCCCATTTTTTCTTTGTTTAGCATTAATGAGCAGAGAGTTGCACGAGTTTTCAAGGGAGGCAACCTTGTCGTTTAAAGAATAAGGTGACCCATGCTTTAGCAGGAATATTAAACGCAGTTTGAGTAGCAAAAGTCAATGTTTGTGACATATATAACATGGTTCTTCTAGACATATTAATGGAAAGATGACAACAGCATGAGCAAATTCCTCTTACCAAGGTATTTAGTGTAGTATGGGCCGCTGGTTCCTTGAAATGACTAAGGATCTTTCTCTAAGTTCTATATATTGTAACCTCTCAGCTAAAAAAGATATCTCTCACTTGTATATGGGGAAGCCCTGACAATTTTACCTTTTAATCAAAAGAAGCGTGTTTTACCTCCATCTAATTTGTTATACTTCTAAATATGTCTGTGTATCGACATTGTGTTTAGTCATTTTATCTTAATGCTTTCATAGGTCGACACCAACATATCTAGTATATCCAAGACCATTTTTGCAGGTTAACAGGAAGTGCCCAAGTTGGAGCATAGAGGCAAAAGAGCAATTATCTAACAGTGTGCTTCTGGAGCACCTATGGTAGGTTCTTTTTCATTATATCTCCATTAAGCCCCTTGTTAAAACACCCATGTAGTCTAGTCTTTTATTCAAATGAAGTGTCTGTTCACTCCTTTTGATGTAAAGTGTTAATGAAGCTGAGTAGATCGAATCATTTGGTGCATCACCATTTTTAATTAGGTTCTACTTTTGTAATATCCTTCTCTCTTTTCACCCGCCCCCCCCGCCAGCCGCCCGCCCCATTATTAACAATAGCAGTTAAGGATCTCAAAGGTGCATCAAGGGGAGCTAGCCCTTATCTAGAGATTCAGTCCTCAATTTTGCCAAGCCCACAGCAAGAGGAATGTCTCCATTGTGCCGTGTGGAAGAAAGACGCTGAGCCTTCTTTTAAAGGGTGCAATCCACAGCGTCAACATTATCTTAATGATAATTTATGTACTATGATTTCATCTACTTTTTAATTTTAATTTTATTTTGATTCAACATTTAGGTTAATAAAATTTAT
This sequence comes from Torreya grandis, assembly GCA_037957365.1. Classification (NCBI taxonomy): domain Eukaryota; kingdom Viridiplantae; phylum Streptophyta; class Pinopsida; order Cupressales; family Taxaceae; genus Torreya; species Torreya grandis. Next base: position 4,670,227 of record JARHVA010000309.1, read on the forward strand.
TTTAAAAATGATAAATGTTTTTTTGTGAATTTGTCTTTTTTAATGTTATAGGTTAAGAGATTTTGGAGGAGGTTACTGTTTAGAAATCAATAGGTCAAAAGACTCTATTTCAAAAGCGCATAAAAATATAAAATTATTAAAAATATTTTCTTGTAGATTTGTTTTTTTCAGTATCATAAAAATTATTTTTTCCTATTAAAAAACTTTGGAAGAGATTGTTATTTGAAACTCAATCTTTATAATTAAAGTAAATGACAACCTGATGAATAAATCTTATTTCAAAAATGACAAAAATGATAAAAATATATTCTCGTAAATCTGTTTTTTTTTTATCATAAAAACTATTTTTTTCCCTATTGACAAATTTTGTAAAAGATTATTATTTGAGAATCAAAAAAAGATTACTATTTGAATATCAATATTTATAATTCAAATAAAATAAATTTAAAAATAAATAAATAAAATTTAAAAAAAAAAAACAAAACAAAACAAAAAAAACTCTCAAAATCAATTAAACTTCAAAAAATATTACTGACTAAAAGTCAACATTAATTTAAATAAAAAGCAATAAAAGCAATTAATAATAAACCCCGAATTCCTACCCTGGCCCTCATGTAGTTAAGGATCCTTGTTTGCAGATTCCAAATTAAAAAAGACAAGGCAAACAAGCATATAATTAAATACCTTGTCAAACTAATTATGTCATTACGTTTTAGCTCAGAGAGAACAACAATGATGTGTTGGCAGTGAGAAAACAACTATTTATGGGCCATATTATGTAAGCAAAGTTCAAAACTAGTTTAATTTTTACCAACAAAAAAATAAAAATAAAAAAAATAAAAAATTGTTAAAGTAAAGTAATGTATTATTATCATGACGAAAGCATATAATGAACATCCATATGGTTACAAACACATCATCCATAAGGAGGTGGTTGGCATTAAAGCTGCAACTTTATATACAGTCAACTACTTTCTTTTAACAATTTTGTCGCATTTGAATCAATTTTACTGTTTTTTGTCGCATTTGAATATTTTCTTGTAAAGAAACTTCACATTGGACGATGATGCTTGTTTGGTTTTAAATTCAGAGACTAAAAAAATTGTATTAATTAATAAATTATATTATTTTAAGATATTTGTAGATTTGTTTTTTAATGTATTTATACAAATTATGTATTATTAATATATTTGGTCATTTTTTATTATTATTATTATTTTTTTTTTGTTAATTTTTCTTAAAAATATATTGAATATGTTTGAAGGGTCTTGGGTATTGTAGGTCTTCATAATGTATGTGTGTTTTGTGGCCTTCTCTTGTTTACTTTTTTATTATTTAATGTCAATTTATATGTTAGTAAGGTCCTCATTGAATTCAAGTAATATATAAATAAAAATGTATCTTATCACAACCATTTATTAAGAATTTACAAGCATTTTAGAGAAATCAAGCATTATTTAAAGAGTATTTATTAAAACTATGAAGTTCGTATTAGAGACATATTATATAACAATAGTTTTCTCTAACTGAACACATATTTCATTTATTGACATTGTTTTGCTATTGTACGTCATTGAGGGCCTTGAAAAATATCAAGTTCACTTTTAATCTAGCGTAACACATGGCCCAAAACATAACATTCTCCTAATTATTTTTAGGTTTATCTTCCCAATGAAGGTTCTAAGAAGAAGTGCAATTTCTCAATGATCGACGCAAAGTTTCAGGACTGAATGAGATTTTTGAAGCCCCATCTCTAAAGAACACAATCATCAAAAATCTCTATATTCACTTGAAACTTCTCAAAACCATTCTCACTACAATTTTGGTGCCTAAAAATGAAATTTGACTATTTGTAAAAGGTCCTTTGTTCATCACGAGTTTTTAGATTTCTCGTTATCTTACCACAAAACCATAACTTTTATTGTCATGCTTCAACGAGTGTGTCTAGATCCCTTGAAAATAAGAATACTTCTCTAAACTTTCCTTTCATTTTATATTATTTTTTTAAGAAAATAAATTAAGCATTTTCCTTTAAGGTTTCATAAAAACCTTAATGTGTTATACTTTTCTTTCTAAAGCTAGCTATTATCCCACACAGGGCTAAATCTGAATTTCCGTACACACATGCATGTTTTTTATTCTCTATCTCTCTATATGTAGAAGGGATAATTTAAATTTATCTTAGAATGAGTTTAATTTTTTAATTCAAAATTGAATTTTTTCATTTGTTTCTTGTAGAGACAATGGGAAATGTTTTGGGTACCCTTCTTGGATAGTAACAACTTATAGTTGAATCTACATTTGTATCTTAAATATAGTATCTCCTCAACACCACCTAATTCAGAGATAGAGATTGGTGAGAACACATAATAATTGTCATTTTAAAAGTAATAATACTTTACATCATATTTATTTTTGTATGCACATTTATAACCCTATATGTACACTCCATAGGATTCATCATCATTGGTATATTTGAGGTAAAATAGCTCTAAATAGCCCTTTAGGTTTCATGAGGTGAATCTATATTCACCCTGCTATAAAATTTTGTTCTTGGAAACTCTATCATTTACTATACATCATTTTAATGCATTATTTTATGAATTTTATGTTGTGCAGCAACAACCATTTTTTGAGGTTGTGTCATAGATATTTAGTCCTTCATAGTTTAAGAAGAGAGTCTCTCTTCATAATTAGACATCCAACATGATTGGTACTACATTTAGGGCAATAGTGTACAATTTATTGGAGGCACTAAGCAACAAGAGAGCTAATTATAGTTCTAGGGATAGTTGTATGCACAATTTATTTTGTATGTTGATATGGCCCATTTTGTATGCATATATGGCTCATTTTATATGCTGATATGGCCCATTTTATATGCTTATACATGGTCCAAATTATATTCACCCTGCTATAAAATTTTATTCTTGGAAACTCTATCATTTACTATACATCATTTTAATGCATTATTTTATGAATTTTATGTTCTGCAGCCACAACCATTTTTTGAGGTTGTGTCATAGATATTTAGTCCTTCATAGTTTAAGAAGAGAGTTTCTCTTCATAATTAGACATCCAACATTATTGTTACTACATTTAGGGTGATAGTGTACAATTTATTTGGAGGCACTAAGCAACAAGAGAGCTAATTGTAGTTCTAGGGATAGTTGTGTGCATAATTTATTTTGTATGTTGATATGGCCCATTTTGTATGCATATATGGCTCATTTTATATGTTTATATGTCCCATTTTATTTGCTTATACGTGGTCCAAATTATATTTTGATATGGCCCATTTTTTATACCATTATGGTATATTTTGGATACACGTACATATTAGACTTATTCTTTATATGGAGCCATAAAAATTTATAATTCATGTATAGATATTTACTATTTATGTGTTTATATTCTTTGTTGTTCTTGTTATACATTATCATTAGAATTATTATTAAATGAATAAGTTTGTATATCATGGTTGTGTCATTTAATGTTTAGCTTTGATGATTATTGTATAATTAGTAGGTTTAGGAAAAACTATAATTATGGTATACATAGATAAACTTGAGAAGTTATTTGTGACACTCTTTGTGACATGTATCTTGAAAATCAACACCATCCAAAATCTATAATGAACTTTGGCACATGATTTTAAACAAAATGGGGAAAGTATAAATAAATTGTAAGAACTTATACAGTTTCACGTGTGAGTTATCTACACATCTCGTAGAAGATTCTCTTCCACTCATGATGATGAAAAAATAGTAGCATGTTTTCTCTCACAACCAAAACTTGATCTAGGGAGCAAAAGAATCAATGAACCAACTTTGCAGTCACATCTGGATGGATTTATAAATGTTAGAATAATAATCATATGCTCTTTTTTTTACCTCACCCTCCAAACTTGCATGTGGTTGTAGACATCCAATTCCTAACACCATTTATATTAAAATTATCAATATTACTCAAATTGCACTCAAATGCACATTTTAGGTCAAAATCCATAAAACATCCTAAATGGTTCAAACTTGTCATTTATAAGTGCCATTTTAGGTCAAAGTATCCCTAAATAGGGAAATGCATTGTATGGGCCAACTAACTTTGATCGGATCATTTTGAGTCAAAATGACCATTTTACCATTTAGTGCCCTGGATCACTCTTCTTCTAATTTATTGGTACACGTCATGTACCTTTATTATTTTCTATTGGCAACATCCTAAATGAAAATACAGTTCCAATGCATCTAGTGTCACCTTTTAATTCTTCGTGAGTCAAATTATGATCCAATAATATAATTTTTTACCATTTTGATTGATTGAGGACCAATTTTCAAATAATTGCACAAATGTTGATTAACCTTGTTTAAGGCTAATTAATCCAAATCAAGAGCTTAAGTGGATTTTCCATGAGAGTTGTTGAATATTTCTTTTTGAAAATTGATTCTTATTATCTGCATCACCTAGTGACATCATCTATGGGGTGGCATCCATCGAGCCATAAGTGCATAAAATATCAGGATTATGAGTCACCCATGCCTAGTTAATGCCACCCATGCCTCTTCAACGCCCATTTTTCCAAGATCATGATGAAGATATTTATGGATTTGATTCCAAATATTAGGATTATCCTCAACCACACATATCAATCTTGAGATGGATGGTTGAGGTTGATCCTAACCAATCTCAAAAATCTATAAATAGAGAGGCCATGGGCATCATTTCTAAGCTATTTTGGTGCAAGGTTATTATGCTCAAATATCTCCAAATCTTGAATATTGTAAATTTATAATGTTAAATTATTTCCACAAAGCTTCATTGATAGACTAGTTTAGTGATTCCACATCAAGAGCCTAGGTTTTATGGAGTGTTCTTGAGGTATTGGAGGAGCTAACCACCATTGTTGATAAAGACAAGGATGCTTGATCAAGGGAGAACATGTTTTCGAGCCACATGGGTTTGGTGAATCCATTTGGGAAGATAATATGGTGTTGCTTTCTTTCATTTGTTTCTTACTATCCTTTGTAATTCTCATAGGAATAGATAGGCTTGGTTAGCTAATTCTTTATGCATGTTTAATTGTTTATGGACTAATGCTTGGCTAACTTGCTTTGTAATCCTAAATTATTTAGTTCTTTATACATGTTTTATTTTTATTTTCGTTTCTCCTCTATAAATAAGAAAAAACTATGCCTATAGTGGTCAAACATGTTTGTTAAGAGAAAGTTGTCCTTATTAAGAGGGAAAATAGTGCAAACTTTGCAAAACCATTACATGTAAATCAAGAGGGGTGGAGATCAAATGCAAGATCTATGGTTGCACACAAGTGTCTTATACACATTCCATAAAATATTATCTTTCCACTTACGATGAGGAAAAAATGATAACACATTTTATTTCGTAGCCAAAACTCAATGTAGGGAGCAAAAGGTTGTTAGTATAATGGATAACATTTGAACCTCATGCCCAATTGATGAACTAAAATAACAGTCATATTTGGATGTGCGTATAAACATAATAACAAATTTTATATGCTCTTTGTAAGCACTTACACTTTAAATTTACATGATAGTGGATGCATCCCTTAAAATAATTTTTCCATCATTAAGGGTTAAAACATTAAAAACATTACACGATCATTTCACATAGACTAAGAGGGGTAGAGACAAATTATAAGATATTATGATTACATGTGGGAGTGATATAACCATACTTTGAAGGATTATCTTACAATTATAATGAGGAATAAACAATGACATGTTTTCTCTCGTAGCCAAATTTACTTTAGGGAGAAAAAAATAGTCAATAAAACATGAAAATTTTGAACACTACAAAAGTTGATGAAATGACATTGTGATCACGTCCATATGGGTGTATAAAATCAAGAATGGCTTTCTTTCATTCTCTATTCATCCCCATGTTCCAAACTTACATAAGTCTAGATGTGTCCCTTAAGATTTTAGTTATCCTTATTAAGGGTGAAAAAATGCAAACCTTTCATAGTCAATTTTAGATACTAAAATATGGTATTCAATATTTAAAAATGATAATATTGACACACATTTATCATGGAAGACTTGAGCACCCAAACAAGGTCCTAATTCTCCATCTTCTCACACTTGCATGTTATATTTTGAGTTAACCATTACGATATATTATCAAACACCTACATGAACCTCATTGTTTATTTTAAACCTACTAAACATCATGCACATAAATCTCTAAACTCTAATATTAGTCCACCTATACATGAGTTAGTTCTATTAGTTATGGTCATTATTGCCACTCAATAATGAACTGCACTAGTCAAAACCATCTCAATCCTAATAATGGTTAGTTTCTAAAATCAGACCCATCTTTAGATTCAACCCATTAACCTAGTGTTTTGGTGGCATGAGTAATTATTTAATTGGATCCATATATAAACAAATTAAGGTTTCATTTCAAAAGGGATCTAGCACTTATCTATTTCACATCTATACATTATTGCACACTAAACAAATCTTCTCTATTATTTCTAGTTTGTATACTATTCATTGGGAGTAGTTATAAACCAAGTTTGAAGCACTCAAAATATAGGTAAAATAAAGTATTGTCAAGTACCAAAGTAAATTTTAACAACATATGTATAGTGAAGGAACACAATTGCACAATCAAAATAGGTGGGAGAACTACATATTGGATTGAATTCCCTCCTTGGAGTATTGAATAAGTAGTAAATGGTCAATCATCAGGTGTTGTGGTTGGGATCAACTCAACACATTACACTTGCCACCCATTTTTTAAGGTTTCTATCCCTTACAAGCATATATAGTGTTTCAAGTCAAATGAGGCTAATTTATGGATCTTCAAGTGTTATTAGAATTTGGGATCACAAACAAAGAGTAAGAAAAGATAATATCAAGTGATTTTAAAATTAATGTATAAAAATTATGCATGGATAAATTCTAACTAATAGGTTAGTATTGACCTATTATATTGACCCAATCTTATGAAAGTGACCCAATGCAGGTAGCATATTAGTTCCTAAATTGAGTAAACCACATGCATGCTTATCCTTAATTTCTACTTGCAAAATATAGACATAGTCAAATATAAAATCTAAGTATCATGATATCTTTAGTACTTCCCATATTTAGTATATGCCCTTGAGAAATTAGAAGAATCAATTATCAATCATTTACATTCAGATTGTATGCTTAAATGCCATTTATCAATATGAATTACATTTCAAAGTTATATCTTAACTAGGTTAAATCTTACCCATTAATCCAAACTAGGGTAGAACATATTAGTGAACCTGTACGCATATTGAAAAGTACAAAAACCTTATATTTTTTCTTAGGAATTTATATTTTAGCCTTAGGGTTTTATCTTAAGACCAATTTTTTAAATTTTCCTTTCTCCTCTATAAATAAGAAAAAACTCTCTCTTTCCCTAGGGTTTCACACTCACTCTGATATTAAGGGTTTCCTTTATTAGGATTATTCCTTGATTGGATAATATTTGGATAAAAACAACTCTATTTTTAAAACGTTCTAATTTCTTTATATTCTTATTGATTGGTTTTAAAAACTATTTTTTGCAAAAATAATGTACATATTTTTTAGAATTTGTAATTTAATAATTTTAATAGATTCAATCTAGAGGACAAATAATGTACCTATTTCTAAATTAATTTTTGGGTTTTTTTTAATATACTAAATTTTATAAAAAACATATTTCTAAGTCAAAACATACTTAATGATGCTCTTTGGGTATTTGGTTATTTAAATAAACCTTATTGACACATCTATTTTACCTATACTTTTAGGATTTTATTCCATTTTTAAAGGTTTCATATTTCTATGTCAAAAATTAATTTTTTTATTTGACCTCTCATTCACTTATGCTTTGAGTTTATCCTAGGGGTAATTCTTATATTGTATTCCTTGACATCCTAATGTTTGGTGATTTTTATATGCCTATTCACTCCTAAGATCATACTATGTCTCATTTTATGGATTCCTTGTGATCGCATACCACTCTACAAAGGTAAAAATTCTCATGATTACCGAATTATCTTATGGTGTTGTTACCATGGCTGATTTAATCTAAGCTAATATATCTCCCTCCAACATTAAAGGTTGACACAAATAGACCTCAACCTAAGGGATTCAATGTTCAAGAGCATTAAAATTATCACCAATGCATAAGCCATTCTATAAACAAATGTCTTCAATTAAGGATTATGATTTAAGACTTAATTGATGCCCATATTGTCTCTACCATTAAAATTGTTAATAAACCTATAAATGATTCAGTGGCACATAGCAATAAAAATGTAACTAAGAGCAATCTAGAGAAAAACATAACTAACAATATACAATATTGTATTCTCATCGAATCAAAAAATCCTAACAACTCTTCGATTATAGATTCTTCTATTCTTTCTTTCACCTTTCATCAAGGTACCAATAGATACTTTCCCTCTAATTAGGTTTATGCTATCACTATCCCAAAATTTAAGATGACCCATCTTATGATACAAAATAGAGGTCATTTGAGTGTTCATCCTCATCCCCATCCACATCCCATAAATCATTTTGATGGTATGCTTATTCAAGTAGAAGTACCTAAGTATTGTGTTAGTGAAGCCCTTAAAAATCAAATAGTCACTATGAGAAAGTCCATAGATAACTTTCAAAATCAAAATTCAATATTTTAGTTTATGGATCACGTCACTTGTAAATAAGATCATATATACAATCAATTGAAAACATGTCAATGTTAATCATATATCTACATCTCCATCTATGTATTTTGTGATTTAAATGAATGCATCTTAACATTATAAGTCAAAACATGATATATCTATAACCAATGATTCAAAAAGTGTACATAAGGCTAATAAGAGTTAAAATGAGATTTAAATGGAAATGTTTCAAAACAAGATGATCATATTACCTCCCATGCATCCTCAAAAATCATCAAAATACTATTGTACATATCATAGAATGTTTATACACCCTAAATTGGTTAAACAAACAAACATATTATGTCTTTTCATAATCCTTTTACAAGAGACTTTGACTAGAGAATATGAGCTTTTATTCACATTTAGCCATGTCCTTTTATTTGACTTGTCTTGGTCTTACTACATTCTCTAGACATCCTTTTGCTTATCCTTGGTCATTTATAACTTTCTAGAATTAACCCTTGTAGACCCAGGTACATATTTTAGGTCCAGACCCATCCCCCTAGGTCTCATACCCCTTGGACAATAGCATCCAAATAGGACTACAGTGTTGAAACCCAAGGTGTCCAGTTTTCGATGTTGTTGTCCAAGATCAATTTAGTCCCAACAGTCAATTTCTTCCATAATATGAGTCTTACCCCTTTTCTTTGATTTATTCCTAAGTTTTCTAATGTCATCCAAATTTAAATAAAGCTCCCAAATTTGAAATAACAAGTCTCATATATAAAGGACTACACAAGGCATTATATGTCTAACACTACTATTTTGGCACATGAGATATAATAAAATCAATCAATAATATAGCTCAAATTCTATGCATCACACATAGATTTTCATGCTTGATCAAAGAAGGGCATAGGTGAAATTCATTCTTGCATCAATCATGCACATTGATTATGCACGTTCCCTAAGGGAGAACTACATTTGATCTGAGACCCTAGCTTGAGGGTTAATGTAGGTCCCGGTCAGGACAATAGGAGCTCTAGATCATGTGATCATTATTCCCATAACCCAATTTTTCCCCTTTTTACTTTTGATCTATTTGTTATTTTCATGTGTGCAGATGAATACAGGTATTGAAGATTGAAACAAACTTATAATGAGTTGTGGTAACTCCTAGGACCTAAAATTTGGTACACAAGGTCATATTGAGTAGGCAAACAAAATTCAAAAATATTTTAGCCTCAAGACAATAGTGTTGGGGAGGAATATAAAGATAGAAACTAGGGTGTCCTATTTCTAGTGCTCTTGTCTAATAAAAAATAGAATCTAGAGCCATATTTCCAACACTATCCCAAACCTGCTCTTTAAATTCCAGACTCATAATCTTTCATTTTAGCACAAATCTAGCTAAGTTAATTCCTCTTTGTCTTATATAATTATCAGTTAAAATCTATATTTTTTCTTATTAAATTAGATTTTCTTGGTCATTCTTGACCCTTATTATTTAGGATCTAAACACTAGATTTCCTAAAATAATAAAACATTTGGTGAACCCGACTTACTTCGAAGAAAAAACCTAAAACCCTAGCCACACTTAAGGTTTTTCCTTCTTATCTTGTGTAAAAATTTAATTGTCTAAATTCTAATTTATTTATATTTATCCTAGTCAAAAACTATATTTAAAATTTAAAATTATTGCATAATTTTTAAAAATTTTAGTTTAAAACCCTAGATTTCAAAACTAGATCATCAAACAACAAGCCTTGCTTCCTTGCCAATTTTACAAAACTAGTTTGGAATTTTTGTAGATTAATTACCTTGTCAAAAATTATTTCAAAACTTCAAAATCAATAATTCCTTGTGAAAAAATGATTTTTGTATTAATTTTTGTGCGTATTCATATTTTCAAATAATTTTTAGAATTCAAAATTATTGAATAATTTTTAAAAATTCTAAAACCCCCATTTAAAACACTAGATTTCCAAACTAGGTCCTCAAACCTCAAATTTCCCTCCCTTACAATTTTTAGAAAAATAATTTGAATTTATTGAAATTTTTTTTGGTTATCAAAAGTAATTTTCAAAATTCAATGTTAGTAGTTCTTTGTGCATTTATTTGCTTCATAGTAACTTTCAAAATTCTCTTTGGTGATAAAATGGCCACAAAGGCAATTCCTCCTTCTCATCCCATAGATCAATTTCTAAATTTGTCTTACAATTATGACAATGATTAGACAAATTTGTAAAATTACACATTAGCTAAAACTGTAGAAACTGATTTCATTTATAGTGAAGATAATAACTATTGTTGTAATGAAGGATATGATGATGTATGCAATGATGAGGGTGAATCACAAATAGATGAATCTTTTTCTATTAAACCCATCTCTTTTATTCCTTCTTCTAATGAAAATAATTTTGATAAATGGGAAAGATACTTCTCACCTCATTCTCCTAGACACAATGCACAAAATTCACAAATTAATCATGCACTTCCAAGTGAACCTCTTATTAGTGATGATTTGCTTCCCTATGAACCTAATCTCTCTCTACATTTTGTTACTGATATATTCTAAATACAATAATATAAATATAATAGAATCAAATTACCAAAGCATAGTTTAAAAGATGCATTATGTGTTCTTAACTCTACTCTCTCAAAATAATGTTCAAATGATAACTCTTCTAATCTTCCTTCTCATGTCGAAAATGAATAAAATGCATATACTCCATCCATGGATAGGATAGATACACATGATATTCCAAATTCCAATGATAACTTATTGCATATTAGAAATAAATTAACTCTTTATCTTACACCTCTCCCTAACAATGATGGAAGTGATGATGAATATGATAGTGAACATGCAAATGAATATGAGAATGAAAGTGAATATGAAAATGATACTTCAGATTCTTTTATTTCAAATGAACAAAATGCATATTGTGATAATGCATGAAATAATGATGACTACTATGCATATAGTGAAGAAGAAAATGCATCTCATGCTTCTAAACCTTCTCTCACTCCTCTCAAACTTAATGCAATTCCAAATGATGTTTCTACTTATATTAATGATTCTATGTCAAATGATGCACATGTTAATGCTAATAACATGTCTTCTACTAAATTAGAATGTGATTCACTAAAACATAAAGATACCAATGAATCTCCCAAGCTACCCCTCACTACAGTAGAACCCAGTTCTCACTCTTCACCTAAAGGGAATGGTAGCCCACATCCCTCTAGTAAGGTCCAAGTCACCATTACTCCAAAGGTTCAAGTGATCACACCCCTATTTATGATCCACTTGTTAAATATAACATTCCCATGGTTAAAATTAACAATCAAATTCAATGATTAAATGAACCACTTCAAGATACTAATGTACCATCCCAGGAGATCATGTCTTTGATGCATGTAGTTGGTGAACTACAACACCAAGTACATCTCCTTACATTGGAAAAATGCTTATAAGTCTTGGATGGATGTCAATGATCTACATGCTAACCCTATTCCAAAGACATTCATAAAAGCTGCATTGCCTAAGCATTTCCAAACACCATCATTACCTCACTTTGATGGAATTGGAGATCCATTCACACATCTTCAGGGCTTTCAGAAGGCTTTGCCACCACATACAATCCCTTTAATTATACTCAAGTTGTTTAAATAGACATTGGTGGGGGAAGCATATAATTGGGTCTTTCATCTACTCCCCATCGGTTCATTGTAGACATATGATGAATTAGAGGAGGCATTTCTTAGGAACTACATTATAAACAAGGGCCCTCATGTTACATATGAGAAGCTTGCCACACTACATCAAAATTCTTCAGAGCCAATTAGTGAGTATATCTTAAGATTCAAGGCTCATTTGTTAAGATTGATAAATAAACTAGCAGATCTAGAGATTCAACATATCTTCATCAAGGGCCTTTAAAAACCTCTCCTTGAGCATCTACTATATTAGACAAAGCCTTATTTCAAACATTTATGTTACATAGTTCTAACTTTGGAAAAGAAATTGGGATTAATTGAGGCAGAATTAGTTGATCAAACTACTCTAGACTTCACAACAACATCTTCAGATACAACTCCTACCACTCAGCATCCACCATGTCCTAGACAAGATAGGAGACCATAACCAAAAAAAACAACTAGTCAAGAATAAAGAGCAAGTTTTCAGAACACAACCTATAATATGCTCTATAGAGAACAAGAATAAAGCACTACTATAGTTTGATTCAGAGCAAGATATCCCATCTATCATATTATCAACACTACTAGATAAAAAGTTAATCACATTACTTTATATTCATTGACGAGATCCACATCTCTTACATAGACAACCACATCAACATTTTTGTAACTATCATCACATCTGTGGACATAAAGATAATGATCATTTTGAACTCAGAGATTGCATTAATAGATGTGTTGATAATGGTATTATAACATTCACATAGGGGGCACAAATATCTCCTCCATTATGGAACCCTAAACCACATTCCTCCATGATTAAGTCATCTTAGGACATTCCTTTACAGGAATCATCAATCACTCATCGTGAGTGCAATACCAATTTTAGGACATAATCTCATAGGAAATCTCTTATTCCAACTATTCAGAAGGTTTGGAACTAGTACAACATAAACATCCCACATATAGTAGTATAGTCCATGGAATACATATTGCAGTTCCATATACATATCTAGCAGAGTCATAGGCACCATAGTAGTGTACTATTTTAGAGAGATATTCATTACAACTGAGTTTTCAAGTTCCTATCTCACGTAACAATATGCTATGATTAAGACTAGTTGAACTCACATTATAAAGTAATATTACAAATAAATATTCATTGCAACTAAGTTTTTAGGGTTTTATCTCACACAACAACCCATTATGATTAAGATTAAATGAGTCCTCAACATAGGTTTTAGCTCCATCTCAACATATTTCACATTCATATACATCACAACAGAGGCCACAAGGTATTTAGTTATATAAAAATGAGCCTTCTTCATAGCATATAATATCAACTACAGAGCACATTATTACATAGCATGAGTAGTATGGGCACTTGTTCATGTGGTTGATAGGGTTTAGATAGTGATATAACACAATGTGATATGGTATACATTCATTTCAGCATCAGTTCATAGCTTCATTTAGTAGGGCAATGATGGATCCAAAGGTCTAACTAACCTTTACATTCTTGAGCCACTTTTGGGGAAGTAATACACACATAGTGCTATCTTACTTTCCCCTCCTACTAACAACTAACATTCATGATTCCAGATAGGCATCCTTAACCAGAACCAAATAATCAAAGTCTAGATATTACCAAATCAAGCTTATCCAAACACTTTCCCACTCAAACCAAATCAAACATACCTAAATCTTGCTTTACCAATCCCAAAAACTAACTCAAATTTATCCAAATAGATTACCAATTACCACAACAAACAAATTTTTGACTACATATGATTACCTTTTGAAATAAATAAGCCTAGCATCACAATTATCAAAACATCACATCCAAACATATCAAAACATCAAATCCCATACCCCAAGTACCATTTACCAAGAACATGCAAATTCAAAATCAATACTAGATAAACCATTTCTAAAATCAACCACTTACAATCTATATACCAACATATTCTAGAATCCATAACATGAATACTCATGAGTTCAAAAGAAAACCAACATCTATATATATCATGAAGTTTTCAAAACATATACATCATGTCAAGGTACAATCAATCATGAATAGGGGTCATGCCTTTGCTCTCAGTCTCACTCTCTCCTCTAGTGCTAGTCCCACAATCTTGTCTAGCACTTAATGACCCTGCACCTCCTTGAGCTCTTAAATGTCTCTTGCTCCAACTATCTCACTCCAACAACTGACCATGTTCCTCACACAAATATATATATATCATCATTGAAGATACATATAGTCATCTACAATCTTCATTCTCACCATGCCAAAATTAGGTGGAGGCATCCTATGCCTATTTAGTTCAGCTCTAAGCTCATCACTCTCTCCTCTTACCCTAATATATGTAGTTTTATCTATAACAACCCTATCAAACAAATGAGCATAAAGGTTAGTCATAACGATCATTCTCTCTATCAAACCCTCCTCATGGCATCATTAGGAACATATCATGTGAGCTCTCAGAGTGTCAACTCAATGATAGTTTCCTAGAACTCATCATCTCCCCTAGACACCCCAACCAGTGCCTCATCCTGTACACCTTCAATCCCACCTACACACATAATAAGTACAACACCACATTAGATATATACTTTCAAATCCAAACTAAATCACAAACATACATACAATTCAAATACAATCACTAATTACCTCCTATCATGTGAATCAGAGTAAGATCCTCATACTCAGGGGCATCCCCTCCATCAACAAGATACAATAAATCTCATTGATTCCCCACCCACCATGTGGTATATGCCTCAGTGCAACCAACATCATCCACATTAGGTATATCTATAGTTGCATCATGTGCATCTAAAGGGAACGATGTCAACTCAGCCTTAGTAGATCTCGCATGAGCCCCTACTCTCATTGGTGCCTATGCACTCCTCAACCATACCCATCTAAAGTAGTAATCAAATGACTATCTAACTACATAGTACCTAGATCACACACATGACCTAGTCTAGCTCTATCCATCACAACCCTCTCATCAGCTGAAAAAGGCAATAATCTTAGAGTCTCCATTAATTGGCCTCTATAAAACTCTCTCATTTGTACCTCACCCTACAAAACACCAAAAAATAAAATATATATTAGTCAACCATGTCAAACTAAATAGCCAAGCTAAATAAAAATAGATCACAAGTCAAAAATCTTAGAAAACAATAAATACGTCAGTTCACCATGCCAAATTAATTGCCAAGCAATAGTACAACTAAACTAAGCATTAGCCTAGAAAATCCAACCTCTAAGACAACACTGAGTATAGGATAATAGCACTGGACAAGAGTGCTGCAACTTGGACAACAGTGCTAGAACTATTCAAAATATCCTAAAACCACCATTTTGCCCATAACTTGAGTTCCGTAGCTCCATTTTACAAACCATTTTATTATGTAAAATTGTGAAAATGAAACCTTTGACATAAATCAAGAATTTTTCTCCTAATACATCATTTGCCTATTATGACACACACATTTATCTACCTTTCTTATACTTAGACATATAAATTGGTCCCTACCAATCCACACTTGTTCTAATTTCATACAACTTGGTCCTCACCAATCAACATTCGTTCAAAACATTCAAATAACCTAACCTATTCAATCAATCAAACCTTTCACTCCATTCAATATATTACTACCTCATTTTCCTACCACAGTATGAACATTTCTATATCTCTACTATGCCAAAATACAATATTCTATCCTAATCAATCAAATATACCTTTCACTCCCAATAATTCAATCTCACCAATTAAATAATAGAATTTTAATCTATTCAATACATACCAACCAAGTTCCTATACATTCCACCACTAGTCATCACTTTTGGCTCAACCTCCTCTATCACATATTTTTTCCCTCTCCCCAAGAGGGGGGCATCATTCCTACTATTCCTATTCCTACACTTATCCAACACACCTATCCACTCTCATAGATGGATACACCATGGTTATTACACCTCTAGTAGTCAAATGATTAGATTCAGCTTAGATCCATTGAAACATACAATGATTCAGACTACATAGGTCACTCAGCATAGTTTTTACACCTCTAGTATTCAAATTATCAGCATTACTCAACTCATATTGATCAAGATTATATAGTGGTTCAGACTATATGGGTCACTTAGCATTACTCAGCTTAGATTGGTCAAGATTATACAGTGGTTCAGACTATATGGGTCACTTAGCATCACCTAGTTTAGTTTAGTCAAGATTATATAGTGATTTAGATTACATTAGGTTACTCAACATTACTCAAGACATTCAAATGGATACACCTTTGGTTTATAGACTATCTAGATACCAGATTCAGGGGCATGCACATTACTACACATCTCACACATATAACTTCATACAACATGACACAGTTATAGACCAGATAGTAGATTATAGGCATAGTGTAAAGCACATTATTTTGATCTCTAGTTTTACACATAGGACATGACGTGATAGATCATATCACATGTGGTTATACAAATTTCTAGATTATCCAGATGCATCACTCACATACTAGATTTAGGGACATGGCATGGATTTTCATGTCATTAATCTTCTAGGATCATATAGATTGAAATGTTAAGAAATTCCATTTTCTTCTTACACATTTATTAGAGTTTTTAGATTACACCCAGACATTACTCAAGTTGTCACTAGGTTAGACCGTATGGTTGTCTGTAGTGATTGGTCCATTGTATTACTCAAACTCATACCTAGGAGTTTATGTGGGATAGAGGATAGGCATGGGTTTTAGACCTCTAAGCACTTCTCAAATCTAGTTCAGATTATTTAGATTTAGTACAGGGGGCATCTATTATAGGGATTCCTTCTTTTTTTATAGGCACTATTTAGATTCAATACAAGGAGCATCTATTATAGGGATTCATTACTTATTTAGTAACTATTCAGATTTAGTATAGGGGGCATCTATTAAAGGGATTCTTTCTTTCTCTGAGCACTATTTCACTTCTTCATCCACTTCACTAGCCAAAAATTTGGACCCTTTTTAGCACACTTATCTTCACACAGGTAAGTTTAGGTATGCATCTTCTTTCTATTTTTTACTGTAGTACTTAATTTCATTGCATCACTTGATTAAAATCAGGAAAAATGTATACAAATTAAATTGGTCAACCAAACACACATATTATGTCTTTTCAGAGTCCTTTTACAAGAGACTCTGACTGGATAATATGAGCTTTTATTCACATTTAGCTATATCCTTTTATTTAACTTATCTTGGTCTTACTACATTCCCTAGACATCATTTTACTTATCCTTAGTCATCCATAGATTTCCAGAGTTAACCCTTTTAGACCCAGGTACATATTTTAGGTCTAGAATCATCCCCCTAGGTCTCATACCCCCTAGATAATAGTGCCCAAATAGGACTGCAACGTTGAAACCTAGGGTGTCCAGTTTTTGGCACTATTGTCTAAGAGTAATTTGGTCCCAATGGTTAATTTATTTCATAAGATGAGTCTTACCTATTTTATTTTCTTCATTCTTAAGCTTCCCAATGTCAACCAAATGTAAATAAATATCCCAAATTTGAAATAATGAATCTCCTATATAAAGGACTACACAAGGCATTTTATATCTAGCACTTACTATTTTGGCACATTAGACATAATAAAGTCAATCAATAGTATAGCTCAGGTTCTCTACATCACACGTATATTTTCATGCTTGATCAAGGAAAGGCCTAGGAAAAATTCATTCTTGCATCAATCATGCACGTTGATATGCACATTCCCTAAAGTAGAACTACATTTGATCTGAGACCTAGATTGAGGGTTAATGTAGGAAGTGGTCAAGATAGCAAGGGTTCTAGATCATGTGAAAATTATTCCCCTAACCTAAATTTTCCCCCTTTTACTTTTGATCTATTTTTTTTCCATGTGTGCAGATGAATACAGGTATTGAAGATTGAAATAGATCTACAATGAGCTCCAGTGACTCCCAAGACCTAAAATTTGGTATACAAGGTCATATTGAGCAAGTGAACAAAACCCAAAAATATTTTAGCCTCAATACAATAAAACTAGCGAGGAATATAGTGCCATACACGAGGGTGTCCTATTTTTGGTGCTTTTGTCCAATAAAAAAATAGAAACGATTTTTGACACTATCCCAATCCTGATCCTCAAATTCTAGACTTAGAATATTTTATTTTAGCACAAATCCAGCTAAGTTAATTTATCTTTGTCTTATATAATTATCAGTTAAAATTTATATTTTTCCTTATTAAAGTAGATTTTTCCTGTCATTCTAGACCCTTATTATTTAAGATCTAAACACTAGATTTCCTAAAACAATAAAACAAAATGCATGGACATTATAGAAATAATTTTTGGGTTTTGAAGAAAACATACAAAGTATCATTGATAGTGGTGACCCTATACTAGATAAATCAATCAAGCAACCCACTCACATTGTGCTTGAATCTCTTAAAGAATAAATGCAAAAATAAGAAAAGAAACAATTAGAGCAAGAAAGGTTGAAAAAGGAAAATTTAGAACAAGAAAGGTTGTAAAAGGAAAAATTAGAGAAAGAAAGATTGAAAAGGGTAAAATTAAAGAAAGAAAGGATGCAAAAGGAAAAATTAAAGAAAGAAAGGTTGAAAATGGAATAATTAGAGCAAGAAGGGAATCAAAAAGAAAATTAGAGAAAGAAAGGTTACAAACGGAATAAGAGAAAAAATTAAGGTTGCATAGACAAAAATTACAAAAAAAAAAATTAATAAGGAGAAGTTACTAAAATATCAATCCCTAAAAGAGAATTTACAAAACAAAACTCAAAATAAGTAAGAAAACATCCTTAAGATAGGGTTTCTCATGAAATAAAATCAAAAGAAAGACATACTAAAAAAAGGCCAATGTCACAAGTGTGGTTCCAAATGAGTCAACTAAAAAATGTTCTTCATATATAGAGCCTTTGATTATTGGTCCTCACATTGATGTAAATAAATGTACTAATACAGAGATTGCATCTTTTCATGAAGTCAATATATGTAGCATGACACTTCTCCTATATTACACCTAATATTACATTATATATCTTTAATATTTTGATATTTATAATATTACACCTATTAGAAGACATTACACATTTATCTTTTTAGAAAAAATATGGTAAACCACATGAATAACAATATAATATAATTAATGGACTAGTATGGAAATAAATAACATGAAAAATGTATGAATATTCCCCTAGCATAGGCATGTTATCAATTTATAAATGTTTATCATGAGTGTAAGTAATGTCACACATTTGTATGTCCATGTTTAATATGTAACATGTATGTCTTGTATCCCACACATGTAATTTTAAAATTACATGTTTCAGAAATGGATATTCATAGGATTTCTCATGGGTATTCCTTAAATTAAGCTTAAATGATAAGCCCAGTGCCTAGCTTTCCTATAATAAAAAAAATCATAACCAATTTAGTTTGAATTTGCCTTCACTTTATTTATATACATTAGTTTATTTTGATTTTATTTTAGGACTAATTCATTGATTTCAAATTCTATCACTCAAACATTCTTGTTATATGCTTTCTTAATGAAATATTGGTAAACTTTTAAATATTCAAAAGCATGGATACATGTTTCATCCAACATTTATATTTGATGTAACCATGTTTCATGATATTTGTTTTATTTGATGTTATCTTTAAGATAAAATTCAAAGGATGGTGTCTCCAAATCTAAAGGTAATACAAATTTAGTTCCACATATGAGGGGATAAGGTTTAGCCCTTGAAATTGTATAAACACTCATGTGATAGGCCCATAAGGCATAAATAATCTGATTATTCCAATCTTCACCATGTTTTGTAATGATTTTACTTAAAATTTCAACTATTGTGTTATTTGTTACCTTTACTTTTTTATTTCATTGTGGATAATAAGGAGTGGAAAATGTGTGGCAGATTTTATATCTAGTACAAAAATTATTAACCATCTTATCTTTTAATGATGACTATCTATAATGAACTTATGACCTTATAATGTTATAATCTCTATTTTTTCTACTAAGTCAAATCCTCAAATAGAAAAGGATCAGCATGACACGATAGCTTATAACTCTTATGAAGGTACATGGCTTAAATTATTATGTCATTGGAATTTCACACACATTGTTTTTCATGTTTATTACATTCTCGGTCCATTTTAGTCCAATAATAACCCATTCATGATAACTTATATGGCACAAATTTTCCACTAAAATGCCCACCACATTCATTGCCATGCACTTCTTGTAAATCTAGTTTAGCCTCTTCACAACTAAGATATTGAAGTAATTTATCATAAAATGATAATTTAAAAAAATATTCTTTGATTATAACATAGCACATTATATTCCTCTATAATTTTCACTTGTCATGTTGTAAAAAAATTACCTAGATTAATTAATTTGTATATGAAATTATAAATACCATTATATCATTCTAAATTATATGTATTATGTGTAATAAGAAATATGTATAAATTGAAAATACTTTAATGTAATGGAAGGATATGATAACTGTTATATGGTTAATATGGCCTGGTCATTAATAATATGTATAAAAATAAGAGAATTTACATTGGCCATAGAATATACATGGCAATTATTTCTTTGAGGTATGTTTTTAATCTTAAATTTATCAAAATAAGCCATTAATTTTTTCACCATATCTCTATATGGAATTAAATTTTCTTATTTTCTTTAATAAAAATCCATGGTTTGGTTGACTAATAGGGAGGCATATGCCCTATCAATAGGTATGCCCTCCCTCCCTTCCCTCCCAAAAATAGAGGGAGGGAGGGCATACCTACTATATAAGTTGAGAGTCACCATATACTTAAATAGATTTTATCTATAGAGTAAAATAAACACACAACCTTAAAATTAATGTCTCATACTCAGCTATGTAATTTATGCATGAAAATCATAAGCAATATGCCAATGTCATGGTCTATCCATAAGGAGTGACTAAAAATATTTCTACCTTGGAACTTGAGGTACATTTAGATCCATCTAATTATATGCTTCAAGTGTCATCATTGACATTGTATATAATGAAATCATATCAATAAATATTATTGAAAAATATTGTGTCAAGTGGAGGTATTGCCACTAATTTATCTACACTTACTTGTCCTTTAAAAAAATTAGGATATGAAATTTAAGTCAAACTCCATGAGTAGTATTACCAATTTAAATAAGCATCTTGAAATATATGGTTTCATCATGAGATACTTAAGTGGGTTGATTTTTGTGATGACATGCGTCTCATAAATTGTCATGTAATGTCAAATTTTTTATGTGGTGAAGACAATGGCTAGGCATAATTTTTTTCATAATCTACAAGTGTATGAATAGTGTAATAAATAATGTGTTCTTTGTGAACATCATTGTATTGTGCCAACAAGTCTCCTAATGCATGTTATGTGGCATAAATGTATAACACTAATGGCTTATCTAGGATTGTAGGCATCATGATTAAAAAAGTAAGAAGTTACTACTTGATTTCATTAAAATTCTTTTGAAAATGTCTAACCTAGTTGAATTTCATATCTTTCCTTAGTAATTGCATAAATGTTTGTGTTTTTTCAACTAATTGATAAATCATATTATTGCTTGAATTCTCTCCAAATAACATATTAATTTTTTAATTGCTTGGGTGGAAGCATCTCAAAAATGTCCTTGCCCTTTTATAGTTAAACTTCTATACCTTGTTAGGATATGATATAGTCTAATATTTTTCTTGAAGACACCCCAAATACACATTTATAGGGGTTTAATCATACTTTATATTTTCATAAGCATTAAAATATTTATCTTAAAGTTTTAGCATGGGCCTATTGAAGTTTGTATTTTTTAAGTAATTCATCAAAATGTTATTCCATGGTTTTATGTACGAGGTCGTGAAATGTGTTTCAATACCCGTTGATAGTTATCTTTATCATTATTCAATCTAAAAGACATCATTATGTTTTTTTGTGGTCAATTCCATTTTAAAGGTGAGTTTTACTTTATCATCAAGATTAATCTTTATTTTATTATATCCCATTCAACCATTATAAAATGAGAGAATTTCATATCTAGATATGGAGTTAAAAATTATATCTATGTTAGGTAATCTAAAGTCATAATTAGTACAATACTTATTCAAATCCTTAAAATCCATATAAATTCAAATTTTCCCATTATGCTTAGTAACTACAAAAATATTATAAATCCAAGGTGAGTACTCTACATGTTTAATAAATCCTACATCAAACAATTTTTGAATCTCATATTTGACGAGTAGATCCACATTCAGATGCATATTCTTAATATTTTCCTAATTGTTTTCATGTTATGGTGGAGAATGATATTATGCAATGATATCAAAGGATATATTCATGGTATCTCTAAAAAAACCAATCAAATAATCTATGGAAATCATGTAATATATCTCTGAAGGATTTTCCCTCCTCAAACCCTATGATTATTGAAAGAAGGATTGGTTATTATTTACATAATTAAATTTACCTATTTATTTTTTCAACAATGCTAAGCAATCCTCTACATATAATGTAGTAGGGATGGCCATCTAATTATAATTAGAATATTCCATCTTGTGAGGAATTAATCTATTAAAAATATATATGGTAATTTCTTGTAAAAGGAAACACTTTATTATGATATAAATAATGTAAATCCTAGTATTCCCCTAAACATTATTGGAGATACTCATCATTAGGAAATCCATCTAATGCTTAGATTTATAGTGAGATTGTATCATCAATGAGCTCAAGATATACTAACTTCAGTGTTTCTACATGATTAAATTTTGTGTAGAGTTTGGTTTTTGATTGAAGGAAATGAGTATTAGCAACAAGCTTCTTATCTCTCCCTCATGGTTGTAAATATTAGGGTGTAGATGATTTATTTTGAAATGAATATTTTATTATTTATTATATCTAAGGACTTTTTATTATATAACTAGATGGATAAATGGGGTTAAATATGCCTTTCTCTTGCTTTCCTATTCCTTCTTATATCTAGGGAATTTTTTGCCTACATGCTTATATGGATAAATGAGGTTAAGTATGACTTATTATTGCTTTCCTAGTACTTATACATCATATCCCAACTTTTTCATAAGTTTTAATCCAAAAATGTATTGCTTTAAGTCTAATGTTTTTGTCGAATGAGAATTAATCTTAGTAAACATTAGTGATTTTAGTAAAATGTTTAGAATAGGGTGACCATATTCTTGAGGAGAACACCATAATTATGTTTGATCACAATAACGAAGATTACATTCTGAATATTTAGCTCTAGGTTGAGGATATTTAGTATCCATGTCACTATTATATCCTAGTATGCGCTCTAATGGTATACATTGTGTAGGAGAAATCACAAAGTGTTGTATTCTATCTATATAAGGTATGTAATTTTTAATGATATGGGTAATTTAATTTTTTTTAAGGGTTAATGATCTATAAGACAAGTGTGTATGTATCCTTCATGGATAAATTTGACAAATGCATGTAATGTATGAAGAACTACATTCATCTCATGAATCTAAGATCTACCTATTAAAATACTATATTTAAGTTCGTAAGGCATCAATTGACATAATGTTTATATTGTTATTGGACCTAAAGTAGTATTTAGTATAATTTGTCCTAAAAATTTATTTTGAATTTTATTAAAGCCTTGAATGGTCATATCATACTAGGTAAGGTTTTTTGATTCTATGCCAATTATATGAAGAAATGATATATTACACATGTTAAGTCCCAATCCATGTTATATAACAAAACACACTTAATCCCTTTGCCTGAAATTCATACTTGAATATATAATAAGAGGTGTTGGTTCATATTATCTTTAGGAGGTAAATCTTATTTCTCAAAATAAATACTATCTTCACTTCACCATAATGTCTTAATAATATATATGAAATAAGCTAGGTTTATAATGATTGCTAAGTTTGTAATGCACATTACCACATAAATAATATCCTTATAGATATTGGATATTTTTATAAATATATATTTTTGATGGAGTAATCTTAAGTTGATTTATGATACCATAATTTGTAATTGCATTGGCTAACAATTTAAGTGGGAGAGGAATATTAAGAGGGAATTTTTTATTACCTCAACTTTACACCACATGATTATGTGTCCTTACCTCTTTGTGTTGTGAAAGATTGACATCCATGTCTAATATAATCCTAAGGTGAAGAATAAGGAAGGGATGTTTAATATCTTTACCATAAAGTCTAGAGATAGGAGGAATGAAAGGAGTCATACAAGCCCTTTCCCTTTGATTAGTAAGTGGAAGCGTCTAATATTCAACATTAATGCAATACATGTTACTCAAGTGAGATAATATTTTCTCATGCATAATATCATCCCTAGTTTTATTGGAGTTTAATTTAAACCATTTCATTGCATGAGATATATATACACTACATAATTTTATGAAAGAAACATGTAACTATTACAATCATACTTTGGATTTTGAAATATAATTAGTTGGAATCCATTGCTATAACAGGTTAGGGTTATACTTATGTAAATAATGAAGAAATCGTAAAATTAGATTTGAAAGTTAAAACCATAATAGGAGACAAATCTACATAATCCTAATATAAGAGGAAACCTATGTTTTTTTGTGCTCAAATCAATGATTTGGTTCACCAAAATGTTTTAATTATTTTATGTTTAAGTGTTATAAAATAATTTAAAATTAGAGTTAATAATATGATGTAAAACATGATAATAAATACATTAATTTAAGTAGAATGGATATTGTAGATATTTCAATATTTTTATTGATAATTGAAAAATGAGAGGTGAGAAAAGTACTTAACTGGTTTTAGTTGTCCATCACTCCACATAAGATGTTTTTTACCTAAAAATATATGTACCTACTTCAAGACATAATAGAGATGCTCAAAACCTCTCCAGATGTTGTTGGCAGAGTCTAATCCCTTTGGTAACTAGCATTATTTGGTGGTCACTAACAGTGTCCCTATTCACTATGCAAGTTTTTAACTCTCTATACCCCTGCACCTATGCTAGAAAATTATTCTTATGTGTACACACTCCTATCCTATGTTATAATGTATATTTTACTTATCTTTCCATCTAAACCTTGTTTATGATTTTGACCAAATTATTTTCATTAAAAAAGGGTTAATAGTTTGGGTTGGGCAACTCAAACCATTATCTACTGAATGAAAGAACATTTCTTATATTACAATACTTCAAATAGGGTTTCATTTCTCTCACTTATATGTGTGTGTTTGTGTGTGTGTGTGTGTGTGTGAGTGTGTGTGTTGTGTGTGTGTGTGTGTGTGTGTGTGTGTGTGTGTGTTGTGTGTGTGTGTGTGTGTGTGTGTGTGTGTGTGTGTGTGAGAGAGAGAGAGAGAGAGAGAGAGAGAGAGAGAGAGAGAGAGAGAGAGAGAGAGAGAGAGAGAGAGAGAGAGAGAGAGAGAGAGAGAGAGGAGAGAGAGAGAGAGAGAGAGAGAGAGAGAGAGAGAGAGAGAGAGAGAGAGAGAGAGAGAGAGAGAGAGACGAGAGAGAGAGAGAGAGAGAGAGAACTATCTATAATTCAATGTAATATTTTTATCCTTGACATTTAGTACCATGCAAATTTGAATATTATTTAATCATGATTGAATCTAAAGATAATCCTTTGAAGGGTTTTATATGTGTATGGATTTTTTATAATGTCTCAAGAGAGTGATAATTAATTCTTTGAGTTTCCAAGTGATTCTAAAGTTTATGGCCAAGTGAGTATAACCTGATTATTATTTATTATTTATATATAACTTTTCATTATTTCTATTGTATGATCCTTGAAATATGCCTAACCTGACTTAATAAATAATTTTAAAATTGAAAAATATCCATTGAATGCACTTGGGAAATTTAGACATAGACATACCACTACTCTAATTGACACTATCCAAGTGTTACCAGTAGTGGTCTGGAAGTATAAATCAATGATATGAGATATTAAAAGGTTCTATCTAGGATTATGATATATTCGTGTATAGATTAGGATAACTCCGAATAGGTATATCTATAAAATAGAGTTGGCCAAGATAATAGATGGGTACATAGATAGAGGAAAAGTGTGTGCGTAAGAATCAAATGTATGCTCAATATCTAAATATATCCAAGTATGCTCAAGGATGTCAAAGTTGATGTTTTGAAAGTGTTAAATAAATAATTTAGATGTCTACAATATGGTAAAAATGTATGTATTGTTCATAGATGGAAATAATTTTATAAAAATTGATGAAGATATTTGTATCGAGATCCCATCTAATTTAATGGAACATGTGAATTTTATAATATATTTTTAATTATATACATAATTAAAATATGTGAGGGAACACCCAAACATGTACCATTCATTTAAAACATTCAAGCACATAATTAGTGACTACATTTCATAATTGTATTGAATTTACTCATAGGACTTTTTTATGTTATTAATTCTTGTTTGTACAATACTTAATCTCTTTTATATTATTGAAATTTCAATTAAATCTCTCTTATGATATTGAAATTTTATTTCAACTATTTGTATACCCTCTTTTGTTATTCACTTTAAAAAAATAAAAAAATAAAAAATTTAATTAATTTTTAAATATCAAATATAAAATAATTTTTTTGATAATATTGAATATATATGGTTATCTAGCTCATACATTGCACTAAAAAATGTGTTTAGAAGAAACATAAAAATAATATGTAATATTGAACTAAAAAATAAATTATTGAATTCTTAGATAAGTGTTTAGCTAGCATCAAATTTTCAATATGAACATTAATAAGAAAAATAAATGTAAAAAACATGATGCCATCATTTTTTAGATGGAAAATTCAAATGATGTTATTTTGGAGTTTATACATAGTAAGTAAAATTGATATTAAGTCAAACATGTAAGTTAAAATGGTTCTCAAAATCTACACATATTTATAAAAAATTAAATATATATTTTAAAGTGAACTAATATGCTTATAAAAATACAAATATATTTATTATTAATTATTATGAGAATAAAAAATGTTTAATGATAGGAGGAATTATACCATTGTTAAAACTTTTAAAGTATAAACAATAAAGATGAAGAAAAATAATTATTATGAGAATTATGATTAATGTTGGAACTCCTTAAAGAAATAGGTGATATAAATTTTTTTATAAATATAATAAAATATATATTTCTATAAATAAATTTAATTATGCTTTATTTTATAACTATCCTATTTTTATTTTTTATGTTGTATATTTAAAATAATAAGAAATTGAAATTCAAATTTATTAAAACATGTTAACTTTGAGTATTTTTATTTTTTTATTATTTAAACTTAAAATGATCTAACATTGAAATTCTAAAATATTAAAATAAAATAGATATTAATACATACAAAGATTTGTAAAAAATTAAAATTTGAATTCTAAAATAATATAATTAAAAAGTATATATGTAAATACCATCAATCAAATATTAAATATTTTTCTCTTTTGTTACAATTGATAAAAGAATAAACTACATATACAATTTTCCCCTTACATTTTAATTAATAAAATAATAACCTACATATTTGGTAGATACTAGGATTTGAAACATAAATATTAGAAAATATGAGTAATATAAACTTTTTTATTCAATAATAACTATTAAAAAAATTACAATAATGAGAAACCAATTATGCCATGTTGGAATCATTAAATCTCTTGTGAAAAATAAAATATTTTTTATATTAAACTTTAAAAATATAATCAACATAACAATTTTAAAAAAAATATAATTAATATAAGTTCTTAATTAAATAACAAAAATAAAATTAATATTACTTATAATGAAAAATTAATAATGTTATTATTAGAATCTAATATTTGGGATATTAGAATTCAATATCTTTTATATAAGAATCTAATTTCTTCGAATTTAAAAATTAATAATAGAAAAAGTTAGATTCCAATATAAATTGTATTAAATTATAATATTATTGATTTCAAATTATTTTTTAGGATTAGAATAAATCCAAATTTATTAAAATATTAATTTTATATATAATTTAATAATAATTTATATTTTCTTTTTTAAAAATTATGTAATAATTTTTTTATCCATATTTTGAATCACAAATTGTGATCTATCATAAGAGAGGAGAAACACATGTTTAGAACTCTTCTTCCAAAATATATAATATGAAAAATAAAAGGTTTAAAATGAGTGCAATATCAAATGTGTGAAAATATATTTTGTATGGCTTGCATTAAACTCCATGAGCCAAGACAAGGTGAAAATATAGTGGATGGGGCCTTACATCTTGCACCAAATGTTTCTTATTAGCGCATGTAAACTACTTACCCTAGGGGGAATTCCCTTTCCTTGATGCTTCAATGGAGGTAACATTAAGCTTTACTTAGTCAGTGAAGGAAAAATAAGGAGCCATTGGAATAGAATATCTAGGACCAAACTAGATTTTTATAGAAGAAAAGGTAGAATTATATAGTAAAAATTTGTCAATAAGAGGAATATGAAATAAGAATAATAGCTTATAGTGTCTTTTCACATACCTTGGGTAGTTGAGAGAAAGGGAGTTGAGATAAAGGGTAAGGGAACATATAGGAAAATTTAATCATAGGGGCATGGGAAAAGTGAATATTTTTGTATATTACTCAACAAAGTTAATGAAATTATGTTCAAAGGCAGTGAGAAAAAAAGGAATGAGTATATATGCATTGAATTATTTATAAATAAGGTTATATGAGTGTAAATGGGGTTCTTATGGAATTAATTACTTAGTATACATACATACATATCACAAGTATTATTTAAGACTATGATGTATAAGAAATAACATCTACCAAAAATATATAAGAAGTATACTTTACAAAAATGTTGAGGCCAATCAAAATTAGAGAAGAGGAGATAAAGCATAAGAAAGCCTTGGAATGACATAACAAGCCTAAAAAGGGAGAGACCTACTTGATAAGCAAAGAGGGAGAGAATCCTTCACAGGTGGGTGGGAATTATCCTTCTCCTAGAAGAGAAATTATCCAACATCCTCCAACATCCATCTCAAACCAATTCCTTAGCTTCCTATCTAGATATTTTTGTCTCAAATCTTCAGCCTCTTCATTAATTTGACAAGCCCAAATCATCATGTGGTCTAACACCACATAACAAGAAGGGGTCAGATTGTAAAAACTTGGAGACATCTAATCCTCTAAGAAATTAACATTCAAATCCACAAATTTATGACCACTAAGATCCAAAGGTTAAGAATCCAGCTCCCCCTCAAAGTTAGGAATCTCCTCCACCACCACCTTCTCATGAGAATAAAATTGAATATTGGAAGTGAGGGGAGAGGAAGAAGTAAAATGATAGACAAGGAACATGCTGTGATTGCATTAGTAAAATTTGTCATCAGGAGGGAAGCCCTCCTTCTTCTTCCAAAGCCTTTGATGATTCAAGGGAAATTGAGAAGAACAAATAACAACAAGGCGTCTAATATGATTACAAAGAAAACATCTGAAAGTGAGGCATTCATAGTTGATGAATTGAACCCATGAGACATGAGAATAGTTCACACTAATATAATTAAAAATAGGATTAGACATGTTGATGAAAACACACACCCTCGCATACTTGCTTCCTCTAAAGCTCTCATCTATCTTAACAAGTGAGAGGTTATAAACTTTGAGCCAAAATGGTGTTGTAGTAATGTTCATCTTCTTCACATCAAATAATGGGTACCATGAGCCATGGTTACCCCAAAAACATAGACCAGAAATATTAATAAAGGCACAATCATTCGAGTTGTAAAAGATGACCTAAAAGAAGCCTCTTCCAAGCAACAAGAAACTCAGGGCACTAATTGATGCCCAACTAGAGAGATTTGTATTTGATAGGGAAAGACCCATGTATTTACCAAATAAAGATCTACAATTGACGTCTGATTCCATCCTGAGGATAGATGAATCTAAGAGAGACATCACAAAAGACCCATCGTAGAAGGAAATAGGGATATATCTCATCAGAAAGGTGGTTGTTTGAAATGAGTCTACAATCAAATGGGATCTCCTTCTAGTTGTTCCAAGCCCTTTGGTGAAGATGAAGAGGTATGTTAATATCTACTTGCGAGAATTGTAGTTGGAATAAAGTATAGTAAGGAAGGGAGCACAGATAGACCATAAGGGAAAATAACTGTGAAATTAGTTCGAAGCATTCCGATGGTTTAGATACCCCTGTCAATCCTTAGAATCATCCTCACGTTGAAATCTTACTGACTTGACCATATTTAAAGCAGAGGAAAGATGCTCATGAAGTTTGGATGTGGGGGGATTAGTGAAGCCCTTAGCATGGTCGGTTGTTGTCTTCTTGTCATGCACTCTGTTACGGGAAACTAAGAGGTTTACTTTCAGAATAGGGACAAATTGCATAAAACCCTCCTCTACCTCATCATCCTCTTGATTATAAACATTTTGAAGAGCTAAAGCAGAGGCCTTGATCGTAAAAAACATGTGCAAATATCCAGGAGTGCTCTAATAAGGGTTTTAAATTTTAATTTTCTCCCTTTTGCCTTCGTTGCTAGAGTTTTCAACCCTATTTCCATCCAATTGTAATGTGAACATTGTTAGAATTCACATTTGGAATAACACATCGTAATATCCACATAATTAGTGTTAACTAAGACATTAACTCACGCCAATATGATATAATAACTTAATGATATAATTCACATTATAAAAGAGCCTTAAATTTATAAGGAGTGAAAACCTTCATAAATACAAATATTTGCATGAATATAAGTGGTTCCATAAATTTCATATAAATGTGCAACTTAAACTTTAATATAAATTACATTTTCACATAAAATTATTTATTAATTTTTAATTTTTTTTTTCTTTTTATAAGCCTGATAAATTTTTTAACGTGATCGGCGGTGCTGGCTAGACACGCCTAATACTGGTACTATGGGGCGGGGGGAGACTAGAACTTGAGACCAGCAGAGCCGTAGCATAAATACTTAGCTAACCAAACTAGGGCCCCCGCCCAAAATTATTTATTAAATTAATTTAACGTATTATACCAATAAACATATATACCCTTTAAATTATATTTCACAATATTACAACCAATTTTTGTGACTCTTCCAACTAAAAACTAAATAAATATAATAAAAAAATAAATTATTAAACAAAGAATATAAAATAGCATTACACACCAAAATCATATAAAATATATATTGGAAAACCCAATTTGTAGAATAATTATAACTTGGAAATGCGTTTGTTCCTCTATATGTTAACAAAAAGATTGCAATCATCATTTACTCTCATCATACAATATTTATATTCTATCAAATGAACGATGCATCCATCGACCATACTCTCCTAACCTTGTCTTGCTAAGAAACTTAGTCAAATGACTTCATAATTATTGGAAACAAATTGTGGATTTATGCAAAGATTCCTCATAATTAACAAGTCAATGTGAGGATCTTAAAATTACATGATTCACCTAACATAATGCTAGAAACCATAATTAATATAAGATATGAATCATTCTAATTACCAGTGTTTTTTCGGTCCAATTTCATAATTATTTAAAGTGTTGAACCAAATCTTACAAACATGACTAAGTGATTGACCCTCAATTAATACATAATAGAGGGTGTACGTGCACATTAACACACTTACAAGGTATAATTGTTTTAATATCTACTTATTAAGGTGTTAATGCAGGATCTCCCCACTAACAATGTCCCCCACTAATTAAGTTATAATAATTTTCCCATGTCTTATTAGAGATGTTTTTAGGCATGTGGGGAAAAATATACTCTTATAAATAGATATTTATACAATTTTTTAGGATATTTGTTAGAATTATAAAATATTTATTTCGAGAGGCATTCTACAATCGAGGTGGTATAATATAATGTTTACAAATATATTCATTTTTAATTTTAAAATTAAATTTAATATTCATTTGATCGTTACATAAAATTCAATCGAAAAATTATAATATATTAACCACACATTAACATTTATAATAAATTTTTCAAACT
Organism: Torreya grandis; assembly: GCA_037957365.1. NCBI lineage: Eukaryota > Viridiplantae > Streptophyta > Pinopsida > Cupressales > Taxaceae > Torreya > Torreya grandis. The sequence goes on from JARHVA010000309.1 coordinate 4,702,736, forward strand.
TAATATTTAATATAATTAAATTAACATAATTTAATATTATTCAATTAAAAAATTATAAAAAAATATTTAAATTATTAATTATAATAATAATTAAAAACCTCTTTGACATTAATATCTCTTACATTTTTTAAATAAATATATTTAAAATATTTTTATTAACATTCATAACTCTATTCAAAAATATTTTACCAAAAAAAATAAAAATAAAAATAAATTAATAATAATAATAATAATAATAATAATAATAATAATAATAATAATAATAATAATAATAAACATCCCAATTAATCTTATTAACTATAAGAAGCATTAACTCATCATATCCTACATGATTTATTTAAAGCTCAAGATGGATGCCCAACCTTGTTTAAAGCCGAATTAAAAATATCTGTGGCTATGTAATGAGAAAGTGTATAAAATGAGGAGAGTATCCCCTTTGCCGTCACAATAGACAATAGACAAGATGGATGATAAAATAAAATGAGGAGAGTATCCTTGTGATCAGATCAAAAGGATAGCCAACATCCACAAATGGAGTAGGACAATTTAACATGATTTCATGTTTTCCATAAAGACAAAATGAGCTATCAAGTCATATATCAAATCAATGTTATAAAATAAATATTTCATATAATATTAGTAGAACTAATCAATATGTATAAGATGTTCAAATCTTCAATTTCGTGGTAAAGATTGGATTTGAATATAACGTGGTCCCTTTTTATCTTTAAAGATATGTATTTTGGTAGATGGTATATAAATATACTGTATTTTGATGGCGCTTTTGATAAAAAAATATAAAATTAAAGAGATAAAAAAAAAAAAACCATATAAATCTTATCTTTTTAAAATATTTAAATTCAATATTTATAAATAAAATAAACTCAAATACATATCTCTACCATTTTATCAATTAAAATTTTATTTTATTTTCTAAATTTATAAATTATTTTGGTAAGCTTAAAATTAAATCTTCTACGATCTCAATGTTTTGATTTATATGAATCAAATGTTCATTTTTTTATTTCAATAAAATATATATTCTATTAAGCAATTCAAATTCAATTCTGATTTATATAAATCAAATGTTCATTTTACTATTTCAATAGAATATATATTCTATTAAACAATTTAAATTCAGTGAAAGTAATTGAATGTTTTAATTTAAAGAAATTAGAGATAAAAAATTTAGAAAAAAATCATCACACCTCCTTTTCATAATTAAATGAACACATTCAATCAATTTCTTATGATATTTGGTTTGGAAAAATTTATTCAAGACTGGAATGAACTTCATCGAGTGGCTGAGCCTACTGCCCAGACATTTGTCCACTCTGCTCATCCCCCAATCCCCGGTTATGAAATCTCTTGAGATCCTTAAATCTCCCCTCTAAACAAACTCCTTCATAGGTTAAAGGTAGGAAGCGGCCTATAATGATCTTCTTTGGGGAAGTGGCTAAAGGCCCGAGGAATCATACTCATGCCTAAATTTCAAAAGACAAACCCATCATCCTGGTGAAGGAAATTACTACTACTGAAGACACTCAGGGGGAACCTTCGTCCTAGATTAGTTTTAGTTTTTAATTCCCTGTTTTCATTCTAAGTTCTATTTTTTTTGCTTTTGTTCTCTTAGCCCTGGGTGACATGTCAAATCTATTGTAATGCACTTTCATGATTCTAAGTCCCTGTAAAACTTGGCTTTTACCTTATCAAAAAAAAATAAAGATATATTTAAAAAAAAAATTATAATATTAGATTTTGAGATTGACATAAACATTTATTTTCTTAAGAATATGAATTATTTTCATAATAATAATAATAATAATAATAATAATAATAATAATAATATTATTATTATTATTATTATTATTATTATTATTATTATTATTATTATTATTAAAAATATGTTTTTCCACATTCTTACAATACAACAAGATAAATATAATGAAAAATAATTTCTCTAACCATTTGGAATTTAATTTATATTAAAATTTGGAAAAAATGTCAAAATAAATTAATTTAAAAAAATTACTCAATTTAAAAAGTATCACCTCCTTGTTCAATTGAATGTGCTTGATAACTTGATATTGATTTGACACTAATTACACATTCTTATATGATATAATAAATTGTCTAATGATGTTTTACCATGTTTTCAATATTTTCATGAGGCATAGAGGATTGAAACTGTAGAGAATAAGGGGCCGAAGAAGAGTTCCCCTTGACCTTTAGGTATCAAAGCTTCAGTTAAAGTGAGCTAGCCAACTTTCCTTATAAAATAAAGAGGTCATGGACTCTTTATGAACTCTCCACATACACTATGCTTTTCATTCGATCTTATTGTAACTCTTTAATTAATGTTTATTTTATTTCACTAATCATACTTTTTGAAATTTTCCTTATTTTAAATATATTTTGTGGATTCAGAGGGATAAGGGTACAGTCTTGACAACAAAATACATAGAAATACAAAAAAAATAAAAAGGTATTAAATTAAATCCATAGTTTTTAAATAAAGAGTCCATATTTATAATTAGTTTTAGACATTTTTATTTTATAGATGAAAATATGCTTTAAAAATTTATTAATACTAGTAATCACATTTTTTTTAATATACCTTTATTATGATGGAATAATTTTTTATTTTAGTTATCAAAACTAAAGTTTTGTGAAAAAACACTAATTTTAATAATCACTCACTCTTCAACTATAAAAATTTGAAGTCTTGTTAAAATTCAATTTTTTTGATAATTTAATATAAAAAACATCCTTTATGTTTGTAAAATATTCCATCAATATTGTGCACTTAAAAAAAGTCATTAAATTTTTTATTAGCTTCATGTTTTGAGTGCCAAAATTTATGCACAACACACAAAACTATTACACAAAGAAGTTTAGAAAAATATGATAATGTAAACTAATTTATAATTTAGTTCATTAGTTCATATCCATCAATAGAACCTAACAAGATAATAAAAAGTAAACAATAATTTAAATAATATAAAGAAATTAAAAAAATAACAGAATAGTCACACTTTCATAGCTTCTTAAGATTCTGAGTATGAATATTGTAGATCCATAGTTGATTATGTATGAAATTTAGAAATCTAGATGAACTAATACATAATCAATGTTACTATTTGTATTACTAATTCTTCTTAGAGCAAATTTGTCTTGACCTTTTATGATCAATAATTGTCTAAGTGTTGAATGTGTATTTTGCACTATTTTATATTCTATTTTTTTGGTTCAAGTTTGCCTCTAGATGTTGTTATAGACTTGCACTTATATGTTTCATAATTTATAGATAAAATAGTCTAATTTGATATTATTTTCCTCTTTTAACTTTATTCACCAAAAAAAAATTGCAAAATAAAAATAGAAGAATTAGTTGGTTTAGGGAACTAAATGGAATTTCAATTATGTATCATGTACATTATAATCAAACCTTACATAGTTCATGTGTAGTATGAACAAATAATTTGAGTAAAAGTTTCAATATTTTATCCCTAGGTGAAGATGTAACTATATGTACATTCAATTATCCTTATTTTAATAAAAATATGCTATAAAACTTGAATACATACCTTATGAGCAAATATAAATTATTTAGAATGTGCCTAGAATGATTTTCCTTTGCAAATATAAGAATGATATTTGGACATTTCTAAAAAACTTTTAGGATTTTTTTTTAGAATGCTTCTATGAATATTGTATATATATCCTTATAAATTCAATTAAGGACCTATTAGCATACTATCCGATAAAAGAAATAAGAATGAAGTTGATAAAGTTGATTTAGACACAAGTAAAAAATAAAGGAGGGGGAATGGTCTTAAAAAATAGAATTGGTGAGTTTGCCTAATCCTCCTAAAGTGAAAAGATTCAACAAAACTGATGATTTTGTTTTAAATAAAAAATAATATGAGACAAATTGAGGTAGATGGGAGAAAAGAGAGAAATTAGAAGGATGGGATCTTAAAAGCTATAAAATATAAAAAAGAAAAAACATAATAAAATATACCATATAGAGATAACTCGCATGAAAAGTTCCAATAAGTAATTAACATAAAATAATAAATCATATACTTAATATGATACTAAAATCATTTAAAAAAAATCTTTGTACCAAAATTAGATATCTACATAATGTGCCTATTTTGATGTATATATATGAGAGAATGTATGTGTGCATCAAAGTAAAAAATGAAGCATGTATATTTAATTATTTAAGTAGGGAGAATGAAAATTTTCATGCATCAATCCACACAATCTTATTTTGAAAATTCTAGTATACTTATAATAAATGGTCATATACACACAAGCGATCAATGTCATATCAAATCAATGTGGATATAAAAAATTGAAAATTTTAAAAATTAGCATATAAATGAATATACATATTGAAATGCAAACCAAATGCTTTCGTAACTTAGAAAATAATATTTATCTGATTATTTTGATTATTCCAATTAAATTTTTTGAGACATGTTTTGGACATAACCACTACTTCATCATCAGTTTTGACAACCCAATATATGTTTTGATCATAAAAGCAAATAATCTTGCTCCATATTTTACTTAATACTTTTTCTCAAATCTAGTCTATTGTGTTCAAAATATATAGATGTGTATACCCAATTTTTAAGGTTAAGGCTTAGTAATTTTATTTATATAAATCACCTATCTCAAAATAATGAGTCAATGCATCATATTTAGCATAAAAATATATCGAAAGTTATTAGCATACTAAAAAATAATAAAAACATGTGTATGTAAAAATCATAATTTATCAATTCAATATTAGAATTTAATGGAAAGGAGATTGAATAAATAAACAAATCTTCCACTTGTTGTAAAAGGAGTGGTTTTTAGTAATATAGAAGGATTGGTTTCAAATATTATGGAAGAGGTGATTTTGATTGCTATAGAAGATAAAGGGATAAAAAGGTTTTTTGTCTATGCTATCTATGGATAATAGATTATTTGAGGACGTGGAATTTTTTAAGAGTAAAAGATAAAAAGGTTTTATGGTTTATGCTATGGAATAAAGGTTAGGGATGCTATGGATGATAAATTATTTGAGGATGTGGAATTTTTTAAAGTAAAAAAAATACTTAGGACACCCCAATTCTACATAATTTTTTTTTCTATGCTATAGAATAAAGGTTAGGGGATGTTATGGATGATAAATTATTTGAGAATCTTGATTTTTTTAAAGAAAACACTTAAGACACACTACAAAATTATATAAAGATGTTGGTTAATGTGGATCTCAAGGAAACATACTGGATATGGATGCAATCTTTGAGGAATATAAAAAACAATTTGGGAGTAAAGTGGATCAAGCCTTATTGCATGTTCTTTTTTACGAACAAGTCGATAATATTTAAAACTTGTATAGATTTATGTGGGAAGATTTTGATAAGAGATATAGGGTTTATGATCACAAGGAAACTAAGGAATTTTTCACTATTCAAAATTAATAAAAGGAATGCTTGGAAAATTCACTACCTTTAGAATTGAAATCAAACTTTTATTTTCATTGGGATATATCCCTTGCTAAGAAGCACTCATTTAAAATAAATGATGTTCCTAATTATTTAAATGCTGATGAATATAAAAATATTACTTCTAAATTAATTATAAAGAAACTTCTAGTAGACATTATAAATGTGGGTGTCTAGAGAATTACAAGGGGTTTTACATAAGAAATATGTGTTCTTTAGTTAAAGGTTGGTTTTTGGTTAAATTACTTACAAAGGAGTAAAGGGATAGGATTATTCAACATCACAAATAGGTCTTTAAATGGAAAAACTAGATCTTTATTTCTGATATTTTTAGGGACTATGATATACTTATTTTTAATGACATTTAGATTAGGTTATATTCTTTTTATTTAAAATATTAGAATATGGATGTGTTTCAATTAATTGGAGATAATTTACAAAAACAAATGTGAGATATAACCTTAATTCTTGCTATCAAGGGAGCATGATTTTCATTTTAAATTTTATAGAAAATAAATAGTTTGGATGGTATAATTTGAGTATTAGGGAAAAATTTTATTTAAATGTGGTGGACTTGGTCATACGTCTATATCTTTTGCTATATCTATGAATGGATATTTGGTTTTTCTCATATTTTTAGGGCTCAAACATAAACTAATATATCTTTGAATAAGTAAAAGGGTTATTTCTAGCCAAAAATGAAGATATTGTGGAGATGAAAAATTATGGGGAAGTCCTTAAATTAATCAATTATTGGGTAAGTCCTTCATTTATCCAATTATTGGGGAAGTTTGTCTAGATATTTATCAAAAGTTACATTTTTATTCTTCTTTTCATAATATTCTTTCTCAACAAGAGGTGACTAAGATCTCCAAATAAGAAAACTCCATAAATAAGATTAAAAGTTAGAATGAATTTAACTAAAGGGATGAATTTTCTCTAAATTAAAAAATGAAAGTGATTTTTGCAAATGATAATTCTATGAATTTGATTAAGGTTTCTTTGGATCAAGTTGGATACCCCTCTTAGATATTGTCATGAAAATAAGGAAATACCTATTCATGAGCCTTAGGTTGAAAAAGAAGAGATCTTAGGAGAAGAATACATGTATTTTTTTGATCCATGGTTGATTTTGTCTACCATAAAAATTGATTCACATCTTCAAAATGAAAGTTTGACAACTAAATCTATATGTGTGATTTCTTAGTAAAAAATGCTTTCTCTAAATTTATCTTCCATAATCCAAAATAAAAATAAGATGGGTAGAAATATATTCATGTAATTTTTTTAAAGATTAATTAGAAAAAATAAAGTCCACATCATAAATGACTATAGTGGAATTTTTTCCACTTATAAGAAAAAAGTCATCCTTTGAATTCTTTAAGATTGGGGGATGTTCCCATTTCTAAGTATCCTTGTGGATACTCATTATGTTTATTAATTTTGGATTCTATTGGTTAGGGTGGATAAGGGTTTAAATTATATCTATGGAAAAGTCAATTTTACCAAACTTTTAATTATTCATAAGGTTTTTTTATTTTTAATTTTATTGGTTTAGATACATTAGATTAAAGAGTATTTATGGAAGAATCAATTTTATTAGATATTGTGGGACATTTTCCTCTTCTTTATAATTTTCATGTTACAAGTTTTAATTTAATATATGAGCTTCTCTTATGCCTTTTTTTTATAAAAGTAATGATACTTTGAATTGTTCGATTATGTTAGGAGTGACATTATGGAATATGATAGACCTTTTCAAGGGTTTTTCATTTTTAATCATGTAAATTTAGGCAACTAAAAACTACAGATCTTTTAATAATTTTGAAGGAATTATTATTATTATTATTATTATTATTATTATTATTATTATTATTATTATTATTATTATTATTATTATTTCAAAGTTAGTTATGCATTTAATTACTAGTCACACTTGAGAATAATTTGGATGTGACATTTATAAGATATACAATTATGAAATACTTTATTTTTTTAGTATATAAAGGATTGAACACCACTTTCTTTTAGATGTGTATATATTTTGTCGAGTATTTAAAATGGGGTATTCATAAAATTTGTTCTCCAAATAAATTGTAATGGGGGGTGTCAGGCATTATGATCTAGACTCTCACTCTAATATGAGATATAACAACATTTATTATGAGATTTTACAAGAGGCAGATTGGGTTAACTTATTTTAGAATATATACATATAATATATTGTAACAGACTTAAAATCAGCGCATTGTTTTAAGGATGACATTTAAAATGTGGCAGGTTTGAAAACCATGGTGGATATGTTTAATCTATTTTGAATTGAAACGGATCAAAATAATAGATCTAAACTATTAAAATTGATATACAAGAAATATATAGATCTAAAATTAAAATACAAAAAATATAGAATTGAAAATTAGCTAAAAATAGTGAATTGATCAATAGATATGCAAACCTCTTTCAAACAAATATTATGTTGATTGTGATTAGAAACTGCCTGAAAATACCTAAAATTTGTGTTGTGTCTGAAAATAAAAATCTAAACTACATTATGACAAGGCCACACTATGAGTATAGGGCCAAATTATGGTATTGTCTGTATTCTATAGTTATCTCTTGGTTGAATGTGAGACTTATTTCTCAATCTAGGTCTATACACCTATCTATGAGGGTTTTAATGATTTTTTGGTGTACTAATTTGTTGTATAAATACTTAAAAAACATAACACCCTAGATATTACATAATATACACAATATATATGAAATGACAAAATGGGATAATAGTGTTATGGGAATAGTTGATCTATATTCAAAAAACCCTATGTAATATGAGTGCTACCTACATAACCCAAAAGGGCCTCAAGTCGATGTAGTTATCCATCATAGAATGAGTGTGTAAATTTTATCTTTTTTAGATGAAATGAAACTATATATATTACATTAATTTATTAAAAATGAGTTCCCTTGACATAAAATAAAATATATTTAGACCTAACCTATGACTGTTAGAATGCTTCAAAATTGAAATTAGAATAAATAATGCTCTTTTACTTAGTGTGGTATAGAATTTCAATGTGATTGATAGATGTGTTTGGAGAAGCCTTGTTAAAAGTGCATGAGGGTTTAAGTTCAACATCTAAATTTAGCAAGTTACCATTAAGGCATGAGGGACGTGACTCTATCCTAGAAAGATAAAGACTAATGGCAAATATTTGATAGGTTTATATAAGTATATTAGGAATATATAAAATATGTTTTGAGTATTTGTAAGATATTTTATAGATTATTTAATGCTTCCATATAGATTATGAGTTAATAGATTGGTGAATCAGCCAAGTGACGTAAAGATGTCAATATTAAACATTGTTAATCACTTAATGATTAAATGTATGTCTATATTTTCCCCTAGTTTATTATAATAATGCAATGAGTTGAAATTAGTAGAGTAAATTGGATACAAACTTAATTACGCTATACACTATTTTTATTTTGATGTTAGCTTGATCATGCAAGATGCTTTAATGTGAAACCTACAATAATGCCACTAAAATTAGTTAATATACATATTTGAAAATTAAAAATCTAAATTTTACAATTTGAAAATATAGCAAAGAAAGTATACACTTGACAAAGTATGTAATATAATTGCCTCACAAATTAGAAAAGGAGAATTGTATGCCCCATTTTTGAGGCACTTGGAGAAATGTTGAACCCATGGCAAATTTAGAGCGATCAAGTCTCAATTTTGAAATCATTGAAAATCCTTGAGTTGGAAAGATTGTATGTTCCAAATTTTATTTGATTGTGTATAATAATCTATAAAATAATTGAAGAGGAAGAACCACTAAATGTGGTTTAATACATTGAAAAAGTGCAACCATAGACATTAAGTTTCACTAAACCCTAACATGGCCCAATTCAAACATGAAGATGAATCATATCACTATAGACAAATCTATATTATATTTAAAACTTTGCATCTTTGAAAATTTTAAACTTGAGAAATTTGAAAATGCCACACAGTAACTTGAATATGAATGAATATCATGCCCAAATATTTTAATTAATTGATATTAAATCTCTATTGATCTTGTAACTATTGCTTACATTCCCATTTATATGCATCAAGTGTATATGAATTTGTATTGAATTAAGTGTAAGAATGAGTGCACATGATGTCATATGTCCCCATAATCTAAAAAAATAGAATCATGATGTAATTTTGATAACTATACAGTGCAATAAATATGAAATTTATTTCTCATGAGGAATTAGTCCTCAATAAGCCCATTATGATACCCCACTTCTAAGATGAGAGACATAGCCTAAAAGTCACTTGTCTCAAAAGATAATTGTAAAATATATAAAAAATATAATCATGTGGTAGCACTTTTAATAATTACATTAGATTGCATCATAGTATTGAATATAACATTGAGGTGTAAATGAAACATTTGTTAGAGAGATATAACATTAAAGTGCATAATATGTATTATCACCTAAAAGTGGTATTTGAGTGCTAAGAGTCATACTTTAGACTACCTATCCATATCTTATCCATATACCTATCCTAGATCCTATTATCACACTTATCCAACCTTTTTTCAAGCCATAGGCATCCCTAGTCAGCTCAAACATAATTCCAAACCCTCATTTATTGATAGTTAGACATTAGCACCATATTAAGGACACTAGATCCATGTGGTGATAGTGACCCCAAAAATTTGCCTATGTCCTTTACCCTAGCTTTACCAAATGAATATATTTTCAAAATTAAAACCCTCCTAAGGTCGGCCTAGACATCTTTTATTATCTACACAAACAACAAAAGACTATAAAGACATGAATTCTAGCCCTGTATCCACTAGATGGAAATTAGATGCAAAATACCTATTCAAACATGAAATAAGTTGAGGAAAAACAAGGTTATAAATCCCTATTCTTCCCTACTTCTACATACTACCATATATAGTAGGCCTAAGCTCATATTTTCTAGATTTATAATCTCAAGCACACCAAGAAACTCAAGGCCACTATCATACTAAATTCAATTGAACTTATACTATCACTTAGGTGGGGATAATTACATCAAGTTTTATCCCTCATCAAAGTATTGGTATATAAGAAACTCTCTCCATATCGAGGTGTAGAGGATGTCTAGCCTATCCTAATAATGAACACACTTTTTAGTTCATACCCTACTTACAAGGAGTATTAGGGTTTGCATCATAAATCAATCATTATAGGCAACCTATAGAGTTATATAATTTATGCACATGGGAATAGACCCCAAAAACCTAAACACAGGTGCACTTAGAAGTTTGGGATAGTCCTATATAAAGAATATTAGTACAAATATCAGGACATTATAGACACATGGCACTATTGTCTAAATGTAGTGCTATTATCTAGGAGGGGTTTTTATATAGGGATCTAGTTGTTGACACTTAGAAATAATTCCATCTCAGTTTATATCACTCAAATCATCCTTATCAGATGTTTTCTAGATAAGTCTTTATTTTCACTATTTATTAATATTTTTAGAAATTTAAAACTAGTCAATCATATATTAAATTAGTGGCTATTTTATGCATGTTATTTCCCTAATTTGGTCTACTCAACCCTTTAATCAAATATAATATTTACATAAGCTAAACCCTAAAATTTTAAAACTTTTGGTGAATCCAAATTACTTGAAACATTACTCAAACCTTAACCCTAGATACTCCTAGGGTTTGTATACTTATTTTTCCTATTTTCAGTAATAGGAAAAATAAGATTTTAGATATTCTATTTTAGTAGCTCTATTCAAATTTTTTTACTATATGCCATCTAAAAAAGCTATCTCTCTTCCATTAAGAATAAGAGATAGTCTAGGTGGTAATTCCATAGAGCATATTCAGATTCTTGCTATTCAAGATTATAACATACATAATGGACCTATTATAAATCCTATTGTTGATCCTTCACACCCTGATTATGTGGATTTCAATGATAATGCATTTGAAGATGAATAATATAATAAAAAATAACATTATATACAAATTGAAAATTAGGACACTCTCCCTCCACTTAACAATGATAACATAATTGTTAATAAAGATGAGGTCCTATAGATATTTAGAGATAGAAGTCAGGAACAACCCCTTGATCATGCATAAATCTTACAAGCTATATTGTAAATTAAGAACAAATCAAATAATGGTCAATATTCAACTCCCCCAACTAATAACATTGTTACATTAATGATGGGGCCAACTCAACTAACACAACCTACAATGGTAATTCAACAACCTTCAATAGAATCTACACCTTTTATGGTTAGTTATTCCACTCCAAATGTAAAATCCCTTATGCATGAGGTTAATACTCTGCAGGCTAAGGTGTTACATCTTGAGAAGGGAGCCAATAGGCCATCACATGCCTTGGATTATAACATTATCTTACATACACCTTTGGCACATAATATAGTGGCAACTCCCTTTCCATTTGAATTCATGAAACCTAAGCTTACATATGATGGCAAGGGTGACCCAAAGCACCATCTCTAAGATTTCACATAGCATGTTTGGAATATGTGTCCAACGATTAGCTTCTCAAAAAGTTATTTCCATGAAGTTTAAGGGATTATTCCCTACAATGTTTTTATTACTTATTGAATCAATCTATCACATAATTTAATCCTTTGGAAGACATGATTTTATCACACTTATCCATTAATATCAGTTACAAGATCTCATATGCCTAAGTTACAAAATTAAAACAAAAGTCAAATGAACCTATTACAGAATACATATTGTGATACAAGACTCTATTAGCTAAATTTAATGTCCCCATGGTAGACAAAGAGATTGAGGACAAATTCAAACATTATCATTTACCAACATTACATGAAGCTATTTTGTTTAAGAAGTTTCTTATACTCATAGATTTGTGCCACATAATAGAAAAAAAGAGAGGTCAAGATTTTATCAATGGGAAAAATAAAATATACCAATGGATCATAATCAAATACTAAAAGTTAAAATAAGAATTCATACAAGGTAAGGGTCACTAAAAATAAGAGTGATGAAAATGGCATAGTTAACCCAGCTTCAAAGCCATCTCCTTGCTTGGTTTTATCATCTCCTTAGCATCAAATCTTCACCAAGATTCTAGAGTTACTAGCATGGGTTTTACATTAGCTCTTAGAATGCAATGTCATATCTCTCCCTCCTATTGAATATGTTGATATGACACAACCTCTTCCAAAAATTTATGATTCCAATGCATTATGCGAGTATCACAAGGCACTAGGCCATACAAAAAATAAATGCATAAGCTTAAAACATAAGATACAATATTGAGGCTAACATTATTGATGTGGACACACCCACAGAGGCACCAAAAGTACAAAAAAAAGAAGCTAAGGCATTAAATATATTCTTAGATCCATTTCCAAAGCATGCATTAGATGAGGCAGTGAGCACTTTAGGTGTTCATTACACATATCGGACACATCCACCACTAACTTCATCTTATACTATTACAGAGAAGGCACACCCATTACATAATATAATTAGCATGTACCACACTAAAGTTCCACCTAGACCACTTATCACCTTCTCAGAGTAGGATATTTTTGATGATAATATAGATTTGCATGCACTCTTTGTATGATATACATAAATCATCATCCTATCTAGAGAGTTATGGTTGACAAGGGGTCAAACATTAAAATGTGCACTATGACACTTTTAAAACATTTTGGGTATTCAGAGTAGGATATATTCCCCATAGACATAGTTATTATTGGTTTTAGTGGTCATGCTTAGAGATCCATTGAGGATATTGTGATTTTATTATAGGTTGGACCAGCACATATAGCCACTTAATTCTTAGTAGTACCTAGTGCAAGCTTATTTGATATGTTATTTGGTAGGCCATGGATATAGTAGTTATGATACATCCAATCCATAGTGCACATATGCCTAAAATACATACATGAAAATAAAGTTCTCAAAGTTGAGGGTCTTCCATATGACTATCCTCTACCTATCCCATAGGTAATTACAACATAATCACTAGTTATAATTCCAGCATAGTCACCAGTTATAGTTTCAACATAGTTACTAGATATAGCATAGTTATTAGTTATAGCTTAGATCATAATTCTTATTGATACATCATATATTTAAATAAATCCACTCATGCAGGTGAGGTATACTCCTACAATATTTACACGTATACATATTCTCCTACAAGGACCATTATTAGAGAGACCCCTACATCATAGATATGTCATAGATTCTATAGGGCCTTCCTCTACTCACTTTTTGATGAGATTAATATTATTGGGTTCTCAGAGTTATAAACATAGGACAACTATGCCACCTATATCTTCTTCCACTAGATGGGTTCCTAAGACCCCTATAGTTCACAGGACACCATAGTCAATGCCACATATTTCTAGCACTACTACATAGGCAGATACAGATACATGTATAGATTACTCAATACAAAAAATTATGGGATCACAGTTACCCTTTCACATAACATGCATGATCATAGTCCCCTTGTTTGACATAGGTCATTGTGATAGTGAGTCTCCCATGAGACTCATCAGTTAGTATGGTTTCCCACTTCTTATACATACATTTATTGCTCCTTGTACATAGTTCATTTTCATATTACTTGTACATAGCTTATTTTAAAAAAATAAAAAAATAATATAACATGTCAAAAAACATAAATACATTCAAATAATTACTTAGAAAACACAAAAGTTATAGGTTGTATGCATTGCTATGTTTACACTTCTTATATTTTCTAGACACTACATATGCTAGCTATATTAGTATAGTCAGTTTTATCATATTACATGCTTCACTTTTTCTTGTCGAGTATTTATAGATTGCATATAAGAATTGGTTCTACTATACTAATCCAAATATGTTATTATATACCCACTGGGGACATATACACCGATCCATCATTCTTCACTTGACACATTCACCCACTTGGGGGAATCCTATACATAGTTTTTATTACCCGGTTCTATCCCTACATACTATACATTCTAGCTTTAGAATTTTTATATCTAGATATTGATCATTGCTACTCATACTCAGATTTTTTGTTGGTTATTAATACTTTAGACTCATCATATGTACATCCTAGATCTTACACAATTTTTTACTACATAATCGTGCAAGATTTCATTTCTATCTTTCATACTTTACACTTGATTGTATTTCTATCCTTATTTTATTCTAAGGCATTTGAATATGCCATTTATCTTTAGATATATGCCACTTATTTTTGCAGTATGTATGCATTGAACATGTGCCCATGTCCCTTGTGTGTGATTTCCCCATTATGTATGCAAAAATTTAAACATGTATTTATATGTGGACCTAAGCAAACTTGCTTTTTTCTTGAGTATGTGGACATTTGAACATGTCCTTGTATGTCTTATTTTCTTAGATTTAGTGACATGTCATGTCCCTTGTATTGTGGCCCCTTGGCCTACTTTGTGCATCTCATGTTTTTTGTATGTATTATTTCTTGTATGTATCATGGCTATAACACTTGTATTTACTTTTTACCCACACCAATTTTGATGCCATGAGGGACCTCATACATCTAGCCTTCTTCTTTGGGTGTCGTGATGGACAACATGCACCATCCCCCTAGGTAACTACTTAGTTCCACTCATATTTTCTATTACATACATTGATTACATTTATCTTAACACCCTTGTGTAATGTTAGACATGACATACATATTACATTATATACTTGTGCTTAGATTAACTTACATTCTAATGTTATGTATGCACTTTAAATTGGATTATCAGGTAATTATCATATATGCTTCAACTAACATACATTTTATAGATCTTTTTCAGGATAGTTATTACACAAGGTCTAAAAATCCCCTCAAAAGAGGGAATATTCATATGGGTTTGTCATAGAGATCAGCGTTCTATGTTACACTCATAGTACATTTTTTAGCACATAGACTCAGTTTTAGAAAATCACACATAGGTAAACATAGAGAAAAATAGTGAATTATAAAGTAGTATAGTGACATATAATTTAGACTAGAAATACCTTAACTCCAAAGTAAGGACATTAGTGCCATATGAAACTACTATCCAAGATGTGGCACTGCTATCTATTAGCCTCAATTTCAAAATAACTTAGATTGGTTAGAATAGTACAATATGTAAGGTACAATTTGCATAAATCCAATTATAGGTTTATCAGTCACACTCAATTTTTGCTCATATTCACATTAGTTCAGATCCAATTCATGTATGTTTGTTCAGATTGGGGGAATCATGCACATCATGACCATTCCCATATTTAGTTAAAATACTTAGATATAATTATTATAACTCAGCCTAGAATCAATATACTCAGATACTAAATTGGGGGCAATGTGTGTGACACATTATTTCTATATGCTTAGTTACACACGAGTTGATTAGATCGAATGACAAATTCCATGTCATTCTCTATGTTGTATAAAATTAACATCATATTTAAGGTTGTCATCATTTTCATGCCTTACTCCATTTGTAGTGGTTAGCCTTCCCATATGGCCAAGAGCTTCTTAATGTATCTGATTGGTTGAAAAGTTGACATACATAGTTAGATATACTCAATACTTTGTATAGTTCAATTTTAGATGCATCTACTACACATGGGTGGGAAATTATGGAGTCATAGCCTACTTGAGTTATTTATCCACCCACATAAGATGTTTGGACACATTATCAATCCAATCTAAGCTATTCACATGTCATGATCCACCAAATAGGGGTGGGCAATGACAGATTAAAAATTGGATTGAGCTCTTGAGCCACCCACACATGAGGATTGAGCAAGCTATCAGTTCAGTCTAATATATTCACTGATTGATCACTATACACACACACATATAGGTTATCACTATGTTCATGCACTTGTTCACATACACAATGAGGTGTATCCATTCCTTTCGTCTTTTCCATCTCGTTACTTAGTTTTATTTCTTTTTTTATCATAGTCTTTTGATTTTTATATCTCTTAAGTAAGAATTGATTTATGAACATTTTATTTTTAGTTCATGCATTAGAGCATGCTTCACATATGCATACTTAGCTTCACATACTCAGACTTAGCTTCATGGGTTTCACTTCTTAGGTAAGTCCAAGTACACTTCTTTTTCCTTTATATTAGTCATTTTGATTTGCTACATTTCTATCATAAAGTGGCAGGGGGGTAAATGTAATCACCTAAAAGTGGTATTTGAGTGTGAAGAGTGATAATTGAGACTACTTATCCTTAACTTATCCTTAGACCTATCATATGGCCTATTATCACACTTATCTAATGTTTGTGTAGGCTACATGCATCCCTAGTTAGCTAAAACATAGTCCTAGACCCTCATTTCCTGAATGTCCAGTGTTATACTAGTTGGATATTAGTGACACATTAAGGATACTAGAGTTATGTGGCAATAATGTCCCCAAAATGGTTCTTATGTCCTTTATCATAGTTTTTTTAAATGAATATATTTTCAAAAGTAAAGCCCTCCTAAGATTGGCCTAGACATATTTTATTATTTGCACAAGAAATATAACACTACAAATACATGAATTTTATCCTTATATCCATGAGATGGAATTTAGATGAAAAATACCTATTCAAACACAAAACAAGTTGAGCAAAATCAAGGTTATCAATCCCTATTCTACCCTACTCGACATACTACCATCTACAACAACCCTGAGCTTAGATTTTATAGATTTTTAATCTTAAGCACACTCAAAGAATTCAAGGCCACTATCAAATTAACATCACATGCACTTGTACCAACCCTTAGGTGGGGCGAACTACATCAAGCTTGATCCCTCCTCAGAGTATTAGTATGCAAGCAACTCTCTTCATAGTGGGGTGTTAAGGATGTCCAACTTATCCTACTAATGAACACACTTTTCATCTCATACCTTACTTGTAAGGAGGATTAGGGTTTACATCAAAAATTATCCATTACAGGAATAATACAAAGTTATAAAATTTGTGTATGTAGGAATAGACCCCATAAACCTAAACATAGGTGCACTCAGAAGTTCAAGATAGTCCTACACAAAGGAGATTAGTGCCAATATTATGGAGCTACTATTTAAATGTGATGATACTATCTAGGAGGGTTTATAACATAGGGATTTAGTTTAAGACATTTAGACCTACTTCCATCTCAATTTTCAACACTCAGATCATCCATATCAGATGTTTTCTAGATAAGTCTTTATTTTCACTATTTATTACTATTTTTAGAAATTCAAAGCTAGTCAAATTTGTAATAAATGAATGGATATTTTATGTATATTATTTCCCTAATTTAGTCTACATAACCCCTTAATAAAACATAGGATTTATATAAGCTAAACCCTAAAAGTTTAAAACAATATGTATCATAGCACAAAAATAAGAGTAGAGAGTAGGACTATTACATGATATAAATCATGAAAACATGGTAATAAGAAATGAACATATAATCAATTTCACACAATATCATGTTATTTTCATATTATGTCACACATATAGCCCAAATGCAACATATAAGGGACATGTGAGTGTTTCATAAACACACAAGGCCAAGGGCCACAATCAATAATAAAACAAGTTCTAACTTATCATGCAGTAAATTAATAAAGAAGCATAGAGAAAATGAGACTAATTTGAATTATTCATATGTATCAGTGTTATTGTTAGAAAATGGCATATCCATGTAACATTGTAAATCATGAGTAACAAAAACTTTGTATGATATATATCTTAACATGGTATAAAGGTTGTGGATAGATACACCTATTGATGTTTTATGGAGAATGAAGGGATGCCCCCAAATTACCAAGTTTGTTGGGTAACAATGGAAGCTTGACATTGAAACCAATTAAGATTATGTCATGCATCACACTCAAATACCTTGTGAAAAGTAGTGTATTTTTTTTAAATAAAATATGTTGTCTATTTAATATAGAATAAATTACATATGGAAAGAAGTAAGTTAACAACATTTGAAAATGCTTTTAAGGTTCTAATTTTGAATCTTTTGAAAATATTTTGATTTTTTACAAATTTTTTTTTGAGTTTTTAAAAATTTAAAAGACTTTGAAATGGTGCTAAGAAGTGAAGCTTTGAAAATCAAATAAAATGAGAAGAATTTGAACAATCCTCAACAAGGTGTGAAAGCACTATGATAAGAAGGAAGGAAAATGTTATGCTCCCAATGTATGTGTGAATGAATCATAAAAATATAGCTCAAATTATTGATAGATAAGAATGCACATGCTCTTAATGGGTAAAATAATATATGTGATCATGTAAGGGAAACAAAATATATAGTATGGTAGGTTGTAACAATGAAACAAGTAGATTGGTATAAGTTATGTGCTTTGAAAACATTATAAGATATTTATTTTGGATTATTTAAATCAATTTGGAAAATAGAGATGGAAAGTTCCCTAAGTGAAAAATAAATTCAAAGGCTAGAAGATTGTTTGGATAAGGGATAGAATAATTAACAAGGAAGTAAATGTAAAAATCTATGTACAAATGTAATGAAAGTATCTAACCAATTATATTAATGATGGGCATGCATGCATAACCCATGGTATGATATGAATGAATGACTTCCTATGAAGAGGAAGTACCAATTGCAAATACCTTTGAATATAAATTATGATCATATGTTGTAATATATCCATCTAAATCACTGTTCATATACCCATGTGAACATATATCCTCATGTGTAATAGGAGAAGATGTAACAATATGTACCTATGGTGAATCTATTTGAATAACATGTTATGACATAGGAAATTAAGACCTATTTTTATGTATTACTTTGTACTTAGGATAATGTACCATGCTAATTGAAATGAATTGATTATGATTGCATGTAATTGTATTATGCTCATAAGTAGACGGAGAAATTGATTTTTTAAGATGATCATGCTCATGAATAGATAGAGAAACTAATTATATAATATGTTTTTAAATATGTAACTCATTCTCTTGAATAGATCTATAGACTATTTCATTACCATGTTACTCAATAATTGTGTTTGAAAATTGTTCTATAGGAGAAGTAATATCATTGGTTCAAAATGATATTCATATTTGATTCCTGGAATTTTGACCACTTGATTATCATGAATATATTTGAGACATTTATGCAGTATATAGTATATTAATATAATATTTTGTATCTAAGAGTGACTAATAACATTTAAAATACCTCTTTAGTTTGTAGAACTAGGAAAAAATTGGGCACTATGAGATGTTCCACTTGTAAAGGTAGTATTATATGCCCAAGAGTATCATGCGTATGACCATGAAATGCTTTAGAAACTCTAACAGTATCATGTAAAAATTGATTTGTATAACTAAGAGATTAGAGGAGTGTTATGATGAACACATTTTTTATTGATCTATTATCTATCATAACACTACGTATAGATTTTTTGTTAACATATACTTGAATGTAGAGAGTGCATGTCTATTTTAAACACCATTAACAACTTCGCTATCATCAAATTTAATCATAGGATGTGATGATTGTTTGATCATAAATATAATAATGATGTTATCAATTGGATTACCATATATATGAGGAGGAGGATGAGCATTAAATGTGTAATGTACTTTATAATTATCCTTGGAGTTTACTTCATGATTTGGAAAAGGATATTTGTGCATTTTGAGCTTTGAATTGTCATTTGCTTGTGTCTTAGTCTCTTCATTAGGTGTGTCAATATAAATAATGTTATCATAAATGAGATATTTAATCTTGTTATTAATCTTGAAACATCTATTCATAAATTTCCAATACATTTATTATAGTCATAATAAGCATTGCTGTCAATTTTTTTGGATTGTGATCTAGACATGTTCACTTCCATCGGTGTAGGAAGAGTGATGAGATTAAATTTGAGTATATTTTGAAATAAAACATGAGGATGTGAAGATAACATTTATAATTACCTCCTTAGTGGATCTTATAATTTAAACTTTTATATTGGTTATAAGATAAATTAACTATGATCTTCACTTCATTCTTGCTTTCATTTGGTTTTCTCTTATAATTGGGGTTGCTTTTAAACTTGACATTTGAATAAGATGGATCATTTTAATTATAGTTTATCTTGTTAAAATTAATCAATTTTACCTCACAATATTTGATTGTATGTCATATTTCATCGAAAGATTTAAACTTGTTAAACATAATTGACTCTTAAAGTAGAGATGGAAAAATTTGAGTAAAGATATATTTGATCTCATTATCATCCATTTGATTTGTCATTTTTAAAAATCATAGTCTCATATATTATAACATATTCACTAATTTTTTCATTAGATCCTTGTTTGAGCTTTGTAATTTGAGCATATGATACATTTCCACCAATGTTGATATAAAAATGTGTTAAAAAATGATTTTACAAAGAGTTGAAATTCTTTACTGATTGAATAGGAATATCATAGAACCATCTAATAACATATTAGTTGAGTCTTATTGGAAATAAATTTGTACAATTTATTCTTATCTACATAGTATGGAAAAGTTACATGGAATGCATGCAAAATTTGTTTAGGATCACCTTTACAATCATGCGGAGGAATGTTAGGAGCCACAAATCCAACCAGCAGTGGATAAAATGAAATTTTAGGTTCTAAAAGCTTATGTAACAAAGAACATGAGTCCATAGAGGGACTAGCATGATAGATAGTTTTCTCAATATGGAATAACTTAGCTTGTAAGGCAAGAAGTGCATACTAAAGAGTAGTATTTGTAGAGGTAATTAGAGTGTAAGAAATATGAGTAGGCGTAGGCATGGATATTTTTTTGAAACCAAGTGATGTTCCCAAACCAATTTATGGTGTTATAGGAATAGATGCAATAGTAGAAGTAACAACATTAGAAAGACGATTTTTGGACCCTTTAGTTTTTCATCTCTAGAAACATATCAAAGAATAAATCTTTTCTGTATGTTGACAAAGAAATTCCATAAATTTTGATTTATCAATTGAACCATATCATTTTTGAGTATTAGGTTTTGATATAAGAGCCATTATGTGCCATTAAATAGGGTGTGGTTTAATATATTTTCAATTGGAAGGAATTAAACATGCTCTTTGAAAAAAATGGCCTCCCATTAAGATGAAGCATCACAAGTGTATGATTTGATACAATATGCAACATATTTTTTTATCTTACTCACATGTCATGTTGGATTTGAAAAAAATACCCTAGATGGTTTTTTTAATGTAGTTGAATAATGATGTAATTTAGTAGTGAAATCATATGAAGGAAAAAGGGATTTAGATTGTGTATTACATATTTTATCCTCCTAATTAACTTAGTGTTTGAACCATGTAATAACATAATCAATAGCGTGTTGAAAAGTAATAGAAGATGCAATAATGAATTTAATGATTCTATGTAACATATGAAAGAAATATGCACTCATTGATCTTATTATGAATATAATATAAATATGAAAAATAAATGATAATCATTATGACACAATACATGTAAACATCAATGTATGAGTGTAATATAGAAAAGTGTTTGAATGATTGTGTATGTTCTCTCAAGTATACTTGTTCATTCGTTGATTAGTGTCAACCACATGTTTTATAGCACTAAACACTTAGGTAAAACCATTCTTGTAGCCCACTAATCCAATTTATGAGGGTATAATGAGATTAAATTCCTTAGGTAATACACTCTTCTTAGGTTCACCTCAAATCAAATGGCTAAAAGAGACTTCCTATGATAAAAACAAGGGACCCTATGTATTTCTGATATACTGTGAAGTACAAGAAAACTAGACTCTGTTTATTTTTGTATAATGGCTATGAGCATTAGGGTAAACCCCTCACACCATATTGTCTATAAAATACATCACCACATAGCCTATAAAAATAGTCACTAAAAAAACACAAACAATAAAAAATAAATTGAAAATTAGATATTTTTTTGTCTATGGATATCAAAAAATCAACCCAAGGTCAAAAGAAAGAGCTTTTGTGTTAGATATTTATTTGAAGTGACCAACAAACTCTTATATGTTAGATTAGTCCAAGATCGAAGAGGATTGACTCATGGTTTAATATTTTATCCAAGATTGAAAGTTGTTTTCTTTTAGTTTCAAGAATTTAAATAAATTTAAATGAAATCCTAATATAATAATCAAGAAAATAAAAAGTAGTGTTATGAATAAAATGAGATCACCATAATGTCTAATCTATTTTGAATTGAGATGAATCAAACTAATAAATATAAACTATTGGAATTGATGTATAGGAAATATCCAAATCTAAAATTAGAATACATAACTTATAGAAATAGAATTAAAATTATTTAAAAATAGTAAATGATCGATAGATATGCAAACCTACCTCAAGCATATTTTATGCTAATTGTGTAGGTTGATTATGACTAAAAAATTCTTGAAAAGATCTTAAAATTATGTCATGTCTAAAAATATGAATTTAAATTGAATTGTAAAAGGACACATCAATAGGATAACACTACACTATGGCCTTATCTATTTACTATAGTTGAGTTCTAGTTGATTATGTGACTGATTTCTTTGTCTTGGTTTATGTGCCTATCTACAATAGTTTTATTAATTTTTTTAATGTGCCAATTTATTGTGTGAAGACTTATAAAACATAAAACATTAGATCCTACATTATAAACACAATAAATACCAAATTACAAAAGGGTGGAATAGGGTTAAGTGAATAGTTGAGCTAAACTTAGAAAACCTTGCATAATCTAAGCATTGTATACATAGCCCAAAAGGGCTTCAAATCAATGTAGTTCTCCATCCTAAGGTGAGTGTGTGAATTTTGATTTTATATATGAAATGAAACTATATAGGTAGATTTTATTTATTGATAAATAATTCCCTTGACCTAAAATAAAATATATTTATACTTGGCCTATGACTATTAGAATGATTCAGAATTGTAGTTGCAATAAATAGTGCTCTTTTGCTCAATGTGCAATAAAATTTACAAATAATTTATATATGTGTTTAGAGAAGCCTTGATGTGCTTATATAGGAGAATATTTTGAATATTTTCACTAACCAACCTTACTAAAAGTGTGGGAGGTGTTAAGTGCAACATATTGAAATTAAAAATTTACCATTGGGGTATGAGGGGCAAGGCCACACTAGTGGATACGGCTACAATGCAGACCTATCTAACCTAACACAGTCCTATCCTAGAAGGACATAAACTATTGGAAAATATATCATAGGTTAATATAAGTATATTAAATATGTCTAAATTAGGTTATGAGTATTTTAAATATAGTTTGTATAGTATCAAATGCTCTCAAAGATATTTTGAGTTAACAAATTGGTGAATAGGCCAAGTGAGGTAAGGATGTCAATATTAAATATTTTAAATCAATTAATGATTAAATTTATATATCTACAAGATGAGGATGTTTTATTTAGAGTTATGGTCTTACCAATGTTAGGTGAATGGTGGTTTGTGGTAAAATCCAAAGGCAACCATTACAAAGAGACTTTCCTTCATGCACAATAAAAGGTCATTAAAATGGATAATGGAATTATTATATCTTCAATTCCTTATTTTTGGCCTCAAATAAATAAAATTGTATAATAATATTTGACATGTGAAGGCATGTATTCTTTAATGTTTAGATATCACTTTAGGCTTCTCTCTCATTTAAGACAAAATACTCCTTAATTTCCTCTTCTTTATGTTAAAATTTCTTGAGAAGACTATATTTGATATTTAAAAATGTAATATTAATTCACTCACACACCATGTCTTGATTAAACTCATAGTTATATATGTCTTTACAATAAAACATAATACTATGTCTCAAGAGGTCTTTTGTTCATACTTTGTAGTTAATTCTCCTGATCCTTTTATTCGGTAAAGTAAGATAACATTGAATCAATTGGGTGAAGTGGAATTAACATAAAAGGGGGTTTCTAAGGGATAATATGTGTTTGCAGTTTGGATTTATATGCTTTCTTCTTAAATTTCAAATAATCTTTCTAAGTGAAGTATATCATACTCTTACCAAGACTACTAGGTATGTCATTCTTACTCAACCAAAAGAGGAATGGGATGGGATAAATTAACTATGAATGTAAAATTTGAAGTTACCTTAAAGGAAGATCTAGGTGTAGATGGGGTAAGATCACTTCATTATGGTAATATGTCCTCACAACCTTGTTTGATAGAGCACATGTAGAATAATTTTGGGAAGTATGAGGGGATAAGATCCTGAAGGAGCCTCTAATAGCCTTAGATGGCTTTTATTCTAAAAATTTCCTAGAAGAGGACTTGAATATTATTCATGAACAAAAAAATCCTAATTATGCAATTGTTACATGACCTTATCAAGGTTAAAAACAATATCCTTAAATATGCTATTCAAAGTATGAGGAGATTGACCACTTCAAGACCTCTCTTAATTTGGTATGGAATATTACTCTCAATATTTTTTGATGTAGGGGCCTCCTAAGGTATATGTTATCACTTTGAAGGAAAGGTGGTATAAGTTATTATTTTAAATGGTTATAAAAAACTATAATCCCAAATTGCCTTCACCATATTTATTTAAAAAGTTTTGTAAGCTCTCAAAAAAATAAGACAAGAACCTCATGTGTGAGGCTTATTTACACAACTTGGTTTTACCTAAAAATCCTTCTTGGATCCTTATGTTTTACCCTAATTGTTGATTTGTGGAGCTAAAAGCTTCACCAAATGAGTAAATTACAGGTTGCTAGAGTTACACAGCCACCGGCATCGGTCAGGAGAGACCGACGTCGGTCAGGGGTCGACTGGGAGCTGCCGGCATCGATTATGGATCGGTCGACGTTAATCATGTGCAGATAGGCAAGGACCGATGTCGGTCACCTATGCATCTAGAAAGTCTATTTTTGGGGATGAACAGAATGTTTGCATGATAAGATTAAGTATTAGTCTTAAGTCTGCATCTCTATCTTTAGTAGGACTGTTTTGAGCCCTTGATTAGGAGGTGCATCTAATGGTTGTGAATGCATGCTCATGATTCCTAATATTATATAATAGGATTAAATCTTCATAGCTTATTGAATTGTACAATACATGTATATGTGTATCAATCCAGGTTGTTGGAATTGATTGTAATTGAGAGATAACTCTTGAGGGAAAGAGATCTGTACATCTGAGAGGTGTGAGAAGAAAGTGTGATTTTATTCATTGTATTTCCTTCTAGAAGAGTTTAATACAAGTTTTTAGGGTGGTTTCTTGTATCTCTTATTCTTTGCTATTTCTGATTCTAGTTACTTATTATTCTAGTTTAATTCTGTGTTTAGTTGCTTGCATAATAGTAATCAAGTTTGTTGGTTGATCCCCAACAAGTGGTATCAGAGCTCAGGTTGACTAACAGGTGTTTCAGATCTGGTTAGTGTTTGTTGATTACAGGTCACTCACAGGGGTTTCTGTTTGAGTGGGAGAAGCAATGGTAGAAGAAAGTAAACTAAGAATGGAGAAGTTTAATGGCAAGAATTACCAATTATGGAGAATGCAGATAGAAGATTATATATATCAGAAAGATCTATACTTACCATTAGGTGGGGTTTTAAAGAAGCCCACAGACATGGAAGATGAAGAATGAGAAATTCTTGGTAGAAAGGCTCTTGCATCTATAAGATTGAGTCTGGCATCCACTATGATATCTAATTTATCACAGGCAAAGTCAATGGTAGATTTAATGACTACTTTAGCAAATTTAGATGAAAAACCCTCAGCTCCAAATAAGGTATATCTTATGAAGCAGTTATTTAATTTGCAAATGCAGGAAGGTGGATTCGTATCTAATCATCTAAATGATTTCTATGGAATTGTAAATCAATTAAATTCAGTCAAAATAGTTTTTGATGATGAAATTAAAGCTCTATTAATCTTATGCTCTTTACCTGAAAGCTGGCATAGCTTGGTAATGGTAGTTAGTAATACTACATCTGCTTCAAATATTTTAAAAGTAGATGATGTTGTTAGTGTAATCTTGAATGAAGAAATTCGCAGGAAAAGCATAGAGGAAACATCAGGGAATGCTTTAATTTTTGAAGGTAGGGGAAGGAAAAAAGAGAAGGGCAAGCATCAAAGAACAAGGTCTAAGTCAAAGATGAGAGGTAGATCCAAATCCAGAAATGGCAGGAGGATAACCTGCTGGAATTGTGGAAAGATAGGGCATGCAAGCAAAGATTGCTGGTCAAAACCTCAATAAGACAATCAGCATGAAGGTAAAGAAGAAGAAAAAGTTGCATGTATTGTTGCACAAGATGCTCTTATATTCTCTTTGCATAATAATATAGAATCTTGGGTTTTAGATTCTGGTGCCTCTTTCCATGCAACCCCAAATAGAGAATATTTTAGTGACTATGTCCATGGAGATTTTGGAATAGTTTATTTGGGGGATGATGAGCATTGTAAAATTGTTGGCAAAGAAAAAGTGCAGCTAAAAATGCAGAATGGCAACACATGGGTGTTGAGAGATGTCATTCATGTTCTCATCCTGAAGAGGAATCTGATTTCTATAGGAAAGTTAGGGGATGAGGGTTGTATAATAACTCTCACAGCTAAATCTTGGAAGGTTTCCAAGGGTGCACTTGTATTGGCCAGAGGTAAGAGAGTAGGTACTCTCTATTTATGTAATTGTATTACTAATAATTCTCCTTCTGTATTATCTACTTCAGATGTAGATGCAAAGTTGTGGCACTAGAGGCTTGGCCACATGAGTGAGAAGGGAATGTCTATTCTTAAGTCAAAAGGTAAGCTTTAAAATTTGAAAAGCATAGATCTGGATTTTTGTGAGCATTGTATTTTTGGGAAATAGAAGAGAGTGAGTTTTCTCAAGACTGGGTCAACAAAGAAGAAGCACAAGTTAGAGCTTATTCACACAGACGTGTGGGGACCAGCTCAGGTTGCTTCTATTGGAGGATCAAAGTATTATGTTTCTTTCATTGATGATGCTATAAGAAAGGTATGGGTATATTGCATAAGGAAGAAATATGATGTTTTTGACACTTTTAAGATTTGGAAAGCTTTAGTTGAGAATGAAACAGGTAAGAGATTGAAGTGCCTTAGATCTGACAATGGTGGCGAGTTCTGCAGCTATAAGTTCAAATGGTATTGTTATATGAATGGAATACGCAGGCAAAGGATGGTTCCAAGGACACCTCAAAAAAATGGAGTTGCTGAAAGGATGAATAGAACAATAATGGAGCATGCACAGTGTATGAGATTGCATGCTGGTTTGCCCTTATAATTTTGGGTAGAAGCTGTAGATACTATAGTTTACCTGATTAACAAAGGACCCTCGACTGCTCTGGATGGTGGAATTCTAGAAGAGTCTTGGATAGGTAAAAGGGTAGATCTTTCATTTCTCAGAGTTTTTGGTTCTGAAGCTTTCGTGCACCTTGATAAGGAAAATAGAAAGAAGCTAGATGCTAAGTCTATGAGGTGCACTTTTATTGGTTATGGCTCTGGAGATTTTAGATTTTGGTTTTGGAATTTAGGAACTAACAAAATAATTAGGAGCTGTGATGTTATTTTCAATAAGAAAGTGATGTATAGTGATCAGCTCAAGAAGCTAAAGAATTCTAAGCAGGGCCATGGAGATTTGGACGAGGTGACAGTCCAAAATAAGCTCACAAGAAGGAATAATCACAGATAGGAAAACATAAAGACCAACATTAGTCAGGTAGGAACCGATGTCTGTAATATAGGAACCAATGTCGGTCAGGAAGGAATTGATGTCAGTCATGTGGAACCAACATCGATCAGTTACAGGCCTAGAGGTGACCGAGGTCAGTCACTTTTAGAGAATTTGGGTGGACAATGTGTTGTGAATGAGTCTCAGATGCCCATCAAGAGGTTAGAAAGGGTAAGTAAACCTCCACTTTGATATTCCCCTTCATTATTCTATTTATTTCTCACTGATGGTGGAGAACCAGAGAGTTTTGATGAAGCAATACAGGTGGAATCCAAGAATCAGTGGGAGCTAGGCGTGAATGAGGAAATTGATTCCTTGAAAGAGAACCAAACGTGGGATTTGGTAGAGTTGCCAGTGAGAAAGAAGACACTGAAGAACATATGGATCTACAGATTGAAGGAAGGAGAGAATGGACAGATGAGATATAAGGCTAGGTTGGTAGTGAAAGGATTTGCACAGAAACCAGGTATTGATTTTGGTGAGATTTTTTCTCTTGTAGTTAAAATGACTTCTATATAGACTGTATTGTCTTTAGTTGCTATTGAGGATTTGCATCTTGAGCAGCTTGATGTTAAGACAACGTTTCTTCATAGAGATTTGGATGAAGAAATATATATGGATCGGCTGGAAGGATTTGAGGTCAAAGGTAAGGTGAAACTTGTGTGCAGATTGAAGAAAAGGTTGTATGGTCTCAAGCAAGCTCCTAGACAATGGTATTTGAAATTTGATAGGTTTATGATAGAGCATGGCTTCTATAAGTGTCAATCTGGCCATTGTGTTTATTTCAAGAGATTGGATAATGGTAGGTATATTATCTTTTTGCTGTATGTAGATGATATGCTTGTTGCAAGTTCACACATGCAAGATATCTCTGAGCTTAAGGAGAAATTAGCTCACACATTTGCCATGAAGGATTTGGGAGCAGTAAAGAAAATCTTTGGCATGAGTATTAAGAGAGACAAGAAAAATCACAAGTTGATTTTGTCTCAAGAGAATTATGTGAACAAGGTGTTGAAATGGTTCAATATGCAGGATGCAAAATTGGTAAACACACCTATGACTGGACACTTCAAGTTGAGTAAAGAACAGTGTCCTAATTCACATGATGAGGTAGAGTACATGAAGAAAGTTTCATATGCTTTCGCAGTTGGGAGCTTAATTTATGCAATGGTATGTACTAGATCGGATATTGCCCAAGCAGTGGGAGTTGTCAGTAAGTATATGGCCAATCCAGGGAAGGAGCACTGGAAAGCAGTTCAGTGGATTCTCAGATATCTGAGAGGAACCAACAGTAGGCATTTGTGCTATGGAGGGTCAAACACTTCTCTACATGGATATGTAGATTTGGATATGGTAGGTGACTTGGATGGTAGAAGAAGCACCACAGGATATGTTTTCACTATTGGTGGAATGACAGTTAGCTAGATTTCAAAGTTGTAGAAGGTTGTTGCCTTGTCTACTACAGAGGCAGAATACATTGTAGTCATAGAGGCTAGCAAAGAGATGATATAGATGACACGGTTCCTGAAAGAGCTAGGAAAGGAGCAAGAGAGTTGCATATTATACAGCTATAGTCAAAGTGCAATTCATTTGGCTAAGAATTCAGCCTTTCATTCAAGAACCAAACATATATAGCTTAGGTACCACTTCATTAGACAGGTATTGGAGGATGGTGAGTTGAAGCTAGAAAAGATCCATACAGATAAGAACCCTGCTGATATGTTAACCAAACTGGTAACAAAGGAGAAGTTGAATCTTCATTCAACTTTTGTTGGTCTTCAAGATTGAATTTGAAGATGGAGAAGCTAGAAGATGTTGCTGTATAGGTGCTGGTGTAGCTGTTTATCTCCAAGTGGGAGATTGTTGAGTTGTGGAGCTAAAAGCTTCACCAAATGAGTAAATTGCAGGTTGCTAGAGTTACACAGTCACTGCCATCGATCAGGAGTGACCAACATCGGTCAGAGGTCGACTAAGAGCTATCGACATCGGTTATGGATCGACCAACGTCGGTCATGTGTAGACAGACAGGGACCCACGTCGGTCGCCTGTGTGTCCAGAAAGTCTATTTTCGTGGATGAATAGAATGTTTGCATGATAAGATTAAGTGTTAGTCTTAAGTCCACATCTCTATCTTTAGTAGGACTATTTTGAGCCCTTGATTAGGAGGTGCATCTAATGGTTGTGAATGCATGCTCATGATTCCTAATATTATATAATAGGATTAGATCTTCATAGCTTATTGAATTGCACAATACATGTATATGTGTATCAATCCAGGTTGTTGGAATTGATTATAATTGAGAAAGAGAACTCTTGAGGGAAAGAGATCTGTATATTTGAGAGGTGTGAGAAGAAAGTCTAATTTTCTTCATTGTATTTCCTTCTGGAAGAGTTTAATACAAGTTTTCAGGGTGGTTTCTTGTATCTCTTATTCTTTGCTATTTCTGATTCTAGTTACTTATTATTTTGGTTTAATTTCGTGTTTAGTTGCTTGCATAATAGTAATCAAGTTTGTTGGTTGATCCCCAACACTAATTTATATTAATTCAATTACAACTAAACCTAATATGATAGAAACATGTAAAATAATTTAGATATTAAGATATAACATTAAATCATTCATTTAAATTTAAAATAATGAAACTAATTACAATGATTATAAAAGTGGCATATAATAAATATAGTAAGTAAAAAAATAGATTATTACTTAGAATTTTAGTTTGAATGTTTGACTATGACTATACTATGTGATTTTTAATTAAATAAAAGTAGGCATGTGATTCGTTCAGTTCATTAATTGTATCTATACCTACGCAGGGTTAGTTTCATTAGATCTAGGTTAGTATTGTTGGTTGATACTAACATATGATATTTGGTACTAACCTCTACAAAAATGAGGTATAATGACCATATGGTCACCTTCAATTGCATTTATATGATCTTGTTCTATGATATCAAACCTTTATGATGTGTACAACTCTGTAAATTTATCTCCTTTGACTTAAAAATCTAGATATGCTTCTAAGAGATAAAAGCCTACCAAAATTAATAAAGTGTAATGGGTTGATCTGACCCCATTAACACCTATTTGATAATTGATCATTTCTTACATATTTAACAATATAATGAGGGAAATCAATCCACATGTTGTTTACCCATCTAGTGTAATTTTGCAATTGTGCTCCTTTGCTATATATATGCAGTTAATGACTTAGATTCTATATTCAAAAAATGATTGCATTGACTTAGATTTTGTATGTTTCAAACTTAGCTTGTGATTACTCTTAGTGATATAATTTAATTTTGGGAAGAATAGGGTATATTTTATTTATAAGCATTAGTGTATAGATGTGTACAAAATAAGTGTCATGTCCCTTTTAAATGAGATGTTTATTTTTTATATATAGATTCAATTGGGTAATTTATCATGTCACTAACATTTAAGGAAAATGGGTTGACTCTAAGGAAATGTTTTATTATTAAAAATTTATTATTTTTTGGAATACTTTGGTAATGACAAGATTAGTTGTGTATCGACTGGAGATACCAGCTAAATTTAGAGGAGCCAAAATGTGTACAAGAAGACTAAAATTGTAATGCCCACAATTCCACCCAAACAAAACCCATAAAAACACTATTAATTTTTTTAACTTTTCTTCTCTTATGTAACACTAACTTTGCACAAGTAAACACTTCCACCATTAACACAACCATATTAATACATGTATTAACTACACATGTCTTATAATTACACATCCATAAGTGAAGGAAACATTAAAGGTATACAACCATAATCAATTTATGTTATATATTGCATAGACACTTGATTTATATTTTGGAAATAAAATGCATCAAGGCAATCAATAAGCTAGATGTGACTAAGTTGTGTTGACTACACAAAAATTGATGTGCAAGGCTACACTTAAATTCAATACTCAAGGATATAAATTATAGATTAGAATAATGAAACAAAAATTGAATCTCATCCCAAATGGTATATAGCGTAATCCACCAATGGTTTGTTGACACCTTATTTTTTGTAACTACAACTATAAGCATGATATTATTGCATAAACAACCAAAATCCTAATCAGCCCAACCTCAAATACAATAACTTTAATACTAATGAGTACACTATTCAAGTTTAACCATTTGTGAAGTGCAATTATTCAACTATGGTGCATCCAAACTTGACTATCTCACCTCACAATCTATCAGGGAAGTCCAAGAACAAACACACCTCTGTTCTGATTCCTCTTGTTGGATCTTGCTCCTCAGAAAGAGCACAGTATGATTACCAAATATAAGCAATTAAATATGCAGAAATAACCAAAAACACAAGTAACTAGAATTCACCAATAGCACAGAATATGAGAGACAATACACTATCTTGTATTAACACTTTACAGAAAAGAATACAACAAAGAGCCGCCACACTCTTTCACCTTACAGAGGTTTGCCACACCTCAAGTGTACAGTAATTATTCTCACACAACACTCTCCTACACAAAAAATGGTCCCAACAACCAACTCACAAACAAAATTGGTGTTCACCTCTCCAACTAGTCAGTAATAACCTGCCAATTCACCAAGCACTCAATAGTACTTCAAGTTGATCTCCCATGAACCTGCAACCTGCAATTCAACAGACCATACTCACATGTAGATATCCTATGAGCTTGCAACAACCTGCAACTCAATGATCTTACAAAAAATGGAAGAAACTTACTTGCCTTCCTTTCTATCTCATACCTTAAATACAATACATGCCAATGGATCTATAAATAGATCCCTAACTCAAACACTAACTTAGACTCTTAATTTAGACAATTATCCTCATAGCCAAAGACTCTGACTGGCCTTTACATGCAAACACTTTGTTCACTTAACTAACTGTCCGTGTAACGAGCAGTTCTAGAACACACAGGTGACCGATGTCGGTCCCTGCTAGTCTGGTTCTGCCGACATTGGTCGACTCCCTGTCATCGCCGGTGGCCTTCTGCACTGGTCACGACCGACGTCAGTCCTGCTACCGATGCCGGTGCTCCTAGATCTTAGCAACCTTCCTGTTCCACCTGTTTACAAAGAGTTGAAGCTTTTAGCTCCACAACTCAACAATCTCCCATTTGGAGATAAACAACTGCAACCTGTACATGTACCTGTACTTCATCTAGTTTGTTCCCTTGGCTTTGTATCCCTCCTCAAAATCACTCTTGAAGACCAACCACCACAAACTTGTAGTGCAAACCCTGTCATCCAAATCACCTGCCACATCCACATCTACAAACCATGTAAAAAATAACCTGAACCTACATAGCATGTGCACTTGCTACTAGTCCCTGTAAGAATCCACTGAACTGTCCTCCAATGGTCCTCTCTCAGATTGGCTCCAACTTGTGACAACTCCCACTGCTTGGGAAAACTCAGGTTTAGTACATACCATGCACTCAACCTCATTATGTGAATCAAGACACCTATTCTGTGAACTGTCCAACCATCGGCGTGCTAACCAGTTTCACACAATCATCCTGAAACAAAGTCAACATGTGACCTCCCATGTCTCTAGAACACACTCATGTTAAAGAATCTTGCTGCTCTTAGATTCTCTATGACAAACACCTGAACTAGCTTTACCTTTAGTTCAGCAATACCTGTATATGTAACCCTGCAACAAGCACATCATACAAAAATATGATATTGTAGCTAATACTATCCAACCTGGTAAAGAGAAACACAATGATCAAACCTCCATTGCCCTACAGCTAATACAAGACCATATACCCTGATCTTCCATCTCACGTATCCATTTCCACTCTTCTTTATCCTGAACATCCATTCATCTCTCAGTGCTTACTTCCAGCTGGCAACTCTACCCAAAACACCTGTTTGGTTCTCCTCCAAGGAATCACATCCTCATCCATGCCTAGCTCCCACTGTTTCCTGGATCTACCTGTTCTGCTTCTTTAACAACTTCCTAGTCCTATGCCATAAGTGAGCAATAAGTAGTGTAAAGAAGGGAAATGATGAATTTAAGAACTTACTTACACCTTCAGTCCTCCATATGGGCGCTTGAGACTCTATGGCAGCTTGCTGTCCACCCAAAATTCGTCTCAGTAACTGATGCCGATCACATCTCAGTCTGCAGATGACCGAAGTCAGTTTCCTACGACTGCCACCTTGCCGACATCATTTTCCCCTAGCCGACGCCGGTCGATATCTGCCCTGAGTCACCGACATCGGTCTGCACATAGTCGACGTCGATCCCTGTCTGGACGCCGATGCCAATTTTCCTGCCGATGTCGGTCTCTGTGTTTTTCTTGTGAGACCTGACTTTTTCCCGCGAGCTCTTTTTGGATCAAATCCTTGTCCAAATCACCCTTGCTCTGCACATAATTCTTTTGCATCTTGTGCTGAACTCTGTCTGTCACCTTCTCCTTGAAAAATAAGGCTTTCCTGTTCTTGTCACTAACATCGGATTCCTCAAGAAATGTTACCTTCTTCTTCTGCATACAGAAACCACGATCCATACCTTCCAAATCCGAAAGCATATCCTTTGACTCAAGAACAAGCATCTCCTTCTTATCTATGCGACCAAGCCTATCAAGCCACATCTCTGAATCTACAGCTGAAGTAGAAAACCCAGAAAGAGAATCAGTAGTACAAGTAGATAGATAAAGCGTACCTACTTTCTTACCTCTAGCTACAACAAGTGTACCCTTGGTAACCTTCCAAGAGTCCGCTGTGAGAGTTACTGTGCAACCCTCATCACCCAAACTTCTAACAAAAATCAAATTCTGCTCCAAAACTGGGACGTGCATGACCTCTTTTAACACCCATGTGTTACTTGTCTGTAGTTTCAGCTTCACTTTCCCTTTTCCAACAATCTGACAAGGCTTACCATCCCTTACATAAATTTCTCCAAAATCTCCCTGGACATACTCATGAAAAAATTCCCTATGTGGGGATGCATGAAAAGAGGCACCAGAATCTAAAACCCAAGATTCTACTTTATCCAAAGAACATACCAGAGCATCCCGTGCAGCATAATCTGCAACATCTGCTTCTTCTTCATGTTCTTCATGCTGGTCTATACCCGATCTACAATATCTCTTTAAGTGCCCTTGCTTTCCACACTTGCAGCAGGTTATTCTGCCATACCTGGACTTGGATCTCTTGCCTATCTTGGACCTTGATCTCCCATGCTCTATCTTTTCTCTTTGCCTTCCTCTGCCTTCAACACTCAAATCATTTCCTGATGATTCACCTGTGCTATTCCTGCGTATCTCTTCATTCAAGATCACACTCACAACATCATCCACTTTTAAGACTTTTGAAGGAGACACAGTATTAGAAACTGCCATTACCAAACCTTCCCAACTTTCAGGTAATGAACACAAGATTAAGAGAGCTCTAATTTCATCATCAAATACAATATTGACTGAACTTAGCTGGTTTACTAAACCATGGAAATCACTGGATGTCTATGAACAGATCCACCTTCCAACATTTGCAAATTAAATAAACGCTTCATAAGAAATACCTTATTAGAAGCTGAGGGTTTTTCATATAAATTTGCCAAAGATTCCATCAACTCTACCATTGTCTTACACTGTGATAAGCTGGAAATCACAGATGATGCAAGACTCAATCTAATAAATCCCAGAGCTTTCCGATCAAGAACCTCCCATTCTTCATCTTTCATATCCGAGGGTTTGCAAGTAACCCCTCCCAACGGTAAGTACAAATCTTTTTGATACAGATAATCCTCAATCTGCATCCTCCATAATTGGTAGTTCTTGCCATTAAACTTTTCCATCCGTAGCTTACTATCTTCTGTCATTGCTCAACTCCCACTCAAACAGAAACCCTGTGAGTACCTGTAATCAAAACACACTAACCATATCTAATCCAATCTGTTAGTATCCCAACCAAAAGCTCTGATACCACTTGTCAGGGAAGTCCAAGAACAAACACACCTCTATTCTGATTCCTCTTGTTGGATCTTGCTCCTCAGAAAGAGCACAGTATGATCACCAAATATAAGCAATTAAATATGTGGAAATAACCAAAAACACAAGTAACTAAAATTCACCAATAGCACAGAATATGAGAGACAATACACTATCTTGTATTAACACTTTACAAAAAAGAATACAACAAAGAGCCGCCACACTCTTTCACCTTACAGAGGTTTTCCACACCTCAAGTGTACAGTAATTCTTCTCACACAACACTCTCCTACACAAAAAATGGTCCCAACAACCAACTCACAAACAGAATTGGTGTTCACCTCTCCAACTAGTCAGTAATAACCCTGCCAGTTCACCAAGCACTCAATAGTACTTCAAGTTGATCTCCCATGAACCTGCAACCTGTAATTCAATAGACCATACTCACATGTAGATCTCCTATGAGCTTGAAACAACCTACAACTCAATGATCTTACAAAAAATGGAAGCAACTTACTTGCCTTCCTTTCTATCTCATACCTTAAATACAATACATGCCAATGGGTCTATAAATAGATCCCTAACTCAAACACTAACTTAGACTCTTAATTTAGACAATTATCCTCGCAGCCAAAGACTCTGATTGGCCTTTACATGTAAACACTTTGTTCACTTAACTAACTGTCCATGTAACGAGCAGTTCTGGAACACACAGGTGATCGACGCCGGTCCCTGCTAGTCTGGTTCTGCCGACGTCGGTTGACTCCTTGCCGTCGCCGGTGGCCTTCTGCACTGGTCACGATCGACGTCGGTCCTGCTGCCGACGCCGGTGCTCCTGGATCTCAGCAACCTTCTTGTTCCACCTGTTTGCAAAGAGTTGAAGCTTTTAGCTCCACAACTCAACACAATCAAGTTATAATTTTGTTAAATCTCATATCAAATGATGATAGATAAAATATCCCCACAAGGTGAAAAGTATTTTTAGAAGTTATTATGTATTATATTAGCTACAAGATACCATTATGAACCTAAAAAACTAGTTTCCAATAATTTAAATGCTAAAATAACTTTGTGTTCTAAATGGATTTTAATGTAAATGACTATTCAACTAGGCAATTCCCTGAATAGATTGGGTTCATAATTGAATTAATAAAAATAGAAAAACATCCAAAAATATTAAAAAAAATTTATTGTATAAATTTCAAGTTAAAATAAATTATTATCAATCTTTTTTTTAATTAAAAACTCTTTTAATTATTTTTGGCAAATCAAAAATTTGAAATGACTTTGCAGGTTGAAAAAGGAAATCAGGTGTAGAAAATTGCAAAAGCCTCTAGAAATAGATCCATGAAAAATCATCAAAATGGGGTAGAATAATTATGGTTATAGATCCTAATTTATTTTATATAATTATTGATCTTAAACAATTTATTTTCATAAAATCTCTAGTTGTTCAATTAATTTGAACTTGTTTCTAGAGTGGCTTCGTAGACTAAAATCAGAACGATATATATTTTTTGAATAAATTTAATTCATAAAAGAGTTATTAAAATTATAAAATGATAATGTTTTGGTTACTTTAAGTTACCTATGTTAATTTAAACATAATATTAAATGCTATCAACCTCCATGTCTGAGATACTATCACTGTAGCTTCTTTTAGCAGGGTGTTTCTGAAGGGGTTCTGAAAACTAAAATAAACAGGTGATTAATTTCTACAATTATCCCTAGAAATGGTTCCAATGAAGAACAAAAAAATGAGGTATATTGATGCAAGTTGAAAAATCATATTATATTATGATATATGTTATAGGTTTCATATTTTTTTTAATGTAAATCAACTAGTACAATTTTTTTTTGAATCAGATTCCAATTGACTTTAGCAAAATTTTAATTTAATAAGATTGAACTAGTTTTTATGTTTCCAATATAAATGAATTAAATCCATGATTGAGTGCTTAAGTTAATTCCTTGTTTAATGCTTCACATTATTATTGTTATATTACTTATGCTAAGTGAGTGATAAATCTAGATATATAAACATATGGTTCTTCTAATTTTATCTGCCAAATTTAAGTTCTTTGGGTTATGAAAGCTTGTCTTACAAATAATAATTCATTAAAAATCTAGGAATAAATTGATTCAACTTGAATACTTTATTTATGATTTACAAGTCACTCTTATTAGACCTAAAACTATAGGATTCAAAAGACCAATAATTTAGAATAAATATTAAAAAAGGATTCCTTATAGTGTATTAAGAATTACAAGGATTCTAAGAACTATCCAAACTTGAATCAAGTGTACCATAAATACAAAAATCATTTGTTAAAATATGAAAATTATATTTTTATAATGATATCAAAATAAAGTATTACAAGATTATTCTAATGCTCTAACCAATCATGCTAATACAAGCACAATTTACTATAATAGTATAATTCATTACAACTATTCAAAACTTACATCCTTAATAAATTTGGGTTATAAAAAATTTATGACAATCATTGGATAAAATAATTTCAAACAACAACTTTATTTACAACACCAATAATAACAATACATACTATTTTGTGAACAAGCAATCTAGATCTCATTTTTCCTGCATTATGACATAAATAACAAGGGGTCAACTAAAAATTTGAGGACGTGACTCCTCCTCTCTTAAATACTATTTTTCCCAAAGTTAATGAACAAATTAAATCATGAATCTATCAGTTAAATAAAATTTTCTTATGAGAATTCTACACATACCCCAACAAGAAGGATAGAACATTGCACTTAACATCAACGACACAAGACTTATTGGTAACCATACCCAATCCCAATCATTAAATAACAACTATTTTATTATGCTTACAATAGAAACTTACTAATAAAGCTACTAAATAATTACATTATGTCCAAATTAATGGACTAACGACTCATACATCGTATTAACCAATAGTTTTCTTAGCTCACTTAAAGTGTGTTATCAATATTAAAATAGAGGGTAATCTTATCAGTTTCCACTTACTAATCTCTCAATTTTCAAATCAAAGGATCAATTGATCAAATATCTATTAAGGTAAGAATCAATTCTATTACTATTTAAAAATCCCACATCTATGTTATAAGAGTTAAAACCCCAACTTTACATCTTTACACAAAAAATATTTATATATCTTAAATTAAATCTCCAACTGTGACTACTAGCAAATGATGACTATTCATATTTGATTCTAATTAAATAGAATTGATTTAATATTTATACACAACTCCATCAAAGTAGTGATAATTTGAGAATTACTACTTGTGTAATTTCAACCATGTGTTTACAAATTTTTATATATCTATGTTTCCAATGAAAGCCAACTATCATTAAAATTGCATCCTCTTTCACCATCTGAAGATGTATATATTCATAAAATTAATTGTTCATAATGCCTTTGTAGCAAATATTTTCCTTATATCCTATTTCATATGTAAATACATATCTTTAAACATATGCTCATACATTTTTTATAACCAAAATTATAGTTCTATATCAAATGCCACACTTTTAATCTATAATTAATAACAAATTTGCATTAACCAGAATCATATTTATATGATTTAAATTATAATCTTAGATTATATATATATATATATATATATATATATATATATATATATAATAGTTTATGAAATAAATAAAAAATAAAAAAACTTAATGAATTAAAAATTTAATTTATATATTTATTAATTTAGGGGTTATGACCAGCCATGGCTAATAGTCGATGGTTTGGGCTATGTGGCTTGGCCACAACCATTACCATCAGCTACGGTGTCCAGCCCTTAGGGGAATGAGGAGGGTCATATGGCCTAACCCCTTTGTTGATGCTTCTAACTACCTCACATATTCTCTTAGTGTTGATGAACACTTCTCATTTTAGGATCCAAGGCATGAATTACAATTTGTGACAATTTGGGATGTCTGTGGTGGAATAGAAGCAGAGTGTGAGAGTTGTCCACAATATTTGTTTAATTTGGTGGTTGGGAGCCACTAAGGTCCTATATATTTGAAACTTTGTGATATTTATGATCCAAAAACTAACCTAAGTGGATATTAATAATGATATTAAACTAAAGTGAGCTTTGATAAAGAAAATATAAAAAGGAGGGTAAGGCAAAAAATAAAACATGATTATAGGATTCCATTTCAAATATCATGACAAGGTTCTAATTTGTTTGAGCATACATGAACCAATTTATGATGTAAAATAGTATGAACCCAGATTTCATCATAAACTAGGCAAGCATCAAAGGAAATATAGAAATCAAAAGAACTAGGTTTACTTTAAAGAGTTTACTAATGTAACATGAATAGTATGAGCACATCCAAATCTAGAGCAAATGAAATGAAGTACACCTAAAATATTTTAGCTAATCTAGCATAGCACAAATTAACAACCTTATGACAGAAAATGTATCTCAAAATGCAAGGAACCATTCAAATCTAAGACATTTACATGTAATTGAGAGATAGTATTAGATTTTAACACACTATTCAAATAATCCTTTCAAAATTCCTTAGTTTTATTAAAATGCTTTCTTGTATACAATTTCTCAAAGTCCCTCCCTTTACAAAATGGTAACCCATACCTATTTATAGAGAACATAGGTGATGTACTAGTTAACTTGTCAAAACATCCATATGTAACATAAGGAAAGTTGCCTTTTATACAAAGATTACAATACACATGACCTCTTACGTCAAATTTGAGAAATATAACTAATATATGCTAACAAACTAGCATATATGCATTATAAAAGAATATTCTTTTCAGATTACATTAGTGGGTCCTTTTGGTTATCTTTTCTTGAGGATGTCCTTCACCCTAGTGTGTTTTTCTTTAATCAGCTCAAAATCTACCATAGGTTTCATCAAACAATCCTCTTCTTGATCTGCTAATGTATTGAATTCTTTGTCACTTTTGGCCATGAGTTGGATGCATTGTGCCTCTGAACTCTACCTTCCTAAGGTAAAGATGATGTCAAGGACCTTATGATTGTCCCTAATAGATTGGCCTTAGTTCTCTTTTATTTTTTGGATGAAGACATTAAATTTTTTATTGAATTCTTCATCATCTATCATGCCCATGGCATTGGGTTGAGAGGGGTTTTCCAACAAGGTCTCCAAGAGTTTCTCCATTATGTCTATCAAGTCCTTGTCCTCCATGAAATTATTGACACTATTATACCAAGTGTTTAGGTCCTGTATTTTATCCACTATGACTCATAGGAGGATGTTCAAATGTCTTAGTTTGATGATTTTGATGTCATGGACCTATTTTTTAGTATGCACATTGATCAATTTAGTTGTCTAGTCTTTGGAGTCCTGCCATTGGATGATTAATGCCTATGCCATCTTAGCTTGATGGGTCAAGGCACTTAATCTGAGCTTCATGGTCTTCAATCCTTCAAATATGTCAAGAAGAGACTTATTCAACATCTTCAATATTTCCTTAGGGACTAAAAATGTAGCCGATGCTTCTAAGTCTTGCTTCTCCTTTTTTAGGTTAAAGATTATTTGTTTCATTCCCTTGACCCTAGCTAAGGTCATTATTGATTGGGCCTCAACCAAAATTGCTATGTCCTCTTTATGGATGGGGTGATCCCCTATTATTTCCCCTTGCATAGGAGTTAGACCCACAAAAGTCTCCACTCTTTGGAAAGAGAACTCCTAAGTGCCTATATTGGCCTTATTTGTTGTTACCTTCTCCAATCTAGCCATGTTTGGATTGTATTTCATAGTGGCTATTGGTTCAAAGAATTTGGGTACCTTTGGGATCTCAATCCCAATACCACTTGATGCTCCAAGATCCTATATTCTTTTGCTACTCTCTTTAGTTACCTCAAAAATCCTCCTTTATTCCTACTCCTTCATGAGCTCTCTAATTTAGGTTTTGATATCATCATCAGTATCAATACTTATAGTGCTAGTA
The DNA here is from genome assembly GCA_037957365.1 of Torreya grandis. NCBI lineage: Eukaryota > Viridiplantae > Streptophyta > Pinopsida > Cupressales > Taxaceae > Torreya > Torreya grandis. Next base: position 4,744,955 of record JARHVA010000309.1, read on the forward strand.
AGCACCAATGAATGTGACTGGGATGGAATATTTTGAAGTTTTCCATATATGAATTAGTCAAGGATGACAGGTCCATATATGGGTAACTTGTCACTAAATAAGTTAACCTCAATGGTAAGATGGGTCCATGTCACTTTTGGCCTTTTAGAAGACCTAAGAATAAGGGCCATTTCTGATTCCCTTTTCTTTTATGAGATATGGACTAAATCCAAAGCTATTTCCTTCCCCTTTTACATCTCACCTACCTGGGGTTGTTCAACTTGTGCCAACTCAGTTATGGCTTCCTCAATTCCCTCACCTTCCTGATCTAACCCATAAGTCTCTATAATGTCTTTGAATAATCCCTCAACTATTTCATATGGTTCTAGGGCAACCATATCAATGTGATCTACTAGAGAAGGTGGTCTTGGAGGTGCACTTGATGATGAAAGACCTCTTGGCCTTTCTTCCAATTTAATCTCATTAGGTCCTTGAATTTGGAGCACTTGATATTGTGGTATTCTTTGAGGTGAACTTGAGGTGGAAGTCAATATATTATATTACAATGGGTTCATCTACCATATTTTTCTATTTGTCTTCTCCTCTCTTTGCAATCTATGCTCAAGTTTGAAGCCATGTTGCCTACACTTGGCTAGCACTTCCTCAAAGTTTGTTACCTTGGTGTAGAGATGGTTATATGGCCAACCCTATACTCATAGGCCTCCTTGGTTATCTATTTGGATTGTAGATGGAGGATAACTTTGTTATTTAGGTCCCATTATTTGAGGTCATCCTTTTAAAAATAGAAGGCATCTCTATGTCTAGACATAACATCTAATTATTTGTAGCCATAGATCATGATTTTCATAATCAATAATGGAAAAGGATGAAAAATACCTTTCCTCTTCTCTTTACATACATTATCAATCCCTTGGAGGAGTTGGGAATAAATTTCGTATTCAACCAATTTGATAGGGACATGGACCAGAAATCTATATGGCTGAGTCATGACTCCTTCCATCTTAATGATGATGTAATCTGGGTAATACCATATGTCACCCATGGTCTCTACATATTTCTTGATGAGGGGGTGCACTCTGGGCATGGGGTTCCCTATGATAGTCTTAACCAAAGTAGGATATATGCAATCACAAATGAATTGCATGCGACCCTTGTATTTAAAGATATGTAATTTTGAATAATGATGGGATATGGTAATTTTGATATGAAAGGACCAAATCTTGATATCAGGAGTTTGTGTAGAGGCCGTTAATGAGTCCAAAAGATAGGGCATCATGGTGAATTATTGGTTGGTCTTCCTTTTTATGCCATAGAATTGTTTTCCCAAGTGGATGTTAGTCAGTTCTCCACTAGGTAGAGTTATTTTATCTTCCACCATGAAATATATGTAGGAAACCCATTTAGGGTCGACATAGGTTATGGTGGCTACCCTTGAAGCTCTATTAAATAGGGTCATGATGATCCTAATTCCTTCCCTAAACTATATAATAGGGATCTTCCCATCATGGTTCCTAGATATGTGGGTTCCCTAGTTTAAATAGGGTCTTAAAATAATGTCCAAATTATGCTTGGTTATCCACTCCTTAATAGTTGGGAGGTCTATATGAGTCATAGGAATTTTATAGTATCCCTTAAAAGCTACAGGGGTAATGTATGCTATCCCTTTTAACACACCTTCCCTAACTATCCAATAACCATCAATTTTACAATTGACAAATAGAAGTGCAAGGATATTTATGCAATGGAGTACCTCTAGTTTTGTAGCTACTCAGTGAAGACCAGACATCTGAATTGCAACCAAGTCATCAAATTTTATCTTGGTTACTATGATCCTTTGCTCATTATGAGTGAGAGGCTACATTTCCTTGATAGCAAAGATCTTTGACCACTTCTTCATTCTATTGTTGAGTACCCCAGTGTCCAATTTTGTGTCCCCAAAACATCTTTCCTCATTGTCCATAAATAAATACAAATTTTCCTCTTCTTTCCATTGTTACCTAGTTTTTGCCATGAGTCCTTAATTACCTTAGGTGTATTTCTAGATTTTCTTTACTTAGGATGAAATTTGAGCTTGTTTAATGTAATTGTGTCTCAACACTCAAGAATTAGGGCTTTATGTTGTTCTACTAGGGTTTCTTGGATATTTAATGGTGAAGGTGGTGGAATTTGTTAATTTTTTTGTGCCTTAGATATTATAGATATCCTTACTTGTGTAAATTCTATCTTTTCAGGCATGCCAAATCTTTGGATTTGTCATTTAGTGCTTACATGACACTTACGTGGCATTCCTAAGCTTGTTTTTGTGGCATCCCTATGAAAATTCCTTTGAAAACTAGTCATTGGTTTTCAAATCAAGTCTTTTATCTTTTCTCTATTGGATCAAGACCTCTGATCAAGCCTAGCCCATTGGATCCTATGAGATGCACATAGTTAAGTTAGTCTCGAGGCCTTAGTAAAACTTTAGGTCTAAAATGCATTCCTAAGGTTTATTTATGTTGATAAACACTAATAAACTTATGTTAAAATGATTCATGCTAAGTTTTCTACGTTAATATGCTAAGGGTCTTTTTAGAGAGATTTTTAAAAAAAATGCCCCCTTTTCTTGGCTAAAAGATTGCTTGAGGTTCAATTTGATAGCCTTGCTAACATCAAAGATGTCCTCATGAACATCAAATGATGGGAGTGAGATTTTAAAATTTAATCCTATGAAATTCCTTTGGTTTAATGATGAAGCACCATGTGTCACATTCTCAAGAAATCTAGAGATTTTGGAGTTGATGCAGTCCATTAGATCAAGATCGGTGATGCATTGAGGACCATTGATCATGATTCGAGGGGTTGAAGATGATTGAATTTGAACTTCAAGGATCCCCTTTATCTTCATGCCATCAGATTGGATCTATAACTAAATGTGGATAATTGGATTTGTAGAAGTACATGAAATTTAAGTCAATCTATTTAGTTACATATAAGCTTAAGTTGAATAATTAGTCTTAAGTTAATAGTGTTAATAAACATGATGAACTTAAAGCTAAAGTTTACTATGCTAAGCCTAAGGTCGAAACATTAAGGTGATCCTCTTTTATACTTTGGTAAAAGTTTGAATGAGGTTCAAATTGATGATGTCAAAGACATCCTCACGAGTGTCAAATGATGGGAGTGAGGTTGTCAAGTTAAAACCTGTAGTAACTTTTTCATAGTAAGCGGGGTTGATGCATAGTTCCTCTTGGGTGATCTCACGTCATTAGATTGGATCTCTAGGGAAGCGAAAGTCATTAGATCTATGTTCAATTCAAATCATTAAGTTAGGGCATGATAGGCATAGTATTTTATACTAAGGTTTTGATGTCAAGGCATTGTTCATGTTAAATAAACATGAAGACATTTAAGATTCAAACCTAGGCTAAACATTAATAAAATATTTGGTCCTAAATGAAAGGGGCTTATGGACTTAACAATTAGATGAGGTTAAGAGGCTAATAAAAAAAGGGGGGGAAGTAAAAATGGCCTAAATGTGATTTTATATTAAGGTTTGGGCATGTTGAAAACATAATCAAACCTTAATATAAAATTAGACTTAGTGTTTTAAAAAAAAAAAGAAATCCAATTTCTCGTTAAGTTTTTTCCCACCATTTTTTGAATTGAAATCATAGGGTTTTTTGGTTGGGAACCCTACCTTTCTCCATGGAACTTGTATTTTATCATCCAAAGAAAACTATTAGTAAGGTTAGTCTATAAACCATAATCACAATTAAGCATGTAGGGATTCATTGCCTTTTCAAGTGGACAATCTTCAAATTCTAAGAAAGAATAACCTCTTCAAAGTCAATCTAGGATACATATGTTTTAAAAAATGTACAAGGGTCCCTATTTTATAAAATCATAAAAATGGGGGTATGTTGGTCCCAACACCCTCCTCCATCCCTACCATGGCAGGGGGTAGGGGTCATCTCAGCCACCCCCTCCCCAACTTTTTTTAAATTCTTCTATTATATATATGTATGTATGTATGTATATAATACTCTTTTTCTCTCTCTTTTTTAAATCAAAATAAATAATAAAATTATATATATTGTATATATATTCATTATATATATATATAATTTATTTTATTCTAAAAATAAATCCATCTGGAGGTACAATATGTAAACACACACATTTAAAAATATAAATCAACCAAAAGGCTATCAAAATCCTTAGCCAAACCTTTAACCTTTTTGATAAAAACTTGACAACACAACTAGATAATAAACTTGATTTAAATCAATATGAAACTATTTTTCATTGTTTATCTCATCTATTAATCTAGAAAAAGAGACTAATTTATGGGGAAGATCCCACTTGCCTAGTTTAACATAGATCTCCTCCTCCTCCTTCTTGGTTGGTTCTCTTAGCAGTAGCATCATCAATGGAGACAAGAACTTGGCAAGAGAGATGAAGCTCCAAATAATGTAACAAGGGATGGAACTACTTGGCAAGAGAAATGAAACTACAAATTCCTAAGTTGGTTTGGCTAAGTTGCATAAATATTTCTAGTAATATTTTATTATTTTATTTTATTTTGATTTATTTTTTTAATATTTTATTTTCCATCCTCCCAAAACCCCAAAATAATGACTATAATTAATCCAAAAAAATGAAGAGTCAAACTTCACTTTTCAAGGGTAGCCATAAACCTAATAAAAGAAGAGAGTACCCTCTCTTACATGCCCATGTGACTCTTTATAACAAATGAATTTTAAATTACCTTTCTTGAAAAATAATCCATCAAGCAGGTCAATGCCTACTAACTAGAGTAGGACATAAGAGAGTAGGATTTTTAGAAGACCTATGGGATAGAGCTCATAGGCTCTCTAAGAAGCCTATAACTCTTCTTCAAATAATAAGGGCCATTTTAGTAATTTATAAAATTCATATGATAATTCTAAGGATTTTTAATTTAATTAATTCTTTCAAAATTTTTGAGTAATCATCAATCCATTAATTTAGGAGGAAATTACAATTCAATTTCCTAACAACCTCTCAATTACATTATTAAATGTCTTAATTGATAAGGGAAGGAGGTCCTTCATGCAGGTATTACAAAACTAAAGGTCTGGAGATATCTAGGTAGGATATTAAGTAGGTTTAAAATAGACATTGAGTTTCTTGTAGGTGTGTGATAGTATAAAATAAGGGTCAAAATCATAAGAAAGTATGTAAGTGTGAGAGAATGGTAGATTAGGGCCTTTCTTATGTGTTCAAGTCAATAATGGTAAATATGTGTCAAGGTTTTCATTTCCAAGTACCAAATACTAGATTTTAGTATCTAAAAATTCTTAACATTTATTTTAGTTTTGAAATTACCAAATTAAATAGATAAGATATAATTAAGTGTGTAAAACACAATTTGTATTTGGTATGAATATCCAATTGTGTAGGTCACTTAATAGAAAGATCTACAATCATGCGTAGTCAATGTCCATAGATTGAAAATTTTAATCTAAAATTTAATTGTTAAAAAAATTAAGGAAAAAGGTAAGAGTACACCTATGTGTTGGTGAAAACCATTCTGCCATTATTTTTTTTGAAGATGGTGTTTCCTTTTTGAAGCATTGGAAAAACTTTTTCTTCTTTGTTAAAGCACATGAAGAGTTATTGTGATTTTGACCTAAATTTTGTGTAACTATTTAGGATCTTGGGTTATAAATACAACATGTTCCAACCCTCATAAATGTGGGAATAATTACATAATGTATTAACCCAAATAACTACATAGGTAAAGATGGAACCATCAATCTAGGTTTTCTCAAAGAAATTGAAATCATTAAAAATAGATTATATATTTAATTACATAGTTTCACTCAATTTCTCTCATGTTCACTCCATTAAAAAATGCATGATTTCAAATAATGAATAATGTTCATGCCCCCATCATCAACTTAGGTTTTTTATAAGTTTCACTCAATGTAGCATAAAATGCATGATCAAAAGAGAATGAACAATTTTCATGCCCCCAACATGACCAAAAATATAGTAAGTGTGAAGTGGAATGACAAACACTTTCTATAAAATTGTAAATTGTGTCACTATGTATGTGCATGAAATAATATCATGGTCATTTAATTTTTACCAAGTGATGTAGGATGCCATGTATCTATATGCTAAATTTGAGAACATGTATCTCAAATGTATGTGTATGTGGAAACCTATATTTCTTGTTACTGTAAATAATGTGCTTATTCACATGTATATATATATATACCCAAGTGTATATGGAACTATGCTCAAGTATATGTAAATTGAATGTATATGCATTATATATGCCCCCATAATCTGTACCAATGTGTTAATATTTGTCATGTAACTAAACCAACTAAAATCAAACTATTTTGAATCTCTAAAATACTTATTATGATATGATTTTATACTCATGGAGGCTTATGTCTCTATGACAAGCCCATTGTAATTCCCCCTTTTGAGATGAGGGATGTATTTTTTAAGTCACTCATATCAAAAGAAGAGTTAACTATATCATGTCATGTATAAATATAACATCATATAATGTGAAATGAAAATGTGGAGAATATTTCATTATAGTATTATATATGACAATCAAGGCATGTATGTGACATATGTAATACAAAGCATATAAGTGTCATGTCTATATAGATGTATTAATGAAGCATGTAATATGATTTATGAATAAGACTAAATAGTAAAGGTACATTATATGACTCATTCACCACTCAATGTCAACAAGCTCAAAATTTTCATCATGCTCAAGTGTTAGTGTCACATATAAGGCCAAGGGCCACATACAAGGGACATAAAGATGACATAACAAACAAAGACAAGATCCACAAACAAGGGGGCATACAGATGTCACAAACAAGGGACATAGATATGTTTCATCACACAAAGCCATGAATCACACTCAGGTGACATAAATATGTTATAAGTAGGGACAAAAGACCACACATAATAGTCAAGCACAAAGTAGCCTATCTTGTAAAATAAAAATATCACTGAAACATAGACAAGTAAAAACTAGCCTACACTATCAATATGTATCAATTTCACATCATAGTATAATAGAATATCCATGTATCACTATGTAAGATATGAGTAACTAACAAGACATGTGTAATCAATATATGTAGTACAACATGGTAGAAGGTCATAGAAAGATATAACCTCTAATACTAAAATATGTGAAATAAGATGCCCCCTATATTAGTATGGCCACTGGGTAGAGGAAAGTACAACATTTGTATCTCCATGTGTAACATGTATGTATTTCATCACATTGATATCTCATGAAATGCATGTGTATGAAATAATATGCTAACTACAAAAAATATAATAAATAACATATGTACATAGTATAATATAGTCATCATGTCATGGTCAGGTCTTGATTATTTATTTTTAAAATATTTTGAATTTTTTTGTATTTATTTTTATTTTTTAGAATATTTTAAATTTGGAAAAGTTACCCAATGATTGCATCAATGGAAGGATAATGGGAACTTCCTGTATTGAATAGTTGTAGGGTACTCTATCATGGATGAGAGGTACTAGTTGTGGGATTGTTAAATTTGATAATAAGTCATGAGGTATGGCATAATTATTATTGTCATTGATCTTAGAACTTGATGTATGGTAGATTTCTCTAGATTGCCAAGGAATCTATGGGGTTCATTTTATGGTATGGGAATGTATTTCCTATGTTAACTATGGAGCACATTAAACTATCTATGGTGCTGACTGTGTATGCACTATAAGATATGGTGGCCTTTTGGGGCTCTAAGTAACTATTTTATGTGATCAACATTGAATAGTTGGATCTCTAGTGGGCCCAATTGTGTTCCCTTGAACTGGGTATATATATATATAGATACTATATGTGTAACAACAACTATGTATAATGATCATGAATAGTTTTACCAACCATATCTATATAAGGATCATGAATAGTTGTAACAACCAATCATGGTGGTAGTCGGGGTGGAGGAGGAAATACCATTGGCTATAAAGGGTATTTATATTGTACACTTGTGATTATGATAACCCTATTAAGATGTATGTACTTTAAACATTGGCTCACTTTATATGGTAATACATATATTTTTTGAATCCAAGGGCATCCTAAAAACATGTCAAATACCCCACTACTTTGTAGAGCTAAGAATGTCATAGACAATATGGTGGATCCTACCTGAAGAGCTAGTACTTTGTGTCTCAAGGCATTTTGTTTCTATCAATAAAATCCATTAACTACTTTTTATTTATATTTTATATCCCATCATGTATACCCAAGGTAGTGCAAACATAGCATCATGTAAACATTATCACTTGAACCATTATCAATCATGAAAATGTGAATGGGTTTCTCATTGATACAAACTCATGTAAAGAGTATATGAAAACTAGAATCGTCATAAAAAATCTTGTTGTCATCTAATGTAATAATAGAATATTATAATAAAGTATTGATAATTCTACTAATAATATCATGGTCATACATCATAGGGGAGGATCCATGTTGTATGCATAATGTACTATTAAAGTATACTTAGCTTCTATCATTGCATGTTTAGGAAAAGGATCATTAAAGATATTCAATTTTTAATTCCATTGTTTTAGGGTCTAGATTCCTATGTCTGGGTGACCAAGTCAATGGTGTTGTCATTTATAATATATTTCATTTAAATCCTTAATTTAAAACATATGTTTGTAGAGTGCCTTGAAATCTGATGGTAGTGACAATATGAATTAAGTTCATAGTTATTTAATGTAGGCATATTTGTATCAAAATATTTTGGAGGAAGAAGTTTGATAAGGTTGAACTTATGTAACTTATTTAGTAGTACACGAGGAGGTGATGGTAGTCTTATAAATTATCTCTTCAGTGGATCTATCAATGATATGTGGTTTTTAGGCTATGATACTGCATTGACTGTAACCTCTTCCTCAATCTTTTATCATTTTGTTTAACCTTGTATCTTAGTTTACTTTGAAACTTCATTATTGAAGTATTTGTAGAAGTAGATGTATACTTGAGTATGTTTAAAACTATGAGCTTAACTTATCTATCCCTTAATATATAATGTATCTCATCAAAGGATTTGAATTTATTTAATATAATTGACTTGTGGAGGGGCTAAAAAAAGATTTTATTAAATATATCGTGTAACTCATTGTTGTCCATAATATTTTTCATATTAGCTATAATAGTCTTGTAACTCAGTACATAGTCATTGATTGGTTCAATAGACCCTTGATTGATTTTATAAATATGTGCATATGATAACTTCTCATCAATGTTGTTAGAAAAATATGTTATAAATTGGTATACTAAGGGGTTGAATGATTTTAAGATTAAAGGAGGAGATCATATAACCATCACAATGCATAGTCCTTAAGGCTTATAAAAAATAACTTAGTAAATAATTTGTCATTATATGCATGATCCAAGCATGTTGCATGGAATGACCTAAGGTTTTGCTCAGGATGACTTTACATTTATATGATGGAAGCTTTGATGCTACAAATCATTTTGATAAAATATAAGCTGATATCTCAAAGGATAATGGGTTAAAGAGTAAGGCATGTCATTTTATGGAATGACTATTTCTAGATGTTCCTTGATCTAAATGAAACACCTTAGTATGCATAATTTTAATAATTTAATTAAAGAAACATGCAATAGGTGAGGTTGGTGATGGAACATGAGTAGTCATCATGGGAGGGGTAAAGGTCCCTTGTGTAGGATCAATAATAGAAATATGTTGTAAGCTTTAGGTTGCCTAAAAATTTGGGTGGATGTCACATAGGTCACTGTAGGTGTAGGCATATGAATAGTCCTAGTATCAGAGGTTTTAACACCTAATGCGGTATCATAGGTCACATTTTTATCCTCATATTATGCTATAAATAACATTGCATCAATCTAATGTGGATTCATGTTAATATATTTAGTGAATTCTTGATCATCCATGGCATCTAATTGATCTTTTTTTATCTTTATAAACACAAAATATTTTTAAACTTTATCAATTAATGATGCTTTTTATCTTATAGGAACCCATCGAGTCTCAACCTCTCTAAGTATATGTCTTAAAGGGTGTATTGGGAAAGGGGTGGGTAGACCTTTGGTGCTTCGCAAGATTATTATTCCCTATACCCCAACCTAAAACCAATAAAAACCCCTCCTATACATTTCCCTAAGCTTTGAAACATCCCTAAAAATCTTTTTCAAACAATTCACTACCTCAAATAGCACCTACATAAGCAAAAACCCATTTTTACCATTTATCAAATACAATCAAATGGGGTTCTAGGAACAATTCACATTATAGGATTGAGTCAACATAGGTTGACTTACTCGAGGACCTAATAACTATATTTTTAAACAACTAGGTTGACTGGGTTGATTTCATTAGCTAAAACTATGAAAGGGCTTAGATTCAAATCATGTTATATATATAATATTTCACTCTATTAGAGAGAATAATTCATTTGCACTTTTTTATCCATTTTTATACCATTCCAATTGAGGATTCATTACTCAGGGTTTAATGCTTCTTGAAGGAGAACCTTTGTCTTGTAAAGGCTTGATATTCACTAGGAGATCTTTGGATAGACTATAGTCTATTATCCATCCTTAGTCAATAATACACAACTATATCTTACAAAGAACAATTGGCCAAGGGAGAGGTTGAGGCTCGATGGGTTCATCTTCAAGGTAAGTATTCCTAACTCTTACTCTTATATTTTAGTAGATATGTTTTTGTGTATAATAAATAATGAATTTATTGTCTCTCCTTATTTAGGATTACCTTTACATTGACTTGAGTAGAGTTTTACTCTACATGATTATTGGTTATGTTTATCCCTTATTTGTGCCATAAGATTTAGTGAGGACTAGATTAAATTAGATTTAATTTATTATTGCATTAATTATCAAGACCTATCTAAGGTTATTATGTGGTGGTTTTTGACTAGAGGCTTCAAAACCCTCTCTAACTATATTATATGATAAGAGATCCCTTCGGTAGGTTTAACAAATCCATATTGCTCATGACCATTATAATATAATTATTTTTAGCAGTATATTTAGATGATTTATCTTCTCTTATTTAGGATTGATTTATACATCAACTTCACTTTTATTGGCATACATTCTGGTAAACCCAATATGAACTAACCATTATAAATTCTCAATCTTCATTTTCAGACTAGTAGATCAATTTTATTAACTCAATATAATATTTTATGCATAGGTATTAATACTCAGTCAATCCAATCAACTTAGTTCATCTCTATTTTCATGTCTTTCTCTTCTATATATAACTAGATCGATCCAATCGACCTAATTTTTTATTCTTTATAGGTCATCTTCTACTTCATTGATCTGATCAACTGATTTAGGGCATCAACTTATAGGTTCAAACCCTCACTTGGACAACACAACTTGGTAAAAACAATTCAACAACTTTAGTATATTTATAAAATCAATCAAAAATAAAATTTATCAAATCAACTTTAGGTTCATTCTAACTAGCCTGATTATTTCATTTTTCTCAATTTCAGTCAAACTTTAGTTTTATTTTCCCAATTTTTTAGTTCTATAAAAACTTTCACCTTACATTAAACTATGTTGAATAGATCAATATAGTTATGTAACTATTTTTTCCTAAGAAACTTAGTTAACTTACTCAATTGCATTTCTCTTGTCTTTCTTGCAATAGATAAAGTCGACCAAATCGACTCTATTTTGTAGTGTTTGTCTACTAGGTCGATCCAATCAACTGAGTATTATGTATTTTTCAAGCAAAGGAAATTAACTCACATTGGTAGTAATTAATTCACTTTTCATTAATTTTCTTATTTTCTTAGAGTAGTGTACATAGTATAACTATGAAGGTTAATATATCAAATTATTCACTTTCTTCTTACATACACTACCAAATCATAAAATATCAAATAGGCATTTAATTTTTTTTATCTAGGTATACCTACTTGGATTTCATCACTAAGGGAGAAGCCAACTCAATTTTTTGGCCAAGTATAAATATGTGGTTGATGGTATATATTGTCAAAGCACTCGACACCCTTATCACTATGGGATTGTGAAGTAAGGGGGTAGGCCCCAATACTAAGCCATTAACATCACCAATACAAATCCATTTTATCCTTAACATACTTGAAACCAACCTTAACTTACCTATTTTTAGTTCCTTTAAAAATCCAAATGCCCTATCACATTTTAAAACATAATTTAAAACATATAAGAATGTTTATTCATTAGATTAGCATTTACATTTAAATATTATTACTTGTTTTTTTCAAATTATATTTTCTATTTCAAAACTTGTATTAGCCAACATAGGTACAAGTTTTATGTTGAGTGATACAATTAAATTAACCTAATTACCTATGTGTTTATCTTATTTTTCTAGGAAATTACTACTTGGTCATCTAGTTTATTACATTTCAATTTTTTCCTACCTATAAAACATAGTCAACTTACTCTCTTACAATTTTTTTCTATTTGTCCTCCCATAGAACATACTCAAACTATTCAACTCTATTTTATGTGCACTATTCTGCTTACCTTCTTCCAAAATGTAGTTAATCAGTTAGACCCTATACCATCTAATCGATTATGTACCCTCTAGATGAATTAGTTCTTTTTCAAAACTATAGCTTAGCCAATCCTGGATAAATACTTGGCTAACTTTGTCCAAATTTCATAATTTTTCTCCTTCTCATTGGATTCCTATCCTAAACATCATGAAATCCTCTATTAAAATCTTCTTAGATAGTCTTAATCGATTTATATGATACATAGGTTGTTCTTTCCTTCCTACCATAGCTACCCAAGAAGATACCCACTCTTGGCAAACCTTCTCTCACCCTTTGTCTATGGATTTAAATATGGCTCAAATTACCCAAAATTATGAAATAAATATATCGTAACTATTTCACACTTCTTAAGACACTACCCTTTCCAAGCTACCTTATTACATTGTAAGAGCAATTGATACAATCCTAAAAAATAACCCTATAGGAAATCTCTTAACATTCAACATCCCTATTCCTAACAATGGGGGCATTCCTCATCCTACCCACACCAATATTCCTCCTAATACCAACACTAACCTTACCCTTTAAATTATTAATAATCCAAATACACAAATAGATACTACTCAAATCCTTGTAAAAAGAGTCTAACAAATGAATGTTATGCAAATAAAAATAGTTATCAAATGATTCAAAGTGAAAGAATAACTATTTAACATGAAAAATCAATCTCCTCTTATTTTACCTTAAACTAATTAAAACTTTATCCATCCTCCTCTTAGATATGCCAATGGAAATATCATTATACAACCCTTTGTGCATAAAAAATGATTTAAAATATCGAAAATAAATTGTTAGCTCCCTTTATTTTTTCTATTGCTATTGTAAATATTTCTTCAACTATTAAATATGATGGGACTAAAAACCCTACATCCTTTCTTAAGGTATTTGGTAATCTCTAAAAAGAATAGATTCAAGCAAACACCTTTGCTAACACTAAAATTTTAGTCAAAACTTTCACAAGAGATGTCATAGAATGGTATAATAACTTAACATTCTATCTGGTAATTAGAATATTTGATTAATTCCTTAGTCAATAAATTTCAATAGAATGACCTTCCCAAAAATTATCTTGATCATTTTATCAATGCTAAACAATAACCCTTCGATTCAACACATGACTTTATTAAATGATGGAAATATTTATCTCATAAAGTAGATCATAACATGAATGATGATAATATATTTAAATTCTTTATAATTATGTTAACACCCTCATTTCAATATAAGGTTTTAACTTTTTCTTCACAAAATCTAAATGATGCAATTGATCAAGATAAAAGGCAAGACTTTCTTATGAATCAATTTGATTGAAATAATAAATTCATCAAGGGATATTTCTAAAACTTGACTAATGTGATTGATATCAATCCTACTAAAATAAAATAATGAATATTAAAAGTAGATAATCCCCTTACTTCCCATACAATGTTAACAGTCCAACAAATGAATCAACTATTATCTCTCTCTAAACCTTTCACCTATAATAATGTTCCATCTTCATAGTATGAACCTAAAAAATTCTATTATTTCCATGATAATTTTGGTCATTCTCATGAAACTATTTTGGAATTATCAAATTCACTGCTTTTTTATATTAAGAGATAAAATTTGACCATGATAGTTTTTATCACTGAGAAATGCACCCTACAAAGAACCTATGCCTTTTCTCACTCTTGTTGATACAATGGAAACTATCCAAGGTTTGGGTGACCTTATGATGGAGATAATATCTAGATAAAGTGATATTTACCTTTATTACACTCACCTACTTCTCTCTAAACTCTCTTAGATAGTGCTTTCTTGACTAAGAAAAGGGTAAAAAGAACAATACTAAAGATGAAAATGGAAATGAAAACTAAAAATTTGGGGTTATAGACCAATGTGAAAGTAAATTATGTAGGTAATTAAAAAAATTTAGAATATTAATAACTTTCACACATTCACTTCATTCTCATAAAATGACTCTTGTATTAATATTTCACACAAAGGTCTTCACTCACACTCACACTAGCTTGGAAGGAATGAACAATAGTTGAATTCACTTCCAAATTAGGTAGATATTAGAATTATTTAATTGGTATGAATTATAATAATTTTATTTTATTCATAAAGGTAAAAAATTTAGACATAAACAAAATAAAAATAAATATTCACTAAGTTCTATCAATGAACATTAAGCACACACTTCATGAAAGCTTAAGAATGGAAGACAAATCTTTCTTTATTCAAAGGTGATGTGGTAACAAATTTTGGAAAATTTTATGTCATAAAAATTGATAATATGATCATAAACCTCTCCAAATTATAATACATATATAATATAAGAAGAGAGAGATGACAATCAACTCCAAACTAGGAATAAGTGCACATGCTAGTCAAGTTCACTCTCAGTTCAATTGAACCTTCAACTCCAATTTCAACCCAACTCAACTCCAACTCCAACTAATTATAAAAATTATATATATTAAATTTATATTTAAAACTTTATCTACATGAATTATGACACCATAGGAGAGAGAGGGAGAGTTGGCAAGTCAAAGGGCTCTTCATGCAAGCTCAAATCTTGAGTTAACTTGATTTGATCATGCAAACATCTTGTTCTTATTTAGTTAACTATTATTGGTATTTAATTAAATCATATTGGTATTTAATGTATATTTAATTTTTAATTTATCTACCTTTACTTGAATCTTGAGTTGACTGCAATTATCTTGACATCAAATTTGGAGTTTAACTTGAATTATCTTGCATGCATGCTTGGCCTCATGTATTTTCTAAAAATAGCCCAAAGGGGGGTGTAGTATAATTGGAATTCATGTTTAATTTTTAAATTAATATTTTTAATAAAAATAGGTATCCAATATTATCCAAGTCTTAAATTCCTCTTATCCACCTTTGCATGTTTTGGAACTCCACTTTTATAGGGCTAATTGAAGAATTTTTGAAGTTGGCTTGTAGTTTATAAAATTAGCTCAAAATGGGGAACCATAGTTAGAGATGGGATCATTAATATGTTGAATTATACATTAAATATTCTTAATAAGTTTGAACTTGATGACAAACACAAAATCTCTCCAATTTGGTTCTTATTCCATATGCCCATCTTGTACAACTTGGTAAGCTTCTTGAATGCATTGTGAGAACCAAAAACTTGATGGATATTCATAATTTTAATATATAAGGAGAAAAAAAATGATTTTAACATGATAAAAATGGTATAATATAACTTTAAATAAATTTTTAGCTCCTAAATCCATGTACAACTCCAAAACATGTCATTTTATTGTCTCTTGTGCCCTTTTATTCTCAAGAAACCTTGATTTGAATTGGGGGGTATAAAATGAGTTATAGTCCTGATAAAAAAACTCTTCCTATATTTTTTGGATATTTTCAATGTGATATACCTGTAAAAGTTTCAAAATATCCAAAAATCTTCACCAAACTCTCAAATAAAAATTCACAAAAAAATGTCTGCTTGTTACCCTGGGGTTGACCTAGAGATGATTTTTAATGAGCTGAGACTATTTTGAATTGGTTTTCATTGAATGATAATTTATTTAGACCTATAAATTAATTATACAAACTTTAAAATCAATTTTTGTCATTTGAGGGATTTGAAACACCCATTTCCAACTCTCTTTGTAAGCAAAAAAGTGAAGAAACCTTCATTCCCTTCATGAATAAACTTGTATTTTAGAATTTTATCTCTCTTAAGTTATATTAAAAACATTAAAAAAATTTAAAAAATTAAATTACATAAAAATAAACCTCCATGTAAAATTTTAAGAGATTTTATTCAATAAAACTCAAAATATACACTTTTTGGTGTTTCCTAGTTTGCTTAATTTCATTTCTAAACGCTTGTAGATCTGTGTTTTACCATTTTATTGAGTTTTATGAGGAATAAATAATTAATTATTTTTTAATTATTAATTTTAATAACTCATATTAACATTATAATAATTTTATGTGCTCAACCAATAATTTAAACTTCTTAATATTGCCTTTTCTGACTGTCTCTCTTCCTTGCTTAAAACTTGATGCTTGTACCTTTTCATTTGTACATTATTTGACATAAAATTTTGATTTATAAATATGTATAAAGGTATTATATTCTCCAAAATATCTCATACTACCTTTTTTTTCAACAAAGAACTTAAAAATGCAAACATACTTGCTTAAAATTGAGCCATTAGGGTTTTAGAGCACCTGTTATTCTTAATGATTATTCATAAATTTAAACCCATATAATATAAAAATAATGCATGTAATATTTACCCAAACTAACCTAATACCATTTTATCCAAATCATTTTCACCTTCATGTACTGGGAATTTGAAAAATGACTTCACTAGTTTGCAACTAGCTAGTTAGAGGAACAGAAGAAACCTCTGTCAAAATTTGGACTTATGAGTTGTTTCTGAGTATGATATGGCCTGATGAATGTTGTATTATGTTTTTAATACCTTCTTTTACCTTTAATATATTAATTTATTATTCTTAAAAACTTTCACATAAGCAACTTTAACTAATGGTGGTAAAATTATCAACATTCTTAGCGATTTGCTAGGATGTTTGCCTATTAAACACTTAAGACCAGTAGCTCTATCCATTGTGTTATGAAGTCATAAAAATATCACCAAATATAAATTTGAAAATTCACTTCTTAATAAATTACAACACATGTTCACAAGCACTTATTGAATTAAAAACTAGACCAACTACCAACTGAAAAATGTGCAAGATTAACAAAACATGTGCATAACATCACTTGGATGAAAATTAAATATAAAAATAATATGTAAAAATAATAACCTATCTTCAATAATAATTCTTAATATGAATCCCATTTACTAGGATCAAGAGCTTTTCACCATCCATCTTGACAAGTTCGAAGTCATTGTGAGGATTGTAGCTTGAGATCATATAAAGACTACTCCAAAGTGAGTCAAAATTTATGTGCATTTCTAGTTTTTATTTATCCTCATCCCATTTGATAACCAAGTCACCTTATTTTAAGGTCCTTGAATATGTGTTTCTATCAAATGTTTTCCTTATTTGTGCTTGATACATCTCCATAGTTAACATGGAATGATTTATGTGTTATTCTAACTCCATAAGTTAAACATATATCACCTTCATGGGACCATTATCCAAAAATTACATCTGATTCATTATCTCCAAATAAGGGATCTCAAGTGAGATTGACAATCTAGATTATCTCTCATACACTAGATTGTAGGGTGAATTAGAAATGAACTTCTTAAAGGTGATTCTATCAGCCCATAAATCTGATTTTAGCTTCAAATTCCAAGTCCTTTGATTGTATTTTGTTCTCCTAATAATATTCAACAAGTTCTTGTTAGTAGACTCAGCAAGTCCATTACCTTGTAGATAATAATTGGAAGAAGTACTATGATACACACCATTTTGTACAACCCATTGACTAATTTTAGCTCCTACAAATGCCATAGAAATATCTAAAATTATTGTAGAAATAAAACCAAACCTTATGAGAAAAATTTCATATAAGTTCAAGACATTAGATTCATTTGCTTCTTTCAAATACATTGCTTTTATCCATCTAGTAAAGTAATATG
Organism: Torreya grandis; assembly: GCA_037957365.1. Taxonomy (NCBI): domain Eukaryota; kingdom Viridiplantae; phylum Streptophyta; class Pinopsida; order Cupressales; family Taxaceae; genus Torreya; species Torreya grandis. Next base: position 4,763,188 of record JARHVA010000309.1, read on the forward strand.
TAGTTATAAGTATCCACTTGTGGCCTAAAATACAAGGTGGATTGATGAGACAAATGAAGTCCAAACCCAATTGGACAAAGGGCTGATCTACTAAAATAAATAGAAGAGGTATGTTAGAAAGCTTTTCCTTTCCTACAAATAATGCACATTGCTTGCACTTCCTTACCCAAGCATGAGAACCTATGAATATGATTGGCCAATAGTATCCACCACTCATAATTTTGAAGGATGTTGTCCTTGCTAAAAATTGGCCTCCATCTTATCCATCATGAAAATCTTCAAGTAACCTTTCAACTTGACTTGGCTATATGCATCTCAACAACATTCCATTAACATATTTTTTGAATAATATACCATCAACAAGCACAAAAGGAATAGATTAAATCTTAAAGTACCTTCTCTTTGAGCCACTTAAATTTGAAGGTTACATACCACTTTGAAGGTACCTTACCATACTTTGAAACCAGCTTTATGAAGTTGTATGATTGGCTACAATATCTTCATCATTCAAGATCAAAACTATCTCTTTGATTTCCTATAAATCTTGAGCCAAGTGCTCACCAGCTTGGATACCTTTATTTTCAAATCACATTACATGACCCTTGTTATCCATCCTAATATATTTTAACTTATGTCCATGTTCAATAAGAACTCATTGAATCTAAGATGAGAAACCATCACATGGATCTTGTTGATAGATAAAAAGTGCCTAATTTTTTTGAGACATATGATAATGGAAAGTATATTCTTCTCAATAAATATGTACCTTGTTTCATACTCTTTCAAGCCTTGGATAAAGATTATTGCCTAATCCAAAACTTGTAAATTTTGTTGTGTCAATATTCTTGAAATTGTATCAATATTAGCATATGCATACAACACAAAATACTTTGAAAAATTAGTATTGATGAGAGTTGGAGCACTAGCAATGTCTTGCTTGATTTATTTAAAACTTTTTATACCTTCCTTGGTCCAAGTAAAATTATAATTTTTCTTGAGCATAGTTGTAAGAGGCCTTGCCAAACTTGCAAAATCAGATATATACCTTCTTATAAATTTAATATTACCAAGGTGTTTTTTATGCTTAGGAAATGATAATGTAATAATAACATCTATTCTTTTTGGATCAATAATCAAACCATGCTTAGAAACAACATGACCAAGGAGTTTACCTTCATGCACTAAAAACACACACTTCTTTGAGTTAAGTGACACCTCATATTTTTTACATATCTCAAATACCTCTCTAAGATGAAGCATGTGATCATTTGTATCCTTTGAAAAAATTATAACATCATTGAAATACACAAGAACAAACTTATTGATCAAACCTTGATAGGCCATATCCATGGCTCTTTAGAATGTTACTCCTACATTGGAAAACTCAAATGGTATTTTTTGGTATGAAAAGGTAACCCAATTAGTGGTGAAGGTTGTTTTTAATTGATCCTCTTGTTTCACAAGTATTTGGTTATATCTAATATAGCCATATAGTAATGAAAACCTTTCTGAACCAACCACTAACTATAGTATTCATTCCGTTGATGGCAAGGGATAATGGTATTTGAGTGAGGCCTTGTTCAAGTCACATAAATACACACACAATCTGATTTATCCATTATTATTCCTCATGAGAACAATATTAACAACCTAAGTGAAATGCTTGATATGAAATATGATAGCTGATTCAATCAACTTGTGAAATTTTATTCTCATCAAAGGTTTTAATTTTGGATTAATTGGCCTTTATCTTTGCCTCACCAATTTTGTGTCTTATTCTAATTCAATGGTGTGTTGAGATAGACTAAGATCAAATCCTTTCAAATCACTATACTCCCATGCAAACACATCAACAAACTCTATACATAAATCAACAAAGGAATCTTTTTGAGATTGAGAGCATACTTTACCTAGTTTGAGAGCTTTTTCATTGACTATGCCAATGCTTGCATAATGTTCTTCTTTGGTAGATAAATAATATTTTACCCTTATTACCTCATCATCTTTACTAAATATATTCTCAAGTGTGACAATACCCTTGGGTAACTTGTTGGACTTGAGTTGAACTATTTGACCATAATACTATTGTAAATGTTCTGACTGATTTCTAAAATAAAATTCAACCTCTTCTTGTAAGAAATGAACAACTTGATCATCATACTCAAAGACTTTATAATTTAAATATTATAAATAATAGATGGTATTACCAAAATCTTGATGTATGGCTGAGTTTTATCCTTAACATCATTTGGAATGTCAAACTAGGCTCTAATTACAACCAACATATCTACATGTTTATTGATCTCTCTAGACATCACTCTTATGTCAAATGCATCAAAATATTTTAGAATATCCCTATATTTATATGATTTTATCAATGTATTCTCATATATATTCATCCCTCTTACTTTATGTACCATAATCTCACTATCTTTGAATTCATGTAAGAGGTTAGCTCCCATCTTCCTAGCCCATTACAAACATGAACTAGAGCCTCATATTCTGCCACATTTTTAGAGCATGAAAACTAACATTTCATAGTATCAAAATAATTTTTTTTAGGGTGAATGGAAATAATAACATTCTATGTACCATGTTTATTCTATAAACCATCAAAATAGAGTTTCCATAAACCATTATTTAGCTCATCTTCTTTGTATAGAGCTAGAATTTGTGCACCATCCTCATGCAAATAGTAAAATCCAAGTCCTTCATATATCATCTTTTAGTGATCATGCTCATGAATTTTAGTATCCAATTCATTAATAAACAAATCAGGTACACTATTAAAATATGATTTTTCTTCAACTTCATTTGTTTTCTCTACTTCATCTGAGATGACACAATTAACATTAACAATACTAGGCATGTATGATTCTAGATGAAAATGAGCAATAGGCTCTAAATGAATTAAAACTTTTGTTATATACGATGTTATGAACATGATTTATGTCTAATAATCTTAATTATGCCCACCTATATTTTAAGTGAAATCACATGATAAACACAACAAAATATGGAGGAAGATCCACCGCTATCACATCTTACTGAATAGTCACATTTGGGCATGCATGGATTGTTAATTTCATATTCTTGATTATACCCACTATATTTTTTGGAGATCCATAAATTTACAAACTCCCTTAATTTTTGGCTCATACACCAAACCTAACTTATATATAATATGTTTTGACATAACTGTACTACTTGTTCCACTGTCAACCATGCAATTATGAACTAGTGTATCATCAATAATCAAAGAAAGATAGAAAGGAGGTGTCTTACTTGGTTTCTTATCATTTTTCATGAAATTTACCCCTTTATATACTTGTTTTTATTTTTTATTTTCTTGTTGATCTGAATTTTTTGAAACCATACTTTCTTTATCTATTGGTTTTGTAGACAAACTAAGACCTAAAAGCTCATGTATGTGTATCCTTTTGTTCTAGAATTTATAATGAATCCCACATATTCATAATGATTTTAGATTTATTAATATGATCTACTATGTTTAAGGAGGAGCCTCCAACTTTTATTTTCACCCTTGGATTAATAGGATGATTTTATGCTTTAGGTACTTGGTGAATCTTGCTTGTTTCAACATGCTAAATTTTTTGAGCTATAGGGGAAAAATATAATCATTAGTACTTTTATAAATTATATGTAGAATATTTGAAGCATGGTTTACCTCTTATGGATCATTTATATCCCTTCTCTTATCTCTTGTAATGGCTGAAATAGAGTTCTTTAATTCGCTCGGCTCACCAAACTAATTTACTACCACATGATCATGAACTTAGAAATTAACCAATGTTGCATCTGGTTGTCCTTATCCATGATTCACTTCACCTTGTTGCATCATAGATTCATTGTGTTTTCCTTCTTAAATGAAAACTTCCTCTTATATCATTTGAGGAATTGGCATATTATGTGATATTGAAGCTTGATTTTTCACAATATTAGTGTTAGAAGGTTGCCAACTTAAATTTTGTATCAAATTATTTTATAATGGAACAAGGGCCTTGGCTGAGGAAGTGACATTAGGATTAATTAAAATATATGTTTTGGTTGGTATAATGGCTCCTTGAGCTTGATATGGAGGCTTATTATCTCTATAGCCTTGGTAAGGAGGTCTTTGCTCTCTATATGGCTAATATATAGGTTGATTAGGTGTTTTATATGTCCTTTTGGGTTTATATTCTTATCCCTTTAGCTAAAATAATTCATTACCAAAATATTTTAACATAATTTTTAATTTACCAAGCTCACTAGATTGACTACGAGAAGCTTGAAATTGATTTTGAGTGTTAAGCATGGAATATACTGAGAGGTGGGGGGGTGAATTAATATATTATATATCTTATAAATCTTTCATTTAACCAAATTCCACTTAATCAATCATTCAAGATATGCAATAAAACTCAAACAATAAACATCACACAAGATAGAGAGAGACACCAAATATAACGTGGAAACCGAATGTGGGAAAAACCATGAAGAATCAATCTCAAATATATTCATGAGAACAACCCCACAGGAGCACCATAGCCCTTTGCCAAGTACGAACCTCAACTACAATTTGTGAGCACCAACCCATAGGAGCTTCAAACCCCTTTGTCGAGCACCAATTCAACACCTATTCATGAGCACCAACCCATAGAAGCACCAACCCCTTTGCCGACCACCAACCCAGCAACAATTCGTGAGCACTAACCCACAGGAGCACCAACCCCTTTGCCAAGCACCAACTCAACAACAATTCATGAGCACCAACCCATAGGAGCACCAATCCCTCTGTGTATACCACACACCTATCTCTCAATGTTGCTATCTCAACAAATGATAGATAAATATAACATATCCTTCCTCTCTCTCACCTTTGCTCTTCTAAGCTAGATATAACAAATACAAATTATCTCTCACAATTGATCTTCTAAGCTAGATATTATAATATCAAATCAACCTCTCACATCCACATTACAAATGGCTACTCAAGCCTTTATTTATAGCTTTCCAAATGACCTTTGGCCTTACCCCTTTGTGACCTTTCAATCCTCATGGAAAATGGCACCAATATTGGATGACCCTTCATATCCAAGCATTTGAAAAGTCATGTGGTGACCCTTCATGACCAAAAATGTCCTTCCCACTTTTGTCCTTATCTTTGGTGACTTTTCATATTCCTTAAAGTGTCCCTTCATGAGAAATTTGCCCTTTACTCTTTTGTCTTCACTTGGTGACTCTTGGTATTCCCCAAGATGACTCTTCATGGGAAAATGCATCCCATCCTTCTTTTGTCTTTATCCCGTGACTCTTCGACTTCTCCATGGGCCCTTCTTTTGTCTCATATGCAACCAAAAATATATTCGTTAATATTAAATAAATATTAACTCATATTAGCCAAGATATATTTATTACAAACAACATTAAATGCAATGGGGCCTTTATCACCAATAATGCTAAACCTTTGACATCAATGACAATATTTCCAACAATCTCCCCCTTTATCATTGATGGCAACCTCAACCCTAAAACTACCACATCCTGTCACCTGCACATCTTGTCATCTGGAAACATACAGTAACTCCCCCTTACTATAACAACCTATACCTGTTCCCTGTACCTATTTTTTGTAGCTATACTTGTACTTTTTATTCTCCCCCTTTGACATCAATGGCAAAGGGCCTACCTGGAGCTAACACTTAGCTCCCCCTCACTTGATGCTGAACATCAATGGCAAGAAGTAATAGAAATTACTCCCAACTCCTCTTGTCGATCTTTGAATGTCTCCTTTGATCGTGCCTTTGAGAAGATATTTGACAATACATACACATTTTTCCTTATCCTTTGAACATCTGCAATCAACTCATTTGAATCTTTTCTTTTAATCTCACAACCTTTAGCATGAAATCTTAATGTGTATCCTTGATCACAAATTTGACTAACACTCAATAGATTATGCTTAAGACCTTTTACATATAAAACATTCTTAGTCTTAGTTTAACCATAATCCAAACTCAAAGTACCTTTTTCGGCTACCCTGGTAGTGGTTTTATCTCTGAATCTCACTGTACCACCATTTATCTTCTTTAGAGAAATGAACTTACTTTTATCACTTGTCATATGCCTCAAACATCCGCTATCAATTAACCATGGCTGATCTTTACCTTTCACATGCAGAGCTATTTGAACCATCATAGAATCTTCAGGTTATTTCTTTTACCATGAACATGTCTAAACCTTCTCCCTAATGAATGGAGATTTGAAACTCTGATTCTTCTTCTTGATGAATGGAGCTTTGAAAATTTGATCCTTCTTGACTGACTCGAACACACTTCTACAATACAAAGCTATGTGTCCGAAGTTGTTGCACTTGTAGCACACTATGGTCTCTTCATTAAAGCTTGATAGAGGAGCAAAAGAGTTGTGGATTCTACTTGACTCTGCTTGACTTACCTTCTCCTTATTTCTGAAATTATTAGCTCTTTTTCTACATTCTACTTTCTTATGACCATATCCATTACAATAAAAACAATAACCATAAAAATAAGACTTGTCTATATATCTCTACCCTGATTGCCTTTTGTAGCTTTGTTCTCTCCAACCTTCTCTATTTGGAATGTCCTCTGTATTTTTCACTTCTCCCCTTTTTGTTTCCTCTTGTGTAAGAGCTTTAGCATAGCTCTTTTTCTTTTCCAAATCAATCCCTATCTTATCTGAATATGCTTTTTGACTTTCCAATATCTTATTCAGCATGTTAGTGTTATCTTCAAATTTTGAATCACTGATTACTTTATCACTGACTGCTTTCTTAATATCTTCTTTTAAAGAGGAAATTTCAATAACATACCTTTCACCATCTTTTCTTGCTATTTTCAACTGTGCTGTGAGATCTTGTTCATTCTTCTTGGCTTCTTCAAAGTGTGCTTGTAGATCTTCAATCATTTCCTTTGACTCTTGTTCATTTTTCTTGATCTGGCACTTTAATCTTTGATTCTTCTTCTGAATAGCTTCTAACTCTTTTAGGGCACAATTGAGTTCTCCTTCCATATCTACTTCAGCTTTTTCCTCTTCTTCTTCTTGATCATCTTCATGTATGGCCATGAATAGAATCTCTTCATCTTCTGAATCGCTGACTCCACTATCTTCAACTGAGCTAGGATCTTTAGAATACAGGCTCTTCTTCTTGAATCCCTTCTTGGATTTGCCTTTGAATTTCTTCTTATATGTAGGCTTTTCTTCTTCATCATCTTTAACCTTATCTGGGCATCTAGCTAAAAAATGTCCAATCTTTCCACAATTAAAACATTTAAAAGGTAATTTTCCTTGATATTTACCTATTCCTCTTTTCGGCCTGTGAATGAAAATTGCTTCGTTGTCATCTTCATCATCACTGGAACTATCACTTGATTCTTGAATCTTAGCTTTCTCCTTCTTTGATGTCTTGAAAGCTAATTCTCTCTTTGAGGGTTTATCTTGTTCTGTCCACATCTCATATGCCATGAGAATACCATGAAGCTCATCCATCTTTAGCTTGGCTAAATTCTTCATTTCCTTGATTACTGAAACCTTTGCATCATATCTCATAGGTAGATATCTCAAAAACTTTTACACCACCGTTGACTCTTTCAATGTTTCTCCAAGACCTTGAATTTGATTTACTATCTGATCAACTCGCAAGAGATAACTTTCTATATCTTCTTCTTCTTCCATCTTCAAACTTTCAAACTACCTTCTAAAAGTCTGCAACTTAGCTTGCTAAACCTTTCCATCACCTTTGTAAATATTCTCAAGTTTTTCCCAAGTTTCATGAGAAGATTTACATTGCATAACTTTAAAAAATTCATATTCACATAAACCACATTAAATAGCATTTAAAGCTTTAGCATTACATTCACTTGCCTTCTTTTCTGCTAGAGTAATTGTAGATGTTTGTGGCTCTTCATATTCCTCTACCACTGATTTCCATATGTCGAATCCAAGGGCCATCAAATAAACCTTCATTCTCATGCTCCAAAAAGCATAATTTGTCCCATCAAACAAAGGTGCCTTATTTGTAGAAAATCCTTCCTATGACCCAGCCATTATGCTTTCCCGATCTACCTTTAAGCTGTAAAACTTTTCAAAAAGGAACCTGCTCTGATACCAATTGTTAAGCATGGAATATATTGAGAGGGGGGTGAATCAGTATATTATATATCTTATAAATCTTTCTTTTAACCAAATTACACTTAATCAATCATTCAAGATATGCAATAAAATTCAAAAAATAAACATCACACAAGACAGAGAGAGACACTAGATATAACATGGAAACCCAATGTGGGAAAAACCATGGAGAATCAATCTCAAATATATTCATGAGAACAACCCCACAAGAACACCATACCCCTTTGCCAAGTACAAACCTCAGCTACAATTCATGAGCACCAACCCACAAGAGTTTCAAACTCCTTTGCCAAGCACCAACCCAGCACCTATTCGTGAGCACCAACCCATAGGAGCACCAACCCCTTTTCTGAGCACTAACCCAATAACAATTCATGAGTACCAACCCACAAGAACACCAACCCCTTTGCCAAGCACCAACTCAGCAACAATTCATGAGCACCAACCCATAAGAACACCAACCCCTTTGTGTATACCACACACCTATCTCTCAATATTGTTATCTCAATAAATGATAAATCAATATAACATCTCCTTCCTCTCTCTCACCTTTTCTCTTCTAAGCTAGATATAACAAATACAAATTATCTCTCACAATTGCTCTTCTAAGCTAGATATTATAATATCAAATCAACCTCTCACATCCACATTACAAATGGCTACTCAAGCCTTTATTTATAGCTTTCCAAATGACCTTTGGCCTTACCCCTTTGTGACCTTTCAATCCTCATAAAAAATGGTGCCAATCTCGGATGACCCTTCATATCCAAGCATTTGAAAAGTCATGTGGTGACCCATCATGACCAAAAATGTCCTTCCCACTTTTGTCCTTATCTTTGGTGACTTTTCGTATTTCTTAAAGTGTCCCTTCATGAGAAATTTGCCCTTTACTCTTTTGTCTTCACTTGGTGACTCTTGGTATTCCCCAAGATGACTCTTCATGGGAAAATGCGTCCCATCCTTCTTTTGTCTTTATCCCATGACTCTTCAAGTTCTACATGGCCCCTTCTTTTGTCTCATATGCAACCAAAAATATATTTGTTGATATTAAATAAATATTAACTCATATTAGCTAAGATATATTTATTACAAATAACATTAAATGCAATGGGGCCTTTATCACCAATAATGCTAAACCTTTGACATCAATGACAATATTTCCAACATTGAGGGGATAGAATTAGAGCTATTGATGGTACTTGAAAAGATAGAATAGGCTAAAATTCTAAAAAAAATTAGCATTGGAGGCCTAGATGCAAGTTTACCAACTTAAATTAGACTATTTTCATCTCTAATGACAACCTCATAGGAATCTAGGAGTGTCTTACCACCCATGGAGTGAATCAAGAAATATCAAAATTCAAGGCTCTCAAAAAATATAAGAAAGAGTATTCAAGAGATGGCCTTATCATGGAGGTATTTTGTTTCATTTATTTTGAAATCTAATATTGAAATTATTCATAAATTCATGTGGTGATCTCTTGATGGTAGTGAGCTACTCAATAAGAGATAAATGGTTTAATTTATATTCAAATTGCCTACAAAATGGTTCACCTAAATCATCCCAAGAGGAAATAATCTCTTGAAGGATGCATAAAGTAAATGGATGGAAACATTCTCTTGGGTAACATGGTGGAAGGAAAACAAATTAGCCACATCTTTGATATGTTAAATGGGTATAGTTTGATCTTCACTTGTAAAATATGGTAGACTTTTGAGGGTTTAGGCTAGAATATCATCATATTGGGTCAAATAGAGAGGGATTCCATCATTAAAAGGAATAAATACCTCATTATTTTGGATATACATGTTAATAATAATATTTAAAATTTAATTGGTTTGTACAATAGGCTAATTTGGTGACATAAATATTCTTAGAGGCTATGGACTTGTCAAAAAACTTCTTCTATTAGAATGTTCAAATAATTCAAAAAATTTAAATGGTATACCTCTATTTTCAGACCTTTTAGTGACATTAGATCTGAAAATGATATCTCTTGCTTCTATAAATGTCCTTTTTTAGCTTAAACTTGTGTCCCACTGAGTGTGTCAAAAACTATTATCACTCAGAAGTGCACCCTACAAATAACTTGTGCCTATTCTCACTTCTATTGATACAATGTAAACTCTCCAAGGTGTGGGTGACCTTATAATGGAGATAATATCGATATGAAGGGTTGGTTCCCTTTATTACTCTCACCTATTTCTCTCTAAACTCTCTTAGATAGTGATTTTTTTACTAGAAAAAGGGTAAAAAACAATGCTAAAGCTGAAAATGAAAATGAAAACTAAAAATTTGGGGTGATAAACCAATGTAAAAATCAATTATGCTAGTACTTAACACACTTTTTAATCTTAATAACTTTCAAACGTTCACTTCATTCTCATACAATGACTCTTTCATTAATATTTCACACAGAGGTCTTGACTCACACTCACACTAGCTTGGAAAGAATGAATAATTGTTGAATTAACTTCTAGATTAGTATATATCAGACTTAGACACTTGGTATTACCTATAAGAGTTGTTATTTTCTTCATAAAATTGAAAAGGATAGACAAATATATTGAAAATAAATATTCACTAAGTTCTATCAATGAATATTAAGCACACACTTCATGAAATCTTAAGAATGAAAGAAAATTCAGCTCTTTATTTCTTCAAAGGTAATGTAGTACAAAATTTTGATAGATTTTATGTAATCCAAAAGAATAATATTATCATAAAACTATCCAAATGAGAATAAATATATAAGAGAATAAGAGAGAGGGGATAATCAACTCCAAACTAGGAATGAGTGCACATGTTAGTCAAGTTCACTCTTAGTTCAAATGAACCTTCAACTCCAACTTCAACCCAAATCAACTCCAACTCACTCCTAAAATGATACGTAGTAAAATTAGAGTTAAAACTTGATCTACATTAAATATGGTGCCATAGGAGAGAGAGGGAGAGTTGACAAGTCAATGGGCTCTTCATGCAAGTTTGAGTTAACTTGCTTTGATCATGCAAACATCTTGTTCTTATTTAGTTAACTCTTCTTGATATTTATTTAAATACTCTTAGTGTTTCATGCATCTTTAAGTTTGAATTTAGTTACTTTCACTTTCATATTGAGTTGACTAGACCTATCTTGACTTCAAACTTGGAGTTCAACTTGAGCTATCTTTCATATAACTTGTATGCATGTTTGGCCTCATGTCTTTTCTAAAAATAGCCCAAAATATTGCATAGTATAAATTACATTAATTTTTACCATTTAAAGTAATATCTTTCATAAAAATAGGGCTCCGATATTATCCAATATTTAAACTCCACTTATCCACCTTTGCATGTTTTGGAACTCCACTTTTGTAGGGCTAATTGAAGGCTCTTTGAAGTTGGCTTGTAATTTATAAAATTAGCTCAAAATGGGGCACCATATTTAGAGATAAGGAATAATTTATATGTTTAATTATCTAATAAATATTATTGAAAAGTGTGCACTTGATGATGAACACAATAGCTCTCCAATCTGGTTATTCTTCCATATGCCCATCTTGTGCAACTTGACAAGCTTCTTGAATGCACTATGATAACTAGAAACTTGATGGATATTCATAATTTGAATAGATAAATAGAAAAAAAAAAAAAAAAATAACAAAATATATTTTTTATATCGTCAAACAAATTTTAAACTACATATATAACTCTAAAAAATGCCATTTTATGCTTTCTTATGCTCTCTTGTTCTCAAGAAACCTTGATTTGGATTGGGGGATCTAAAATGAGTTCCAAGACTGAAAAAACACTCTTACTATTAGTTTTGGATAGGTATCAATTTTATATATCTAATTTTTTTTTAAATCTCCAAAACCTTTCACCAAACTCCCAAACAAAAATTCACAAAAAAGTGCCTACTTGTTACCCTGGGGTTGACTTGGAGATGTTATTCAATGAGTTGATCCTATTTTAAATTGTTTTTAATTGAATTAGAGTTTATTTATAACTTTAAATTAATTTTTAAAACTTTTAAATCAATTTTTTCCATTTTAGGGCCCTGAAACACCCATTTCCAACTCTATTTGTGAGCAAAAAATTGAAGAAACCTTCATTCCCTTCATGAACAAACATTTATTTTGTAATTTTATCTATATTAAAGTATATTAAATACCTAAAAAAACTTTTAAACATTAAAATACATAAATATATACCTTTATGTCAAATTTCAATAGATTTAATTTAATAAAATTCAAATAATGCACTTTTTAGTGTTTCCTAGTTTGCACAATTTCATTTCTGAATGCATGTAGGTTTGTGTTTTACCATTTTATTGAGTTTTATGAGTATTAAATACCTAAAATTTTTTTTATTAGGACATTTAATAACCCTATTATCATTAAAATATTTTTATGTTCTCAATCAATCACTCGAAGCTCTCAAAAATTGCTTTTTTTATTGTCTCTCTTGCTTGCTTAAAACTCTAATGTTTATAAATTTGCCTTTATCCATTATTTGACATAATATTTTGATTTATAAAGGTTTAAAAATTTATTATATTACCCAAAATATTTTCACCACCTTTATTTTTCAGCAAATAACTCAAAAATACAAACATACTACTTAAAACTGAGCCATTGAGGTTTAAGAAGGGTTTTTAAGCACCTGTTCTTCTTAACGATTGTTCATAAATTTAAGCTTATTTAACTTAAAACTATTTCATTTAATATTTATGGTATATGGGATAAAAAAATCCACTTAATAACATTTTATCCAACTCCTCTTCACCTTCATGAACTAAGTATTTGAAAATTGACTTCACTAGCTTGCAACTAGGTAGTTAGAGGAACAAAAGAAACCTCTTTCAAAATTTGGAATTGTGAGTTGTTCCTGAGAATTATTTTGGACTGATGAAGGTTTTATTATATTTTAATACCTTTTTTTACCTTTACTCCATGAATTGAGTCTTCTTGAGAACCTGTACATAAGAAACTTTGACCAATGGTGGCAAAATTGTCAACAATAGTATGATCAAATTATGTCATCACGACTATATTAAAGCCTCTAAAAATAAATGGTTTACCAAACCTTCATCATAAAAATCTCAAATTTATTTATCCAATTTTAAACTAAAACATTCAATTGAGGTTATTTGTGTAATCAATGCTGATTATGACCAATATTATACCAATTCCCAATATGTGAACTCAACCAAGGTTAATTATAGATGAAAAACTACTCCCAAATATCCAATCACAAACCTAAAAAACCATCAACCAAAGACCAAATAATTAAATATACCACCAATACCATCCCTTCTGAATCAAATGAAGAAACACTTCCACAACCATAACCTCAATCTACTTCTCTTATTCTTACAAAAAACATTGTACCTCATAAACCTCATGTTGGTTCTTCATCTTCTAAATCACATTGGAATTTATTGGAAGAAATCAATTAAATTCCTTATAAAATACCCATCATGGATTTAGTTCATAGTTATACATATCATTTTAAATTTATAATTCAATAATTATAAGACATTGAAGAACCACCATCCCTTGATTTGGAAAATTCTCCTAAAGATCTTTTACCTACAAAAGTACATACCATTGAAACTATTTGTACATATTATAAACCTTCCATATAATTTATATAATAATATATTATTAATGATGGAATTTTTTTTTTGATCTGATGATCCACCCTTATTTATTAAAATTGTAATCAATAATAACCTAATTCAAAAAGTCTTAGTAGATGAAGGATCAATAATTAATGTCACATCTCTTTGGTTAATACAATAGATTGGATATACGAAAGATAATATTAAACCCACTCATTTCACACATAGATTATTTGATTAAAAAAATAAAAAAATACATGGTTTTATTTGTTTCCCACTCTCTATTGGACCCAAGACAATATGCACTAAGCTCATGGTTCTTGATTTACCACTATCTTGAAACATGCTCCTAGGTTTCCCATGGACACATCATGTGCAAACTATTTCATCCTCAAGAAATAAATGTATTCAATTTATCCATAATGTAAAATTATAAAAACATGAGGTTGATCCTAATCCATGGAATATATAATTACCAAACCCAAAATCTCAATATTTGATTCCAACCATTCCATGCATTAATAATGCACCTCTACCTGAATTTGTTAACATGATTCCAAATTTACAAGTCACTCTCACTGATTCATATGATTATGAACATAATTAATTAAAAAATACTTTTAATATCACTAAATTACCTCTTTATATTACAAAATGGCCTCCTCCTTCTTTACTCCCATATGATCTACCATTCCTCTAGTTGATGATATCATTGAAATTCTTCCTCCATATAATGCATACAAATATTCTTACATAGAAGATGATTTCACATGTGATGAGTATGGAGTGGAACAATTATTTCAAGGTCCTTTATCAATGTCTCCCATAAAATTTATTTATTTAGGTGCATCTACTTATGATTCACCCAAATAAATAAATTCAAGCACTATTTTACACACATAAGACAATAACTATATCATGGCCCAAGCCCAATATCAAGACATAGATGTATAACACTAGAAAATGACAATAGCCAAAATACATGAATTCAACCATGATGTCCCTATCATTCACATATTAACTGATATTGAATTATAACTTAAAGATTGTGTATCTCCCCATAATCATCCACTATTAGATACCCCATGGGTACTTAAAGAACTCTCAACTCCCAAACCATCTACACCTTCTACACAATCAAACAGTTTACACATTTTCCTTCCATTAACACTAATAAATATATTCACATCAATACAATTTAAGGCTCATATATGATCCAAACTAACACACCCGTCCCCAATCTAGTTGACACCACTCAACCTACTACCCTTCTAATCGAACCTACACTCAAAATTACCTTAGATACTAAAGCCACAAATGTATGATAAATACATTCTCAATATGATCATAATAGTAAAAAAATAATTTATCTCAAAGTATATGTTGAATACTATAGACCATTACCCACATTTCCTAATGATGAAGTTATACTTGAACTACTCCATGCTTCAAAAACTTGACTTCCAAGACAACATCATAAACTTGGAAACTTTATGCAAAAATATCCTTATTTTAATAATTTCATTGTTAATGTGGATCCTAAAATAAATCCTATTTCTTCTCTCCCTCATGATCCATATTATTCATAGGATGGAAATGCTACACTCATTGAAGAAACCAAAAAAATAGAATATGGTACATCTATATGCCCTCAGCCTATCATTGTCTCTAATGAACTCACTCCAAAAAAGGTTGATAACTGTAGATTAATCTTTGACAATTATCGTGAAACATTTGCTTTCCATATAAAGATATGCCAAGTATTGATCCTAGAATCATAATACATAACATAATCACTTACCCAGATGCCAAACTTGTCAAACAAAAATAACAAAAATTTTCACCTAAAATTTCTACTATATGTCATAAAGAAATCATTAAACTTTTTGATGCAAAATTCATAAAACCTGTTGATACTCAAAATGGATATCAAACATCATTCCCATTCATAAAAAAATCGCCATGGTTATTCATATATGCATTGATATTTGTAATATTAACCTAGCATGTTCAAAATTTAACTTTCCCTTACCTTCAATAGATGTTATAGTCAATTCCACCATTGTATATGAAATGTTATTAGTTATTGATAGTTTCTCTAGCTATAACCAAATTCACATAGCTCTCAAAGACCAACATAAAATAAAATCTACTATATAATGGGGCACTTAGTTTTATGTTAAAATATGTTTTAGCCTTAAAAATGTTAGAGTAAACTATCAACGTGTAATGACCCACATTTTCCATGATCTTATTATACACAAGATAGTGGAAAATTATGTCAATGATCTCATTGCCAAATCTAAAATTCATATAGCACACCTCCATTATCTATCTATAATTTTCAATCGACTAATCAAAAATAAAATTAGACTTAGCCCATAAAAATATGTATTTGGAGTTACATCCAATAAACTTCTAGGGTTCTTAGTCTCTCTTCAAGGTATTGATGTCAATCCAACCAAAATAAATGATATCATCAACATGCTTATTCCTCACCCCATTACTAACATATGAACTTACCTTGGAAAACTTGGGGTAATTCGATGGTTTGTCATAGAAATGGCTTACCTTATATATTATGTTAATTCACTTCTCAAAAAAGGTAATGATTTAGAATGGATAGATTCATGCCACAAATCATTTAATAGTATGAAGGAATCTTTGCTACATCATCCTACTCTTCGAGCACCTTCAAATTATTATCCCTTAATTTTGTATACCTCATATACCCCCATATCAATTAGGGAAATGCTTTCCCAAAAAGATTATATTAGTAGAGAGTATGCTATCTATTAAATTAGTCAAGGACTCATTGATTATTAATAATGTTATATCAAAGTATAACATGATTGCCTTGCTATATATTTCACAGCTGAAAAGATCCATCATTATATGCTCTACAAGATCACTTATGTCATTGTTAATTTTGATCCACTTCATCATTTCTTCTCTAAAGCATTCTTAACCAAATATAAAATTAGTAATGTATGGTCCTATTAATGGAATTTGACCTTCAAATTATTACACCAATTCTTTTTAAAGGTGAGTCATCACTGACCAACTCATGATGGCACCTTTATGAGACATAAATCACATTCAAGATAATTTCACTGACGACAACATTCTTTATTTGAAGGTCTTCACCAATATATCTCTCTCAAATATTATTTTCATAATTTCACTACCAATCTAGAGGTAAATAATTAAGAAGATACTAATATCACTCTTGATGCTACTAAAACTAAATTAATTCTTGAATAAATACTTGAAGTTACCATTGATTTACATGAAGACACCTAGACACTTCACTTTGATGGTGCCAAATGCCTCTAAGGAGTTGTGGCAGGATGTATTCAAACAATTCCACATGGTAAGATCACACCTTTAGCATTCATATTAACTTTTGATGTCATTAATAACATGTTTGAATATGAATCTCTAATATTAGGCATGAAAGCTACCATCGACTTAGATATCCCATATCAACACGCCTTGGGTGACTCAACTTATTTGTCACTAGGTTAATGGTGATTATCAATGTAAAAAAGAAAATTTAATTACATATCATCAAATGACTACTACAATTTCCAAAGAGTTTACTTCTTTTATCATTGAGCCAATTCCAAGAGATCAAAACATTGTAGCTGATTCTCTTGCTTCATCAACATCTTTATTTCACCCTCATCAAGTACTTCATGATTTCTAATTTATTATCCATAAAAAAATCAATTTCTTTTATAAAACCAAATAATTCACTAATATTTCACATTAAGGCTATCACTATTTGACAAATCCCATGGTATATAAACATAATTTAATTTCTTGAACATCAAAGTTACCCTCTAAACATAGATTCCTTTGAAAAGACTTGAATATGTAAAAAAGATTTCAATTATGTCTTTCGATATAACACCCTCTATTAACTTAATGCAGAAGGAACCCTACTATGTTGTGTAATGCTAGAATAGGTTCCTACTCTCCTAGAATAATCACATGTAATCATTTATGGTGGTCAATATAGCGAACATGCTACAGCCTGTAAATACTTATGTATGGTGTACTTTTGGCCAAATCTAGAAAAATATGCTATTACTTTTTATAAAAAGTGTAATCCTTGTTAAATCCATGATGAACTAATAAACTCACCACTTTCTAAGATCCAAATAGTGGAATCTCCTTGACCATTCTCTATGTGGGGATTAGACCTCATTAGAAAATTACCTTGATCACAAGATGGACATGTATTTATCATTGCTGCTATTGAATATTTTACCAAATGGGTAGAAGCCATACCTCTTATTAATGTTATGAGAACCACCATTTAAAAATTTATCCTTAACCAAATCATTTTCCATTTTGGAGTTACCCATACCATCATCTCTAACAATGGTGGATATTTAAAAAACAAAGGCATGAAATAATTATTTGCTAAATTAAAAAATTCTCACAAATTTTCCACATCTTACCATCCTCACTATAATAGAAAATAAGAGGATACTATCAAAATTATAAACAAAATATTACAAAAGACTATTAAAAAAAATCATACTGATTGGCACCTTCACCTATATCCCGCACTTTGGGCTTATCATACCAACATACATACTACCATTGGGGTAACACCATTCTGAATCAATATTCCCATTAGAATTTGAACTCCCATTTTTTTTTATATTTCTTCATGGTATAATTCTTGATGAATAATTACGTGAAGTTTATCTTCATGCATAGACTTTCTTAATGAATACCACTTTTCTAATTTATAAAATAACCACCAATATAAGGCTCACATTGCTAAATACCATAATAAAAAGGTCAAAATCTAAACATTTAATGTTGGTGACTTAGTCCTCAAATTAGATTATACACATGACAAAGAAAGAAAATATGCCCAAAAATGGTGGGGCCCTTACTTATTAAAAGACATCCTTGGTCCTAGTACTTATCATCTACAAACTAATGAAGACCATGTTTTCAAAGAACCGACCAATGTGCAGTTTTTAAAGAACTATTTTGCTTAAATATCTCCCTTATTTTCATAATTCTATATATTTTACATACTAACACTTCTTGTAGGACCTCTCTAACAATCTCTCCTCTTCAACCATCTATTCTATACACAAGCCTTAGTCCTCTCTATCGGTCCTTTGGTTTTTATTTATTAATTTAATTTAATTTAATTCATGAGTTGTATTGCAATACCTTAGATAGGATCTAGTTTTCCTACCGAATGTCTTTTCTTTCATACATCCATTTTTAACCTTTTCTCTTGGTCATAAGTCTTATTTTACAACATTTTATGTTATTTATCTTCATTCTTTTGTGATTTATAGTGTAAGACCATGGATAGGGCCCAACATTCCTCAAAAATACCATTTTTATATTTTTCACCTACTTAGGTTTATGTTTTATGAGTTGCATTGTAAGATCATAAATAAGACCAAGATCTCCTTTATATATATATATATATATATATATATATATATATATATATTCTTTCAACCTATTTTTACAAAATGAGTGTTATTTTTAAAATGTTAAGAAATGGTTAAAATTTTGTGATTCCATATTCTCAACCTTGGTTTTTGTTTCTTTTATGGATAAAAATTGGACAAAAAACTATGTTATCATGTTTCCCTACACTTACATACATTAATATGATAAGGAATCATACTCTCTTATCATTGTATCCCTTCACATTGCCACATTTTTTACAATTTGAAGTAGCTCAAATCATTTAATTTTTGTTTCCTTTTGTCGCCCTTCCTTTCATTTCACTTTGGACAAAATAATGTCGAAGTCAAGATAACACTGTTATTTAACATGAATAAACAAGACTCTTAGACACCATGCTATCTAAGTATTATTTTTTAGGTACCAAGTTCAATGTCTTCAAATGGTAGTCACTTTTAGCACCAATGTTTGATTCTTTGAATCCATATGGAGGAGGAATATAAAATTCCATCAAAAATTTAAAATCCAAATAATTCAAATAAAAATAAATGATCAAAAGGCAATATAAATATCTAAAAGTCAAAATCACACAAAAATACATGAGCCATAGCACATATCCTATTCCTAATCAAATATCAAACTTCACATTTGGCCTCATACTAGAGTTGAGGTCTATTGGGGTGCAATAGGGCAATAGATTAGAATAGGGGAATTCAAAATTACTTTTTCATGTAAGTACCCAATATTCATAGTAGATCGATGACTCTATAAGGGGTCCTAAGGAATGGGGGAAGGTAGGTCCATTTTACTTTTCAAGCATATAGCCTTCATGGGATGATATTTATACCTCATTATATAACTTAAGATTTGTGTGGTTAATAAAAGTTATTAAGAGTCCTTAATTCTGAAAGTCCTCATGTTTGAAAAAAAATAATTTTAGTGTCTTGACTTCAATAAAGAGTTTCTCTACCTTGATTTTTCTACATCCCGCCCACCACCCATTTCATTCCCCCCTTGAGAGGTAAGTTTCATTCTATATATTTTTCCCCACTTCTATATTTCTTATTATTCACATCTCAAAACATGCTAACATCACTTTGTTTTAGTTTCATATATCTTACAAACAAAATAGTGTGATTGAGTGACTATGTATTATTTTCTTTTCACCATTTCTTTACATTTATATAATTTTTTTGGTTTTATTTGAAAAAATTAACATTTGTTATCATTCTTTTTTTGGTACAACTTCTATTTTTGTACTTTTTTCCATTGCTAAGTGAGTTTGTATTGTTACTTCTCACTCATCAATGTTGTTTTTATTTCACACACTTTTTCCATTGATGATTGAGTTTGGATCATTACTTCTTACTCATAAATGTTATTTTACTTTATGTTTCTTTTCCATCTCTGTGTAAAATTTGGTTTGTTACTCCTTTAAACATTGATTTTAGACTTATCATATCACTCTTACATGTCTTTGGTTTGATCTATTTTTTCACTTTTTTACCCAAAGAATATTTTTTTTGAGTTTTTGGGTCACTTAATAGCCTTGGATTTTTGGTTACCTGATTTACTCTAACTTTGGCTTGGTAATTTTGGTTCTAACTTAGCATTTATCAACCTAGCTTACCAAATTTTGAAGTACACCATGCCTACACATTCTAATTATTGTGACTTCATTGCATTTGTTTGTCTTTGCTCTTTAGTTTTGTATCCTTAGGGTTTATCCAAAATAGTCTATGTTCCCTCCATGATAAAAAATACACATATAATAAACAACCATTCAAAGATAAAGGTAAGTCAAGGTATGTATACATTACTTATTTAATTTAGTAATTTCCTTATTTATTATGCAGTTTATGCTTATACTATAATTTATTTAGCTCAAAATTATTTGTTACTATGTCTTTCCCTAAAGCACCATCCCATTTTACAACTTCATGACACATGATGAGATTTGAGTGGGGCATATGGCAGACCTTTGGTGTTTTTCAAGATTTTTCTTCCCTATACTTCCACCTAAAACCAATATAAACTCATCATAAATGTTTCCCTAAGCTTTGGTACCTCCATTACATGCTTCTCTAATTAGTTCATGACCTAAAATATCCCCTACCTAAGTAAAACCTATTTCTACCAATTTTTGAATGTAATCAAATGGGTTAACCTAGTTCTAGGAATAATGCATGTTACAGGACTGAGTCAACCTAGGTTGTCTTAATTTGTGACCTAATATCTATATTTTTTAACTAAATAAGTCAACCAGGCCAACTACATCAGTTAAAATTCTAGAAGGGCTTAGAGTCAAATCATGATATATATACACATCTTTCACCCCATTTCCAATAGAGATAATAATTCATTTATGTTTCTTTATCTAATTTTTTTTCATTCTACTTGGGGATTCATTACTTAGGTTTTCATGCTTCTAAGAGGAGAACCTTTATCTTGTGAAAGATTGAGATTCACTAGGAGGTCCTTGACTAGACTATAGTATATTGTCTATCCTTAGTTTCTTCAACAATACACAACAACCTCTTGAAAATCACTATTATCCAAGGGAGAGGTTTAGGCTTGATAGGTTCATAGTCAATTTAAATATTCCTAACTCTTCCTCTTCTATTTTAGTATATAGAATTGTATGAATATTGGATAATCAATATATTATCTATCCTTTTTTAGGATTACCTATAATTTGACTTGAGTAGATTTTTCATTTACATTTTTATTGTTTGTGTGTATCCCCCATTTATGCCATAAGCTTTAGTGAGCAATAGATTAAATTTACTTTATTATTTCATTTATTATCAAGACCTAGATCCTCTCTAACTATATTAAATGATAAGAGATCTCTTAGGTAGGTTTAGCAGATCCATATAGGTCATGATCCTGATTATCTAAGTATTATTAGTGGTATAGTTAGCTAATTTAACTTCTCTAAGTTGGGATTGATTTATAGATCAAATTCACTTTCACTTACATATAGTTATTACCTAAATATTATCAATTTTTATATTCATGAGAAGTTCATTAATGGGCTAGATATTATGTATTATATAATCCATATTAGGATGAACAAATAAGGTCATGCATGCCCTTTACCATCTAGTGGTAACAAAAGGAAACTTAGATTGGGTATTGTAATAGTAGGACTAAATGAATGTTTGGATTGGTCATTGTTAAATTTAGCCTTATTAGTGTTCTTAGATTTGATGTATTTTTTTATACAGCTCATCCAAATAAGATACATTATCCATGTAGAATAATATGATATGAGTGTCTTCATAAATTGTGTTAACCAATAATTTTCATTAAAATGGCTATGATTAATGTGTATTATTAATGGAAGGCTAGGGCTAAAGGCTAAAATATTATTTTTGGTTAGAAATTATAAATTAGATTTGAAACCCTAGGATAAAAAATCTATAAAATATTTTATGTATGGAAATAAAAATCAAATTTGATACCTTAGGACAAAAAATTTAAAACCTTGAAAAGATGGTTTGATTAATGAATGGGTCCACCACTAAGTTTTACCCTAATTTATATATTATAGAATTAGTACTAACCCTAATAAGATAAAAACTAGTAGAATAATTTAGATATTAAGATATGGCATTCAAGCATACATCTAAATTTAAATTCCTAAAATTGATTGTAATGTTTTGATGAGTTATATATAGTAAATATTGTATGTACAAAAAAAGGATGAGTATTTATATTTATTGTTTGAATATATGAATGTGACTATATTATAGAAGTGAAAATAAAATAAGATAAGGCATGTGATTTTTTTAGTTTAGGAATTGTATCTCTATCTATGTAGTGTGAATTCCACTAGATCTTGCCCATACCATCAATTGATATTAACCTATGTTAGTTGGTACTAACCCATAAAAAAATGTGGGACTATGACCATGTGGTCACCTTCACCTATATTGGTATCCTCTATGTATACAATCCCAAATGTTGATTATGTGTGTAACTCTAAAAGTTAGTCTCATTTGACTTAAAACCCTAACTATGTTTGTGTAGACTATAAACTTGTAAAATTTGGGAAAGTGTAATGGGTTGAGCTAACCCAAATCACCCCTTTTTGATGATTAACCATTGTATACATATCTAATACTCCAAAGAGGTAAATCAAGCCACACAAAGTTCTCTGACATAATTTGATTATGTAATTATGATTCTTTTCTATATGTATCTAGCTAACGATTTGGATTTTATTCTTGATAATGTTTATTTTAATTGGATTTAGTATGCTTCAGACTTAGATTGAAATTTATCTTAGTGATATATTTAAAATTTTCTAAGAATAGGTAAAATTTTATCAATGTGTAGTAGTACTTGTTAGGTTGTGGAGCTAAAATCTTCACTGATGCAAATGGAGGAGGAAGCTGAGTTGCAGAGCAACCGACATTGGTCTGATCAACTGACATCAGTCATCTTTAGTGTTCATAGTAATTGATGTCAGTTAGGGGTCAGTCAACATCGATCAGATAAGAACCGACATCGGCAGCCTATGTGTGCATGAATTTGCATGCATCTCCAGAACTGGTCTATTTTTGGATGGACAGTTTGTTTGCATGTAAAAGACTAATTTAAGTTTTGAGTCTGCATTTCTAATTATTGTAATTAGGAAGTCTAATTATTGTTTGCATGGGATATATATAATAGACTCATGGGGATATATTGTAATTTGGAGAATCACAAGGGTTCTGTAGAATCAAAAGGATTCTTCCCAAGTGTAAGATCTAGGTCGACAGGTGTGCAAGACCAGGTTGATCTGTAAGTGTGCAAGATCAGGCTAGATCTACATGGTGTGTAAGATTAGTTGATCTGCTTGGCAAGCAAGATCAAGTAAGATCTACATGGGTAAGTAAGGTCAGTTGATTTGCAGGTGTGTGTGTGTGTAAGGTCAAAGGAGATCTACGTGGCAGCAAGGTCAAAGGAGATCTACAACACAACAAGGTGAAAGATTAGGTGAGATCTACTTGGAGTACATTGAGTACTTGGTGGACTGGGAGTGGGCAACAATAGTGAGAACTAGTTGTCACTTATTGGTGGTACTGGCAATATTGTTACTGACTGGTTGAGTGAATAACAACTCTATGTTTGAGTTGTTTGTTGTGACTGTAATTGAGAGAGTGAACTCTTGAGGGAAGATTACTGGTATGCCCAAGGTGTGGGAAGCCTCAGAGGTGTGGGAAGAAGAGTGTGGCACTTCTTCATTGTATTTCCTTCTGGAAGAGTATTAATATAATTGTATATTGTCTCTCATATTCTATGCTATTTCTGAATTCTAGTTACTTATTCATTTTGGTTTAATTCTGTGTTTAGTTGCTTATACAAGGTAATCATGTGTGCTCTTAAGAGTTGTTAGATCCTGACAAGTGGTATCAGAGTAAGGTTAGGTACAGTAACAGGTGGTTAAAGCGTGTTAAGTGTTTGTTGATTACAGGTCACTCTTAGGGGTTTCTGATTGAGTGGGAGTATAGCAATGGTAGAAGAAAGTACACTAAGAATGGAGGAGTTCAATAGCAAGAATAATCAATTACTAAATTATGGAAAGAAAGGGTAGGTAAAGAAAGATTGCTGGTTGGTAGAAGATCAGCATGAAAGAAATGAAGAAGCAGATGTTGTAGGTATTGTTGCACATGATTCTCTTGTATGTTCCTTGGATAAAGTAGAATCTTGTTTTTTAGATTCTGTTGCCTTTTTCCATGCAACCCCAAATAGGGTTGGTGAGCCTTGTCAAATTGTTGGCAAAGGTGAAGTGTGGCTAAAATTGTAGATGAGCAACACATGGGTGTTGAAGGATGTCATGCAGGTCCCAGTCTTAAAGAGGAGTCTAATTTTAAGAAAGTTGGGTGATGAGGGATGCACAGTA
The DNA here is from genome assembly GCA_037957365.1 of Torreya grandis. NCBI lineage: Eukaryota > Viridiplantae > Streptophyta > Pinopsida > Cupressales > Taxaceae > Torreya > Torreya grandis. The sequence goes on from JARHVA010000309.1 coordinate 4,788,313, forward strand.
ACTCTCACAGTGGATGCACTTGAATTAGCATGTGGTAAGAAAGTAGGTACTCTTTATCTATCTACTTGCATTATTGATTCTCCTTTTGTTGCAAAGATGTGGCTTTGTAGGCTTGGTCACATGAGTGAGAAGGGGATGCATGTTCTTAAGAGGAAGTCTGATGTCTTTGACAAGCTTAAGAACTAAAAAGCCTTAGTTTTCTTGGAGGAGATGACGGACAGAGATCAGCTCAAGGGGCTAGATAATTCTGAGCAGAGCAAGGTTGATTTGGACAGGGTTTTGATCCAAAGTGTGCTCACGGGGAAAAGTCATCACTCACAGGAAAACACAGTTACCGGTGTCAATCAGGGAACCAACGTCAATTAGATAGGTATCGACGTCAGTCATGTGCAGACTGAGGTCAATGGTGTTGGGTAGGTGGACATCAACGTTAGTCAGGGAACTGATGTCGATAGTTAAGTCGATCACATGGAACTGATGTCAGTCAAGTGCAGACTGAGGGGTAATCAACATCGGTCACTGGAATGGATTTTGGGAGGACAACAAGCTGTCAAGGAGTCTCAAACACCCATATGGAGGACTGAAAGGGTAAGTAAGCCTCAAATTTGTTATTCCTCTTCTTTACACTACTTGTTGCTCACTGATGGTCAAGAACCAGGAAGTCTTAAAGAGGTAATGCAGGTAGAATCTAGGAAATAGTGGGAGCATGGCATGAACGAGGAATTTGATTCCTTAGAAGAGAACCAAATGGGAGATTTGGTAGAGTTGCTAGTTGGGATGAAAGCACTAAAAGATGAATGGATTCCTAGGTTAAAGAATAGAGTGAATGGATAGGTGAGATGGAAGGCCAGGTCATATGGTCTTGTGCAAGCTCCAAGACAGTGGTACAGGTTTGACAGGTGGATGACAAAGCATGGCTTTAATCAATGTCATTGTAACCATTGTGTTTACCAAGTTGGATGATGGTTGCGATGTTATCCTGTTACTATATGTAGTGTGTATGCTTGTTGTAGGGTCACACATGTAAGGTTTTTCTGAGCTAAAGGTAAAGGTAGCTCAGATGTGTGCCAGGAAAGATTCAGGAGCAGAAATCCTTGGCATGAGTTTTTTTAGAGATAGGGAAGATCACAAGTTGACTTTGTCTCCAAATGATTGTGTGAATAAGGTAGTGGCAAGGTTCAAGATGCAGGATGCAGAACCGGTATACACACCTATGGATGGACAGTTCACAAAATAGTGTCCCCAATCACATGATGAGGTTAAGTACATGTGTACTAGACCTGAGTTTGCCCAATTAGTGGGAGCTGTCAGCAAGTTTGGAGCCAATCTGGGAAAGAAGCACTGGAAAGTAGTTCAATGGATTCTTAAGTATATGAGAGGGACCAATAGCAAGTATACATGCTATGTAGGGTCAACTTCTTTTCTACATGGGTTTGTAGATGCAGATATGGTAGGTTACTTGGATGATAGGAGTAACACCACAGGTTATGTGGTGGTTGGTCTTCAAGATTGATCTTGAAGAGGGATACAAGCTAGAAAACAAAATTAGATGATGTACAGGTATAGGTATAGGTGCAGCTATTTATCTCCAAGTGGGAGATTATTAGGTTGTGGAGCTAAAAGCTTCACTGATGTAAATGGAGGAGGAAGCTGAGTTGCAAAGCAACTTACATCGATCTGATCAGATTGATGTCGGTCATCTTCAATGTTCATAGTAACTGACATCGGTTAGGGGTCGGCCAACATCGATCAGATAGGAATTGACGTCGGTAGCCTGTGTGTGCATGCATCTCTAGAACTGGTCTATTTTTGGATGGATAGTTTATTTGCATGTAAAAGACTAATTTAAGTCTTGAGTCTGCATTTCTAATTATTGTAATTAAGAAGTCTAATTATTGTTTGCATGGGATCTATATAATAGACTCATGGGGCTATCTTGTAATTTGGAGAATCACAAGGGTTCTATAGAATCAGAAGGATTCTTCCTGAGTGTAAGATCTAGGTCGGTAGGTGTGCAAGACTAGGTTGATCTACAGGTGTGCAAGATCAGGCTAGATCTACATGGTGTGTAAGATTAGTTGATCTGCTTGGCAAGCAAGATCAGGTAAGATCTACATGGATAAGTAAGGTCGATTGATCTATAGGTGTGTGTGTGTGTGTGCAAGGTCAAAGGAGATCTATGTGGTAGTAAGGTCAAAGGAGATCTGCAACACAACAAGGTGCAAGATTAGGTGAGATCTACTTAGAGTACGTTGAGTACTTGGTGGATTGGAAGTGGGCAACAATGGTGACAACTAGTTATCACTTATTGGTGGTAATGGTAGTATTGTTACTGACTAGTTGAGTGAACAACAACTCTGTGTTTGAGTTATTTATTGTGACTGTAATTGAGAGAGTGAACTCTTGGGGGAAGATTACTGGTATGCCCAAGGTGTGGGAAGCCTCAAAGGTGTGGGAAGAAGAGTGTGGCACTTCATTGTATTTCCTTCTAGATGAGTATTAATAAAATTATGTATTGTCTCTCATATTCTGTGTTGTTTTTGAATTCTAGTTACTTATTCATTCTGGTTTAATTCCGTGTTTAGTTGCTTATACAAGGTAATCATGTGTGCTCTTAGGAGCTGTTAGATCCTGACAATACTTATATGTGTGCCAAATAAGTGTCATGTCCCTTTTGAATGAGACCTTGATTTTTTTATTTATGAGCCCAATCAGATAATTTAGCATGCCAACATGATGTAGAGAATATAGCAAGCCTATCTCACTCTACACTTTTCCTAACAATGCACTTCTTTAACAACAATGGATTACACTTCTTGTTAAGGGTTTCTAGTACATTTCTCATGCAAGAACTGAGGTTCATTTATTGGGATTATGGTTTATTTGGTCTTGATTATAATTATATATGTTTCATTAATCCTCTATTTTCAATACACAACTCTTCCAACACTTACCAACACCTTACACACTCCTTTACACATTTCTATTAACTTACCAATAGTCTTTATAGCCCTATTTTTGGACTTATTGGACTTGTATGGCCATGTACCTTTTTGAATTTGAAACCTGACACTTTAATCACATACCCTATATCAATAAATATCTTTACATGAAATTTTAAGTCCTAATTCTTTATTTTGACCAACTTTCAACCTCACTTTCTACCTCGATTTAGGCCTATTAGGCCTGTTTTGGGCTAGCTCACCAACAATCTTCTCTATACATACAAAAACATATAGAAAAATAAAAATAAGGTTAAAATATCTTCATAAAAATTATTCCTAATATTTTCAAAAAAAATCTCTAACTTTCATCAGTGGAATCTCCCAATAACTACAGAGCCCTAGGCTAGGGCTTTTCTTGTCTCAGTCTGACCTGAGAGCACTTAAAAATACATTATGGGTGTTTTAAAGGGTTTAAAGGAACTAATCTAGGTCTGAAAGGTCTATCTCATCCTTATACACATTTCTCAATCCTTGGATTTATCATACTAATCCACTATCATAACTATTTACATCAAACTACTCTTGACTATGTCAACAAAAAAAATCTATAGGTTTGGTTAAGGTTTGTAAGATTATATCACATTTTTATCACTATAAAGGTTAAAACACCATAAAAATGTCTCTCATTCACTTATGAAAATGTTATACAACACTTTCCACTTAATTCTTGACTCTTGTCTTTTCAATAAATCAAAACATAGTCCTTTTTCACATTATGGAATTACAAGAAATAGGGGTTTCTTCCTATCTCTCTGAGTTTCATATGTTTTCCATAATGATTATTGAAAATTAAAATCTCAAACCACTTTTAGGGTCTAAAATAACATATATAATCAATATTCCACTTCAATTTATGCATAACAACAAAGCACACAGTCTATGGTCAAAACAATCATCACATAACAGATGATTATAAAATTGTTTGTAAATGTGTCTAAACACTAATTGAATTAATTGATATTCCTTCCACTCATAAAATTAAGAACACATTCAATAAATTTCAATAATCATTTAGAAAAGTTAACTAAATACCTTTAAGGAAAATAATTTCATTTCCATTCTTTCATAAACAAACACTTACAGGAAACTTTTCTACAGGTTCTTGAATATGATTTTTTTTTAACATTCCTTGGAGCTAACCTCCTCACAAAAAACAAATATGTATTAAATAAAACATTGAAACCAATATCATTCTTATTATTACATCATTAAAACTCATACCAATATCAATAACAATAAATGACCTCAGCAAGGTTTGTGTATTTTCAATCTTTCAAAATAGGGGTTTTCATACTCAAACTCCCTTTCATGCCAAAACTTGAAAATAATTTTTCCATACTTCACACTTTTAATGGACTGTCACACAATAAATAACCCAAAAATGACTCTATGACTCCTATTAAGAGACATAGCTGAATCTTGTCAACTTTCCCTTCGAATGGTCATTGAGTTACATGGCATGTTTTATGTCTTTTACACATGATGACCATTGTATGACCTTAACTATATGTTATAGAACATTTCAAGGACCTATTATAATGACAAAACACTTAGTAATGTTTTACAAATATTTACACCTTCATACATGCACAAAAGCCCCTAGATGATTTTTTGATACATTCAAATTTCCAAATGGTGATTTTGGTAGGAAAATGAATAATTTAAATTATATGCCTCTTTGAAAAATATATAATCCAAAAATAGACTTATGATGACCTATATAACCTATAAAACACCTATTATACCATCTAAAGACAAAAATGGATCAAACTTGGGGTCCTTATAGGATGCCCCTGCATCACACCAACACACTAGGAAAAATGGCCAACTCTATGTAAAGGTTTAATTTTAAAATGTAAATATTTTGGGAGTGGATTAGTACCTACTATATCATGTTAGTATTAGCTATCTATATTGACTAAATTTAGAGAATTTGACCTATGTACATGTAGACTAAATTGAAGGTCTAGATATGTCTATCTAGGATATTAAATATATTTGAAATAGATAGTGAGGTTCTTGTACATGTGTAATAAAAAAATAGAAGGGTCAAACTCATAAGATAACATGTAAGTGTGAAAGAATGGAATATGAGCTCCTTGTTTGTGTTTTCAAGTCATTCATTGTAAATGTGTCTCAAACTTATCATTGTCAAGTACCAAATAATATATTGTAGTATCTAAGCCCTAATACTTTGGATGGAGTCATTCATATCATAATTTTTTTTGTCTTACATTTGGAATTAAAATTTATGTGAATAGTAAAATACATTATATTAAATTCAAGAATATAGATGTCCACTCAAATTTTAGGGGTGAGTGCCCAATACCTTCATAAATTATTGAGAGTATGGAGGAAACTATGAGGAATGAGACTATTATATCTTGTACTTTTTTTACTAGAAAATATGTGATGGATTTTTTTTATGTTTGGGAGAGTCCTTCATGATAAAAGGTTTGAAATAATTAATCGAATAGATGGATGCTACTACCAACTAGACCAATAATTAGGAAGGCACAATCACATCTAGTTTTATCAATGGTCTAGCTCATATGGTTTTTTCATATTTATTTCAACATATTTGAGGAGTGGATTGGTTTAAAATTTTGATTCTCTCCACTTTAGTATCTAAATGTTGATTGGAAATTATATTGTTATATCAATGAGGAGGAAGAATAAGAGAAGTGGAAGGAGGTGGATAAAAATAAGGGCTTACTTTCCCCTCACGATACTCCAAAAATATATCCCTTTAACTTTAGGTGTGTTTTGCAGGAAATTTTGATTAACTACATTACGCCTAATCAGACCTTGCCTTAGAAATTTTTTGAGGCTTTGCCTTGTTTAGGTAGAGATTGGTTTTACCCTGTAGATATTTTATTATAACATTTTATATAGAAGTATTCAAGTTAGATATCAGGAAATTTTGATGAGTTATATTTTATAAGGTTTCAAGTTTTCATACTATGAATATTTTTTTATTGAAATAAATGCAAAAGTATATAAATTTTTTAGTGTTCAAAAGAATACCTGAAATAAGTATATTATTGGCAACAATTGAAAACTATCAAAAATTAATAACAATACATAAAATATTGTCGGCAACAATCATATGTCATCAAAAATAGTCATAACATGGAACAAAATTTACATTAAAACATCATATAGTCTATTCCAGATAGGAATCACCACAATAAAAACATATGAACTATCATGTAGAATAAGATTTAAGTTTATATATACCATGTGGTAATTCTTTACTTTTTGTTTGGAAGGACCATAATAGTCAAAATCAAGGATCTTTACTCTTTTAGTTGAGGACTTTTTGTGGGAATGGTTGTAGCTGTTGGTGTCCTTTTTGTTTGGAGGCTAATTAATTTTATATTTTTATATATAATATATTAAATATTATAAATCCTATGGCTATGTAATATATGGTAAATATAACATTTGGGGACTAATGTGATTGTTTAATATAGTTGGTATCATCTTTTTTATGTGATGGATTATACATTTGGATAAGGTTTTTTAATAAAAGATTTTTAAGAATATTTTTTAATTTTTTTTTATATGAATCAAAATGGTGAAGGACCACATAACCCTTTTTTATCAATAAAAAAATTACAACATATCATTACTTATACTCAATAATAAGAAAAAATGATTATGGGAAGTGTTGGTGAGGAAAAATGTTCTACCATACCACTAACATTGATATAAAATAGTGTTTTATTAGTGTCTTATAACATATAATGTGTAACATAAATTCCAACATAATTATATGGAGTATCATTTTTATATTGAATATAAGAGCTCTAGAGAATGTGAAATATCATATAGAAATGTGGTATAATGCAAAACTCAATAGGTTTGTGCATCTTCTTGTGGTGATGACATAAGTGAGGTGAAATAAATGTGATCCATAATAGAAATGTGATTCTAATAAATTAGTATGCCCTAATTCATGTGTCAAACATACTCAAGGTGAGTGTGAAGGGTATGATGCCCCCAAAATGTAAAATGAGAAACATCTATAAAATAAAGGATAATAATGTATCCTCACCATTTCATGAAATTAAGGTGATGGAAATTTTATGAATTTCTTGTGAGTATCATGCCATTATGGGTGATAAAGGTGTCATGTTAGGATAAATCAATGGTAAGATAGTCCATATATAATAAATTATCCTTACAAGGATGTGTGTTAATAAATGTGCCCCTTAAAAATGAGAAATATGGAAATATCAAGTTCTAATATCCATCATAGTTTTTGTTAATATCCATAGTAAAAAAAAATTGATGTGTGATAATTTAGTATATAATCACTAAAGTGCAAATACAAAGTAATAAATAACCTTAAAAAATCCAATAAATGCCTCAAAAGTAGAAAAACTAGTCATGATATCTTGAAAATGTCAATAGCCATAATAAAGGAATGTTGTATTTGAAAATAGGTTAAAATGAGTAAAATTCTGTTTATATAATGTGTCATATGTTAAATATAGTAATTTTATGTAAGGTATATAAACTTATTGATTTTAAAGTTTTGAAATTATTTACATTTACAAAATTTAGATTTTAGTGATTTTTTTTTAATCCATAAACATATGGTGGAGAGACAAGAGACCATCCCATATCAAATGGATCATGTATGGGACCAGGGCTTTGTCAGGATGAATGTAGAAGAGTTTTGCACCATTTTTGGCTATTTTTGTTAAATTTTACATAAAAATTAATTTTTTAAAGTTATTTTATTTGAAATTCTAGATGTTTTGGCTTAGTTTAAGTTCCAATTATTCCTACCTTTGATAGATGATTATTATATTATACTAATGATTCTACCCTAGAATCTTCTAAGATTAACCAATGGCATACTAATTTCAACTATTGACTCACGATTTCAATAGCCATAATAAAGGAATGTTGTATTTGAAAATAGGTTAAAATGAGTAAAATTCTGTTTACATAATGTGTCATATGTTAAATATAGTAATTTTACGTAAGGTATATAAACTTATTGATTTTAAAGTTTTGAAATTATTTACATTTACAAAATTTGGATTTTAGTGATTTTTTTTTAATCCATAAACATATGGTGGAGAGACAAGAGACCATCCCATATCAAATGGATCATGTATGGGACCAGGGCTTTGTCAGGATGAATGTAGAAGAGTTTTGCACCATTTTTGGCTATTTTTGTTAAATTTTACATAAAAATTAATTTTTTAAAGTTATTTTATTTGAAATTCTAGATGTTTTGGCTTAGTTTAAGTTCCAATTATTCCTACCTTTGATAGATGATTATTATATTATACTGATGATTCTACCCTAGAATCTTCTAAGATTAACCAATGGCATACTAATTTCAACTATTGACTCACGATTTCAACCCATAATACACTAAGTTCGACCCTAAAAATATTGTTTAATTTCTTTAAACATACTTATATTTATTTTTATTTATAAATTTATTTATGAATACACATGCTTGAATGTGGTTTCAACTTTATATACATATTCAAGAGTGGAAATTAATCAATCTCAGGGCACTATTTTGGAGCTTAGTCTTAGTCCATAGGAGCATGATCATGTAGATGTTTTTGGGTTAGGCCATGTCAGCTATTAGATATTTATTGTATATTTTTAAAAAAATTTATTCCTTAGTTCTATATATCCATGTATAAAAATTGTGTTCCTTATATGTATTTTAGGCCCAAATGGGTGGTTTAATTTACACTATCATGGGTGGTTTCATAACCCATGTTTTATGGGAACTATTATAGGAGTTTTCTTAATCTATGGTTTTGGTACCGTTGTATGGTAATAATGCTTAGGCACTTATTTATTGATATTATTATATATAATCACACATGCATTAAGATAAGTAATGATTTTTGAAGTAAGTTATTGTAATTTAAAACTGTTGCATAAATGAAATAAATAAGAAGCTTATTATGTTATTTTTTTCTTAAAAAGTTTTTTGTGGATGAAATATTTTATATTTTGTGTAATATTATGTGTATGTCATTTTTCATGTTCTAGTTTTATCTAAATAAATCCATTAATATTGTTTATCTTATATTATTTTATTGACTAATTTCTTTTTATCTTATATGACATCTAGGTTTTAGCTTTGTGTTAAAAGTTAAAGTTTATTTTACATATGATAAACTATTTATGTATTGGCATCTCTATGAATGATGATCTTTGAGTGAATTAAAATTACTAGAACTGAAAGTTATATATCCACACATTTAATGGATAAAAATTTGAGTTATGGAAGCTTAATATAGAATATATTCTTATGGAAATAGATTATTTGGTTGTTATGTTTAGAAATGTACCTATGAGCATGAAGGTAGAAGCTTAGGACAAGAATGAAAGGAAGGCAAAGATTCTAATCAGATTATGTCTATAAAATTTGATTTTTTTTAATGTATCAACAAATATAACTGATCATGAACTAGGTAAAATTTGGGGATTTTTTATCAAACAAATTATTTAGTGAACAAATTATTTCTGTGATTAACTTAGTGTATTCATTGAGAATGAATGGTGGTAATTATATGGAAAAATATATGAACATATTTAATATCATGCTAGGTTAGTTACTTTATTTTTAAATTAAAATGGACACTAAAGAGGATTTTATTACTCTACTTTTATTAATCTAACTCTTAGGATAATCTAGTTATGGCTACTACTAGTACTACATTAAAATTTAAAAAAATCAAGATGTAGTAGTAGCTTTATTTTTAGAATAAATGAGGCACAAATTTGTTGAGAATTATCAAACAAAAAATGATTTATTTTTGATAGGTCATTCCCAAGGCAAAAATAAAAAGAGGTCAATATAATCAAATTCTAGAGGTGAATCTAAGATTACAACAAAATATAAGAGGAAATTATGGAACTATGGTAAAACAAGGCATTTTAAGGAATACAGATCTAAAAAGGTATAAAATGATAAGTCATCTTAATATTTCCCTTTTATAAATACAACTATATCTAGTGAAGACTATGGGGATCTATTATTAGAAGCCTAAATCTTGCATTCATACCATGATGCATGGTTGATTGACTCATGTACCTATTTTCATATGAATTCCCATAGGGAGTGGTTCTCTAAATATGAAAAGATCAATGGGGGTGATGTATTTTTATGAGAAAACTTAAATGATAAGATCATAGTTTGAGGAACCATAAATTTCATGTTCAAATATAGAAGGATTAAAAGTCTCTCTAGTATTCTACACATTCAAAGTTTGGTTATAAACCTAATTTTTATAAGAAATATGAATGAATTAGGTGTGTAGGTAGTATCTAATAAAGATAGTTTAAAGATGTATCTTAGGGAAATGGTATTGGAAAGAGTATTAGGAATTATTCCAAAGTCTTAACATTAAGTTAGGTTGTTAGGTTAATAATAGATGTTAAGTAAATAATAAATATAAAGGGACATGCATCTTTTATAAAGACACTCCTTTTAATAATATTTTATTTACTAGTTTGATTTATGTTTGAGTTAATAATCACAACTACTTTTTGGGTTGCATTCCCATGAGAAGTGGTTATTAGGTTAGTTGCTTTTATCAACCATAGTTAAAAGCTATAAATTCGTGTTTTTATATGTCAAAGGGTTAATAAGATATATACACCTTTTCATGTATTTATTTTATCTTGATTAATAAAATGCTTGTGGACCCACCTTAGTGGGTACAAGATTTACCTTCAGTAATTCTACTTATTTAATTCAATTATTAGGGTTCTATCAGTGGTATCAGAGCATGGTTAAGCATGGTAAAATGAGGCATGATTATCGGGGGGTGATTTTTATTCATGGGATATGGAATATTCACATTAAATCAAATTGTAAATATATGGTATGTTCTTTGGTTAAATTTTTGGTGTGAAAACATTTGAAATATTGTTCAAATGTCAATGTTTTCAAATAAATCTTTTTACAAGCCTATGATTAGTGAAAATAATACATTGAAAAGTTAATATTATTAAGAAAATATTATTTTTCATGGCTATATGCTTGTAAAAGTCTGAATTTACTCCTTTAAAGCTTCAAAAATCCTTGAGGGTGATTGTTTGCATCCAAAACCAGCTTTTTTTTCCTAAAGAGTCAAATTTTCTTATTAGTACAACCTTTTTTGGCTTGAAAAACACTTGTTCATGAGTATTAAATCCTCTATTTATATGTTCCATCATCTGATAATTTTTTTGAATGTTTCTACCTAATTTAAAGTTTTAAACTCTTTAAAATCTGATTTTGATCATTTTGAAAGCCTATAAAGCAAAGTTTTGGAGTTATACAACCCATTTAATGACTTGTGTGGAATAAATATGAATAATAAATAAATATTAAAGTGAAACTGGGATATTTTATAAGTTTTCATTTGTTTTGTAGCCTAAAATTATCAAAAACCTATGTTGAATCCATCCTAAATATATTTTTATCAGTTTTATTGAGTTGTACAGCCTCCCAAAGCATTGGTATGGCCTCCATGGCATCCAATTACCTACAAAAATATTTCATTTTGCATCAAAACTCTTTCAAAATGCTCAGATTTACCTAAAACTCCAAAAAATCCACCTTTTATGAGCTTGTACAACCTTGTACTACTCTGTATGGTTTGTAGAAGTCTGGAAAAGTCCCTATGACAGCCATGGAATCACAAGTAGATGGTATGGCATTGGAATAGAAGCAAAAAATAAAATTTTCATTTTCCAAATTATAATATAGTTTAAGATAAATATTAGGGTTTTGGGGGGTCTACCAAATTAGAAGCTTGTCAATTCATTTTCACACATTCACGGATGATTTGACTTTTACTTGCAAAATTAATTTTTTTTATTGTCCATAGTGGAAAACTTAGACTTATATACATATTTCTCATTTTATGTGTTATAAATGCTCATAGAGTAATTGAAAAGATTTTTTTTGTAAAAACCTTAGAAGTTGGAGGTCCAAGTTCAAATCTTCATTTAGGTGAAAAGTACAACTTTATTATTTACTGTTTGGGGAATATTCCATTTGTTTTGGAATCTTTTACATGATTTACATATTGTAAAGGGATTAAAATGTGTAAAAGAGTGGTTTTTAGTGAGAGAATAAGGGTATGTAATCGGTGAAATAAGAGTGTAATATTTTCATTTTTGTGAGGTTAACTGCAAAACCCATAAACAATCTCTCTTTTTTTCTCTACGTGGAGGTTAAGTGAAAAATCCCATAGAAGCATTGTCTTGTGCAAAGTACTCTTAGTGCATGTGTTATTCTTTTCTTTTGTCACACTTACTTTCATTTATCACACTTTCTTTCATTTTAAGACACCAAATATTCAAAATTTTCTTTTAGATGGTGATAGATTAATGATTTATAATTACTCTGATTAGAAACATTTGATGGAAACTTCCTTAGTTTTTAATGATTTATGGGATATTGTAAAGAATAAAAATCCTATATTGCCTACAAAACATGCTAAATTTGATAGTTTTAATCTACATGATTCTAAAGCCCTAGATTTAATTAAGTGTTGTTGTAATCTAGATACCTATATACATATTGAAAACTCTCCTCATAGTTACATTGTATGGAAAACCTTATCTAATTCGTATGAAAAAAAAACTAAGCATAAGAAGATAGATATCCAAATGTAATTGTTTACTTTGTATTTAGAAGAAGATGGGGATATGGGAGAGTACATGTCTAAGTTGAAGAATATTCCTACTAAGTACACTAAGGTTGGGTTTGGAAAACTAGATGATGTTCTCATAGTTACTATTGCATTGAAAGGACTACTTGTGTCTTATAAGAACTTTGTAAAAATGTTGCATGTATCTGACAAGATCATAGGCATCACTTTTGATAAATTTTCTAAGTTGCTTATTTAACATGATCTTTCTATACCTAGTAAATCCAAGAAAACCAAGGAATCCCATGTTGTAGAATCCAAGGTTAGTTAATCTTCTTATCGTTGATAAAATTATAGAGGGGGTCAAGGTTATAGAAGAGGTAGAGGATATAATCAGAATAACTATTCAAATCAATAGTCTAGCCATTCTCATTCAAATGAGATAAGTGATAGAGGACATGGTCACAACTCTTATAAAGGTAGAGGTCAATGTAGATTAGACATTCAGTGTCATAGATGTGGGAAATTTGGTCACATTGTCTCTCAGTGTAGGATTCCTTTTGAAAAACTTTAGAGACCACAAAAAGTGACTAAGTCTCACTTTGATCAATATGTTGACCATGATTATGATGAGTCCAAAAATGTTGCTTATGAATCTACATTCACTACTTTAGGGAACATTATTTATATGGAATATGAGGCTAAAGATGAGTTCACAGATATGTGGCTTTTAGATATAGGAACAACCAAACATATGAAATTTAGTGAGACTTCTTTTGGATTTTCAAAGAAGATTCTCTCTCTTTGGTATCCTTGGTAGATAAGTCTGCATTTTCCACAATGTCTTGGTTTTATTTAGATTCTTGTTCCTAATGGTTCTATAAAATACTTGGATAATGTCTGGTATGTTCCTAATTGTAAAAACATCTTCTTTCCATGGTAATTATTCACAAGAAGGGTTATCAAATTGTACTTGAAAATGAACTCATTTATATCAACTTAGTGAAGGATGGATATGAAACCATGTATACAGGTTATGACGATGGAAATTTGGTTAGATTGCACTATAAAGTACTTCCTCCCATAGTGGATCTTTTGATAATTTTTTATATAGGTATAAGTACTATTTATACACAATGGTTGTGGCATCTCCGCTATAGACATTTGAATGTTCCTTAATTAGTGGACTTGTATAGATATGATATAGTGAGTGGTTTTCCCACTTTTAAAAAAGATGGTATTCTTTGTGAATCATGTGTTTTAGGAAAATAGAATAGGGAAAATTTTCTTAGGAATTATTCATGGCAAGCTAAGAGATGTTTGTAGTTAGTTCATAGTGATGTATGTGACATGAAGAAGTCATCCATTAGAGGGTGTAGTTATTTTATATTATTTATCAATGATTTTTCTAGAATGACTTGGGTGTTTATCATGAACAACAAATAAGAAGTTTTTACTAGGTTTGTTGACTAGTTACACTTAGTTGAAAAAGAAATAGGTTCACACTTGGCCATTCTTCATTTAAACAATGGTGGTGAGTATATTTCAAATGAGTTTTTAGATTATTATCAAGAACATGGCATTCATCGACAATATAGTAATGATTATAATACACAATAGAATGGAGTATCTAAATGAATGAACATGATTTTAGAGGTCATATCTTGACCTATGTTGCACTATAAATAGCTTGATGATAAGTTGTAGGCCAAAGCTATTGGTACTATAGTGTATTTAAGAAACAAGGTCCCTAGAATTGTACTTTTGGATCAAACTTCATTTAAGTCTTGGTATGGATTTAAGCCAAAATTTATACACTTGAAAGTTTTTTGGATGCCTTTGTTTCACTTTAGTTCGCAATGAACATAGGACTAAGTTAGAACCATGATGTCAAAATTACTTTTTTTTTAGATATTCTAAACATAAAACCTTTACTTGCAAAAGATATATGAAAATTCATTGTGAGCATGGATGTGGTTTTTGATGAATTTGGTACTATGAACACTATAGAGATTGATTCTCAATTTGATAGCTTAGAGAGGAATATTGAAAAATGTGATAAGGGATTGAATAATGAGGCTAAATCTCATAGGTTATGGTGTGAGACTAGTATCCCTTCTATTTTTTCTAATTCCTCTAATACTTTTTAGGTTCATGACTTAGAAAGTGTTAAAAATTCTCTAAGTCTTCCTTCAACTAGTGCACATGAAAAAATTATGGTGTTCCTAATCTGAACAATTTGAACAGGTATCCAAAATGAGCTTAAAGTACTTTTTCTAACTTGACAACAGATGAAGTTAGTCTAATAGGTCCCAAGAGTTCTCATAAATAGGTGAACTATGTAATGGTTGTTACTAATTCTTCCACTAAGCCATCCAATTTTGAGGAGGCTTCTACTGAATAGGTTTGCAAACAAGCAATGAAAAGTGAGTATGATGCAATTCTTAAAAATAATACTTAGGTTTTAGTTGATCTTCCTCCACATGTTTAACCCATTAGATAGAAATGGGTTTATAGGGTCAAGTATAAATTAGATGGATCCATTGATAAAAATAAGACAAGACTTGTTGAGAAAGGTTATACACAATAAGAAGGTATTGACTATGAAGAAATGTTTGCACTAATTACCAAATGGCACACTATTCATATGGTACTTCCCTTAGTAGCACCAAATGGTTGGAAAGTACATTAGATGGATGTTAAAAGTGACCTTTTGATTGTTTATTTATAGGAAGAAGTATATATGAAACAACCCCAAGGTTTTGAAAAAGTGGGTATAGAGCACAAGGTGTGTAAATTAATCAAAGATCTTTATGGGCTCAAATAGGCACCTAGGGCTTATTATGAAAAAATGGATTCCTAATTGAATAAAATTAGCTTTAAATGTATTGAATCTGATGATACTCTCTATATATGAGTGGAGGGTAATAAATTTTTAATTCTTGTTCTCTATGTCGATGACTTATTTATCATAAGCAATGATGAAAACCATAACAGGTCTATGAATAAGGAATTAAAATATGGGTTTAAGATGACAAATCTTGGACTTCTTCCCTATTATCTTGGAATAGAAGTAATTTAGAATGAGCAAGGTATTTTCATTTCACAATCCAAGTATATTTATGAGTTATTAAATAGGTTTGGCATGAATAATTGTAAACCTACCCTCACTCCCATGGAAAGTAACTTGATAAATATAGATAGTTAGTGGGAGGTTTGATATACTTAATGACTACCAAGCCTAATATATCATTTTTATTTGGAGTTTTGTCTAGGTTTATGTATGAGCATAGAGAAATTCATTGGCATGTAGCAAAAATAGTACTTCATTACCTTTAGGGAATGAAAATATATGGCCTTGAGTATCATCACAAAATGAACTTCAAACTTTTAGGTATTATGATTTAGATTTTGGTGGATGTATGGATGATAGAGTGTCATCAATAGGATACACTATGCATATGGGTTCAGTTTCCATTGCTTGGTGTTGTAAGAAGTAAGATATAGTGGTAAATTCATCAATAGAATTAGAATACATCATAGCATGGGATGATTCTAGAGAAATTATATATTTATGTTGCATTCTTGAAGATCTTCATATTTCTTAGATTGCTCCTACACAGTTGTACATTGATAATCAAAGTGCAATCAAAATGTCTAAAAATATAGTCTTTCATGTGAAAATAAAACATATGGATGTCAAATATCACTATCTATGAATTTTGGTGGCAAATAAATCACTTGATCTAATTTATTACCCAACTACTGATTAAATAGCTGACATTTTCAAAAAACCCCTTGACAAAATAAAATTTGAAAAATTCAAAAAAATGCTTGGTATGTGTTCAAAGAAATTACTTTGGATCATGGGGGGGTTTGTTAGGACTTGTTCCAAAGTCTTAACATTAGGTTAAGTTGTTAGGTTAATAATAAATTTTAAGTAAATGATAAATGTAAAGGGGCATGCATCTTTTATAAATACACCCCTTTAATAATATTTTATTTACTAGTTTGATTTATGTTTGAGTTTATAATCACAACTACTTTTCAGATTGCATTCTTGTGAGAAGTGGTTATTAGGTTAATTATTTTTACCAGCCATAGGTAAAAGCTATAAATTCTTTTTTTATTATAAAAGAGTTAATGGGATATAAACACCATTTAATGTACTTATTTTATCTTGATTAGTAAAATGCTTGTAAACCTACCTTAGTGGGCTAAAAATTTGCCTCCAGTAATTCTACTTGGTTAATTTAATTGTTAAGGTTCCATCAAAGAGAAGTACATAAATGAATGATGTTCAAGATTAATAAAAGTAATATATTGGGTATAATAGCTCTATTTTTATGGAGGATAAAAATGAATTGGACTATAATCTTATGCTACTTGCATAAAAGACAATACTTTGGCATCAAAATATGTGTTATATTGGAAATAAATCCCTTCAGTTTTGAAAAAATAAAGGTATGGCTGAAGGAATTTATTATTTTATTTTAAATTTTAATTTAGCTGAATGTTTCATATATGGGAAGAAAACATGAGTAATGTTTCCTACTAGTGATACTAGATCAGTTGGGATTTTGTGGTTAATAAATATAAATGTGTTTAGAGATGTGAAAGTTCTAACACTAGAAAATTTATTATTTTATGTTTATTCTATAGATGAATACTTGAGAAAAAATTAGATTTATTAAATTAGAGGGAAAATAAGTTTAAGGTTTTGAGAAGTGGTAATCGTATAAAATATACTCAAACACATTAGAGTAGTTTAGTAAGGACTATGGAATAGAATGGAAAAAGAAGAATCCATATACACCACAATAGAATTGATTTTTAAAAAGAATGAATAATACATTGATGAATAAGGTGAGAAGCATGCTCAGTGGTGTAACCACAAAAAATATTTTTTGTGTAGAATCAATCATGAATCTTTGTTGCCTAATCATTAAATCACCCACATTATCTCTAATCGATAAAAATCCATAGGAATCATGGATTGGTAACAAACCATCTCTTGAACATATTAGGGGACCTAGTTGTGATGTTTATATGTAAATTCTAAAATAAAATTGAATTAATCTAGATTATAAATTATCTAAGTGTTTCTTTATTGGATATAGTATTGGTGTAAAAGGACATAGACTTTAGAACTTAAAAAATAAGAAGATTATTTATAGTTGTAATGTAATTTTTAGAAAATTTAAATGGATTTAGAAATAATGACCACAAAAGAAATGTCCTAAGAAGATTAATGTTTAATTAGATGAGAATTTGTGTCTGAATATGAAGCAACTGAAGAAGATGAACCAAAAATGGAGTTTCTTGAGGAATATTCAGATAATGTAGGAAGTTAAAGTTAAAAAAAGATGAATAAAAAACTCTAGTATTGATGAGATCAAATTTAATTAAAAGGGGACCAAAAAGGTATAGTCCCTCTAATTTCCATTCTGCATTTATGTTATTATTTTTATTAGTTACCCATGAAGACACAAATATTGTGAATGAATCTCTTGGATCTAATGAAAATAATTATTGGAAGAAGGACATGGAGGAAGAAATACAGTCCTTAAATAAAAATCAAACATGGGACTTGGTGAAATTACATCCTAGTATAAAATTTGCTCATTGCAAATAGATATTAAAGAAGAAGTATAATGCAACAACAAAATTAGATAAATATAAATATTACTTGGTAGTAAAGGGGTTATGTCATGTGAAGGGAATTAATTTTTATGATATTTTTTAATCCTATTTCAAATATAAATTTAATCATATTTATTTTGGCTATTGTTTCCACTTTTCATGTTGAAATAGAACATATGGATATAAATACAACATTTTTGCATGGTAAGATTGAGGAAAACATTTATATGGTGTAGCATGAAATTTTTAAGATGAAAGGAAAAAAAGTCTTGGTGTGAATTTTGAATAATTTTCTTTATCACTTGAATGAATATCCAAGGATGTGGAATAAGAATTTCTATAGGTATGTGTCAAGTCTACATGAAGAAAACCTAAAACCTATGTGTATTTTAAATATGAAGATGATAGATTTTTCATCATTATTTTATATGTGGATAACATGTTAATTATTAGTAAAAACAAGGAAATGATAAATCTAGTTAAAACTCAATTATAATATCAATTTGATATGAAGTATTTAAGTGGCAAAAATTGTATTAGGAGATTAAAAGGGAACATATAAAAAATAAATGTCATAAAATCAAAGAGATTATCTTGAGATGATGGTGTGGTAATTTAGGATGAATAAAGTAAACTTTGGAGTAATCTATTTCATGTTTGTCAAAATATTTTTATTGAATAGTGTCCCAAGGCATGATATAAAATCAATAATATTCCTTAGGTTTCATATGCAAGTGTTTTTGAAGGCCTTATATATGTAATGGTTTGCATTGGACCTAAAATTGCCCATGTGATGGGAATTATGAGTAGATTTATATCCAATCTTAGGAAGGAAAATTGAAATGTTGTGAAAATAATATTTAGATATGTGCATGGTACTTTAGATTAAGTTATTTTCTATGCAGGAAGACCTTATGAGAATAAAATATTAAATCTATAAGGATTTGTGGATTTTGACAGGGCTAGAGATCTTGACTGTTGAATATCTACACATGACTAAGTGTTTAAATGTTTTAGTGGAGAAATGAGCTACATACATAAAAGGTTAGTAGTTATTATTATATCTAAAATAAAGGTAGAATATATGGTAGCCACCAATGCTTATAAGGAAACAATATGGATATAAAGGTTGTGTTTGACTACTGGTCTCTTATAGAAAGATATAAGGATTGACTATGATAGTTAAAGTGTAATATGTTTGAAAAATAAACCTTCTTATCATTTTCAGCAAATCATATTGATGTGCAATACCATTTTGTTATAAAAATGTTTAAATATAATAAGGTACTAATGTAATAAAATTGATACAAATGATAATGTTGTTAATTTTCTAAAAAAGGCTATAAATAATTATATATTTTCTTGGTGCATAAAAATGATGGGAATGAATTACCTTAACAGTTAAAATTATTAATATGTGGCCCTTGTGTAATTTATTTAGTAAGTGGGAGAGTTTTGGATATTTCTTAAATACTTTCATGATATACACCCTTTAGATAATTTATAGCTAGGCATGGAAAATAGGGTTTGGATATGTATTTTTGCGCTCATATGGATAGTTTAATCCACACTATTATATGTGCAGTTTCATAACCCATGTTTTATGGGAGTTATTATGAGTTGTATTCTTGGTCTATGGTTTTGGTACCCATTGCATTGTAATACGACTTAGGTGGTTACCTATTAATGTTCCTACATATACTCAAACATGCAACATGGCAAAGTTGAAGTTTAAAGTATATTATTTTATCGTAAAATAATTGATTTTATGTGATAAGGAAAAAGGTTACTATGCTATGTTATTTCTTTAAATGGTTTTCCCACATGAAATATTTTTAGTGTGTGTTTGTGTGTGATAATTTTTATTTTTCATTAAGTGTTTTCCATGTGTTAATGTATACGTAATTTTATTTCCATGTTTTGTATTTATCTTTCTAAGTGTTTAGATATATATATATATGGTATAAAAAGTAACAATATCTTCTGATGTAAGGTAAAAAAATAATGTAAAACATTTTTCATAATGGAATGAAACCAACATGTGATTTAATTTTTATAATAAAAAGAGATGCCTAACATAAAATAAAATATGTATGTTATAGCCAACACACCCCATTCTTCCAAAAAGTGGGGGACCCCTCTTAAAGTCACTCAGCTTTGAGGTTCCCAAGTTTTTAGCCTCTCCTTGATCAACATCTTTCTTTTTCATACCTTGAGTATGAGCTTTGCCCTAGTTTGGCCATGACCTATCATATTCATAATGACATCTGACCCCTGTCAGATCCCCCCAAAGCTTTTGAGTTTAAGTACAGTGTAAACTTTATCACATCATAAGTAGAACAATGTATTTTCATAATTACAATATTTTTATTTCACCAGCATTATATTTTATATATTTAAACTTATTCTGAAGGTCTCAAAGTCTTAGTTTCTCAAAGACCTATGTGGTGCATTGCATAACTACATCGGTGAACATGTGAGTTATTTTTTATTACATAGTTTCCTTTTTACTTAGTCTCTTTTTGTGGATTTTTTTTAGGTTGAATGACCAAGTCATAAAATGCCACATGGTTATAATTAGTTTATCTTTAGAATCATTGATAGGGAGAGGATCTGGTAAAATAACTGGTGGGATAAGAGGTATAGAATGTTCCAAAAGTTCTACAGGTGCTAGAGGTAAGATTTTTTCAACCACCTAGAGAGTATCAAGAAGGGGAGAATTAACTAGAGGTACATGAAATTCAGGTTCTAAATCAAAATCCATAGAAATGGTATGAACATCATGATTAAAATCATGTATTTGAGCTAAGATTTTTTGATAATGTTGAACATCCAAGTCTCTTGATTGAGCTTGGGCCATAATGTAATTATCATCATAGGAAGGAGAGATGACACATGCTTGGGTCTGTAAAGGAACTTTAGAAGGTGAGACACCTAGATTTATAAATTTATGCGGTGACATAATTAAAGGTTATTGAAATAGATTAGCCACTCCATAGTCATTACACATGAAATCATCTTTTGTATATGATGCTTCATGTGCATTACATGGAGGAAGGAAATCATTGATCTCATCAACAATAGAGATGGTACAATCATAAGATAACAAGGAAGGAGGAATCCACTCTAAAATGTAAGGAGGTAGCTTGGTAGTATTGCATGTAATTTTCAAATCATTGGGCTCATCATCATCATAATTGGTAAGAGTGATGTGTAAATCAGGATTCATATTGACAAATTTGGGTAAAGGTGCACTATTAATTTTTTGAATAGTAGGAATCTGATATTGAGATTTAGGATTGGGTAGCTAAATACTCCATGGGTTAGGATATGCCTCATATTTTTATCATTTTCCATTATGAATGAACTTGATAAATTGGCTTCCATAAGAGGGTATAACCCTCATGCAATGAGTCTATGGGCATCCTTTGAGTATTTTTTAAGATAATAGTAAATCAAAGAGCATAAGATTAGTGCATATAGTTTTAGGTCCAATAGTAAGAGGGAGCTAAATACAACCAAGTGTCATTTTATTAGTCTTCTCAAAGCCATGACATGTTAAATGAGTTTGCTTGAGATGATCTTTGTTATAACTAAGTTGTTGAATGAGCCAAATAGATGTCACATTAGTTCCTAAACCTTTGTCTACTAATAATTTGTGAATGAATGTAGTATTAATGGTTATTTTGATAAAGAGAGGTGGATCATTGGATCAGAAGAAAATTTCATCATTGATCATGTCTTCTTTAATTAACTCTATGAAAGGTCTTAAATAAAGATAAATAAATTCAATGATATGAACTTCTCTTGTTTGAGGCTCATCATAAGGTGGTTCCTATTCTAAAGAATATGGTTCTTTGATTTCTTAGAGTTATTGTAGTAGGAATTTATGATGATAAGGAGAGGTGCAAACTAACTCCATGAGAGGAATTTCTCAAGGCATAAAGATGAGTTCCTCTAAGAAGTTCCAATGCATTTGGGAAGAAGAAGAACTAGCATGAGGATTAGAAGGTAAAATATGTTTAGGGGGAAGAGAAGAGGTTGGAGGTTAATTTTGAGGAGGTGGTTCCTCATTGGTTTCTAAAGGTAAGTGATTAGTAGTAGTGTCTTTGAGAAGTTACACTTCTAGCGATGGTTTCACTAGTTTGGTGATGAGATCTTTATGGTCTAGTTTGTGTTCATAATTGAACTTAACCACATTTATGAGTTAGGAATTGGTATAGTATTGATCATAACCATTGTCAATTGCACAAATATATTTTTTTTCTTTTTGAGGTTTAGATGTAGAGAAATATTTTTGATTGTTAGAGGAAGAAGCTTTAGAAGTTTGTTTATTTTGAGAAAAATTAACATAATCCTAACAATGGATTTTAATCATGGCATCATGATTGAATAAATCACAAAGCATAAAATAAATAGAAAATTGTGTAACCCCTCAACATGTTTTGTGGGAATGACTTATATTGGTGTGAAACCAAAAAAATTGACTAGGATCATACCATTTAGGGGGATTATTACATACAAGAATGGTTTAAAAGGTGTTAAAATTTATTTCATTTGTTGTAATTATGGTGTATGGGAAGGTTAGGGATTTTCCACTTTAGCTACCCCTAGTTTGGGTTGAGGAGGATTGTATGTTATTGCATTGGTTGAATGTTGGAAATATCCTATGATGATTTTAGCATTATGTTTGAATTGTTTCATGAGGAAGTATTGATAAAATACTTGATCAAGAGCATCATTTAAAGTTTGGGGAGTGAAAGTTTGAACATTGTACTAGAGTGAAGGTGTTAAGGTTGTTATGAAAAGTTTAAATAAATTATCACTAGTCATGTTGTGATCGGCCTTGTGAGCTAAATATTTCCATCATTTGATAAATTCATGAGCTGATTCGATAGGGGATTGCTTAACATTGATGAAATAACTAGGATAATAATTATAAAAATAATTGTGTTGGAATTGTTTAACTAAAAGATTGACTAAATCCTTAAATTTCCATATATAATGTTGGGGAAGTTGGTTATACCATTTCAATACATCTTTGGTGAAGGTTTTGACTAAAATTTTATTTGTGGTAAAAGTATTAGTTTGGTTCCACTCTTTATAAAGATTACCAAATGCCTTAAGAAAAGATACAAGGTTTTTAGTCCCAACATATTTAATAGTTGGAGATATATTACCAATATCAATAGAAACAATTAAAGGGGATAAAAGCTCATTTTTAATGTGATGAATCATCTTATTATGCATGATAGTTTGGGGAATGACATTTCTTATGGCATCTCTAAGAGGGGTAGGGATAAAAAATTATTATTTTGAGGTAAAAGGACAAGAGTTTGATTAGCCATGTTGATCAAATGATGTTGTAGTTTCATAATTTGGGAGGTGCTATTGTTTGCATGATGTTCATTTTTTGCACTATTTGTGGAAGAATTCATTTTTTATCAATTGGTGGGTTGGTATTAGTTGGAGGATTACCAAAATTGGTATTAGGGGGAGGGTTGCTAGGTGACAAACTTCATGTGTGGTTATTGGATAGGCTTATATAAATTTTCCCTAGATTATGGTGAGATGTTTGAAGATGGAAATTATCTTGATAAGTATGAAAAGGATCTAAAATAAAAATCTCATTTATTTGAGTGATTTGAACCATGTTACAATTAAAAGATGAGGGAGGAGAAGAGGTGATACAAGAGTGAGGATCCTCTTGGGAAGTGAATGTAGGAAGAAAATAACATCCCATATAGCATCTAAATTGATTTAGGTTATCCAAAAATATTTTGATAGGGGATTTCATAATGCTTAAATAAAAAATTAGAGATTAAGAATCAAGAAATAAAAACAAAGACTTAATCAGCATCAATTTATTAATTTATGTTTGTTACTCTAAGCATAAAAGCAACTAAAATTAAAGGTGAATTAATTACTAGAAAAAAGAGGTTAATTCTATTGATTATGAAGAGTATAGATTTGGTTTAGGTAACACTATATGCAAACAATGTAGGATAGATTTGATTAGATCACTACTTTTCTACAAAAGCAATATCTAGAAGAACACAATTGAATAGGTTGACTATGTCTTTTATATATAAAACACACTATAGAAATGAGTTGAGCTAGTTGACCAAGTTTGCTATAGGGCTATAGTTTTATAGATTATAAACTTGTGAAAAATAGTAATAAAAATGAAAAACTAGAATGATAGAGTAAAAATGAACCTTAGTGGGTTTGAATATTATTAGATTGAAAAAAATTATGTTGTGAAGATCAAGTGATGATTCAAATATTTTTAAAATAGATTCAATTGGGTCAATGGAGTTTGTATAACTTGTGTGATGAAAAAAGTTGCAAACAAAGTCAATCGCCTTAACTATGTTTGCAGACCTATATGTTGAAAAATAAAAATTGTGAGAAGATTTGAATAGTTTTAATATGTATGCAATCATGTAACTAAATAAGAATACTATGTCTAGTTGATTGATTTTGTCACTTATATTTGGAGAAGACTTGCATAGATAGAAATGAGTCATTTTAGGGTAACTATGTGTTAAACCTACACATGGACTATTAGAAATATACTAATAAGTTAGATACAATACTAAAAAAATATAAATATATAATATGATGACACATAGGAATGCATGAAATAAAACCTATAAGGTTTTAATTCAAATCAGGTTTACCAGAATGTATACAAAGGAAAATGTAGTTGACCTATTAACCAATCCTAGCTCAGAGAAGATAAATCCTACTTACACTTTTAATTATTAATTCATTAGATATTTTGGTTCATGACCAAAATGGATTTTCTAGACCTAACCAAGGGATATTTTACCATAATAACATCACTAGAGAGGGTTACAAAGCCTCTAGTCAAGCAAAACTATGTAATAACCCTAGCTAGGTGCTATGTTTTCATATTCATCAAGTAAATGAAAAGGAAATTAAAATCTGATCTAGTGTTCACCAAAACATGTGGCACAAAGTGGGGCTAATAAAAATAAATATTAAACATGCATAAAATAATCCTAATTAAGCTATGTATAGATAAAACCTTAATTCATGGAGAGAGCAATATATTCAAAATACATTACTTATACTACTTTTATCTAATAAAATAAAGGAGTGAATTTATAGATACTTACGTTGAATATGAACGCATCAAGACTCAATCTCTCCCTTGGATAAAGGTGTTTTTAAAGATGTTGTTGTGGTTTGTAAGGATCACTAATAAAGGCTTAAGCATCTAAGACTTTTCCACAAGATAATATTCTTCTCCAAGTATGAGCTCTAAGAAATAATTGCTCAAGTAGAATGGTGGAAGAGTAGATTATAAATAAGTACAAATGAATGATTAACTCTTGTCTCTCTATACAAAATGGCAAATTGAATGTGTATACATGGCTGAATTTAACCCTAAACCTTTCTAAAAGTGTTGCTGACAAGGTTGCCCCAATTCAACTCTATATCCTTATTTGATAGAAAAAAGTTAGGTCCCAATATAAATCGGCCAAACCAAACCTAGAATCATAACATGCTTTTAATAAATTAAATACAAGGTCTACCTAGACCTACAATGTATGCTAAATGTCAAAAAGGGGGTTTAGGCTTAGGAAAGGGATAAGTAAGGTGGTCAATTGCTTAGAGGATTGTGAAAAAGAGGAATCAATGCTTAGGGAGGTGTATAAGAGAAGGTTAGATTGATAACAAGTGGTAAATAAGGGATAATAATCTTGCAAAGAACTAATGGTCAACCCATCCCTTTCTTGATGTACCCTTTAAGGCATGCACTCAAAGAAATTAAGGCTCAATTAGTTCCTATAAGAGAGAAGCATCATTAATTGATAAATTTTGAAAATATTGTGTATACAGTACCTATTGTAGTAAAAAATAATTAGTGATTAACACATGGCACATGAAATAGGCTACATAGGATGCCACTAGGATGAAATAACTATGTACCTACCACATTCTTAGCATTAATGAAATGGGGAATTGGAATATGATTGGAAAATGGGAATGTCGCATCATAATCATGAAATCTAGTAGGCAACACATGTTAGGGATAGTTGATTTTAAGTTTAGATTGGGAAATAAATGGGAAACTTTGAACACCAACTCAATTTTAAAATCATGTTGAGTGGGATGTCATGCAACATCAATATAGGATATATTTATGGTTCCCTATAAGTACTTTTGGGTGATCCCATTTAAAATTATTGATCCTATTTTCCCAATCTACCTTTTTGATTTTTACAAATTCATGTTCCCTTTGTGCTCCCATTTTTATTATAACTCATTATCATAGAGATATAAACATTCATATAATGGTCACATCTTCTTTTTACAACGTTAAAACTAAGCCTGAGTATAAGGACACAATGTTCCCAGATGGCCTCACACATTTCAAACATTATAATGAGATGTTCAAAGCCATTGACTTGGTGATAAAATCTTCTTTCAGTGATGATGAGGATTAAGACAAGTTTGAAGATGTCCTTTGAGCATATGAAAAATGTAGGCTATACCAAGTTGTATCCAAGACAAAGGTCTTCCCCTATGTTGACTTGTTTGGCAAGTTTCTACTCACTTATAAGCAAGTGCAGGATGGTATTCATGACATGGTCTGCTCCATGACTTCTAGGCATCAGATCACATATATTTTGAGAGGTACTTTCAAATCTTAATATAACCTCCCAAAGTATACAATCACCTATGATTTCATCATAATGAGCACATAGATAGGCATCTACCAGATATGCGACATCTTAAAGGATTGGAAATATAATCCTAATGCTAAATGGGTTAAAAGTTCATAAGTAAATGAATATATTATTCACACATTCAATGAGGGAGTCTATGTTGGGATGATATTACTTAACCATTTATTTAGGGAGAGTGATTGCATGCACATCAAGTTTTTTATGTATTTCCCTACTCCACATGATCCTCAATGGTGATCAAGTCCTTAACCTTGGGGGGTGATCAATTTCAAATTGATCAAAGTAGTGGGAGATGTCCTGGGAGGAGGCATATTTTACATGATGAGATCCCTAATTGATAGAGTCTACATAACACTCACATTCAAAACTTTTACCTTTCTATCATGGGTTCCCTAATGCATGATGGCCTATATAGTTTTATACAAACTATATGGACACCATTATTGGAACAACATCTAGTACATATGCAAGTTTTTCTACCTAGTTGTCTACATGGCCATCAATGAAGTATCCATTCCTTAGATTTTGAAAGAGATAAGAGACTCTTTCACCCCAATTAATAAATACTATTACTATAGAGATGACACCACCATTCAAGTGGTTGACACTCTCAATGCTCCTCTTCACCTACCATATCAAGTCTTGAACCACCTAGTGGGGTAATAGATTGCCTACCAATTGGTGGAAATCATATTTGGCCATTGCATCAACTTACAATAGAAGGCATGCCTACCCATATAGATCATAATCAATCACAACATGTACATGGTTTCCCCTCTATAGAATATGATTATGGGAAGGGACTCTTATTCCCTAGGTAGGGTTCAACATTAATAATAGGATCCACATGACATCATTTGAGCTCATATAGAAAAGTACAAGGCCCACCTAAACATCAACTATAACCACCAACCCCATGAATATTATGATCTCTATCTAAACCCAATTTATGATCAAAAGGTGTTCAATTGAATAAGGTAAATAATAAGAAGAAAATAAATTAGGAACAGCTTGAGACATCCACCCATGTTAGCCTTACCTCCTCTACATTAGCTCAACTCAAAGGGGATGTTTAAGTAACTCCCCCAAGATATCCCACATAATTATACAATGGGTCCCATATCCTTCTCCTCCATGACCTTCTACTCTAATTCCACCACCTCATGTGGTCCCAATAGCTCAATCTCAGGCACTCTAAGCCTATAAAACTCAATCTCAAGTGACTCAAATTCTAGTGGCCCAACCTAGGGTGCATAGGTGCTTAGATTTGACATTATTAGTAACTCAAAGATGAGACTAAGGTAGGACTAGCCATCGGTATCCTTTTAGATCCCTCCCCTTACTCCCACCATTCCTCAACAACTTAGTAGAACCTAACCTGATTTCCCTTCCCCAAAATAACCCAATCTAGTTGTACCCCCAATTTTCCCTATTCCATCCTTTCAAAAATTCACCAAAGTGTCATTAGCTTCAGATATGCACAGCCTTCTCACGTTCCAATTACCATCTACATAATCCATTCCCTAAGTATATATCTCCATGGTTCCCTGACTAGTTATTCCATAGGTTTAGATACCTACAAGTGTCCCAACTCCATTAAGTTCTACTACCTCCCCAATAATAAATGGACCCTTGTGCATAATTCAATCAACTTAAATTGGAATGTGTCCCAACTCCATTAAGTTCTTTCTAGACCTCTTGTGTAGATCAACTTAAATTACTATAGTAGATGGAGTTAGAATGGTAGAGGCTATGGGGATTGACTAAGGAATCTATTGGGTGGTCACTAGTGTTGTTAATTAGCTTGACCTAGATCTAGTGGAAGGTGTAGATGTTCCCTTAGGCATTTCCTTTCATCCTACCCACTTTCACCCCCATGCCTGATCCTCTTCCATTGATCTCTTCCTTTATCCCATCCATTTCACCTATTTCACCTCTATTGAAAACTCTACTTGTTGCATCCATATTTATCACCCACCAACACCAACTTCTACCTTGGGAATATCCATGATGTCATAAGCACTTGAGATGACCATGTAAGGTGATTCCAAAGTCTATTGGGAATTTTACTTCACTGCATAGAACATGAGGAGAATTCACACAAAATTTCATCTAGGATGGGAACCCTATGGTCTAGAAAACTCAACAAGACCTCTTTTCCCTCACCAAAGTGAGGACATCTAGGGTAAAATAAAAAGTGGCTAAGGACCCAATATCTACTCTCTGAGCTACACATGATATGTCAAAGAAGCTAATGTAGTATATGTAAGAGTAGGTTTGATCCTTGGAAGCACAAGTAAAGTGTTCCTTCCCTATAGATCCTATAAGATGAGTCAAGGATGCCTTTATAGAAATTTTCTTAGATATGAGAGGAGTGGTTGAGACTCTAGTAGATATAAAGGCACATCTCTTGAAAACATGGGCATATTTGGAGAGGATTTATCTAGTGGAAAGCAAGTGCCAAAATATGGTGGTAATCATACGTAAAGGCATGTTCTCAAAATTTAAGATCATAACCACTTTAGACTTGATCCTTTACTAGATGTATTCTAGGAGCATGAGGGATTTGATTGAAGAATGGTTAAACCTAGCATAGATAGTAGTGGAGCATTTGGAGGAAGGCAAGGAAAATATTTTGGCCTACTTCAAGGAGGTCAACATCACTATGCTACTCCACCCTAATGGCACTTTATTAGATAAAAGTGAGTTTAGAGTTCACCTGGATCACTTCAACCAAGTCATGAGAAAAAGGGTGATAAAAGACAACAAAGCTAGAGCCCAAGCTATTTGGAACTCTCTAATTAGTCCACTACGAGCATCCATCAGGTCTTAGAGTTCAAAGTGTCCATGGAGGTCTCACTCCAAGTGTATCAAATATTAGTGGCCCAATCATAGGTGATATTTTAAGAGCCACTAATGAATTTGGCCAAGCTAGATTGGGATTTTGACCTTGTGATTGTTGTACTAGCTACCAAGGAGGAATAGTCCAAGCATTCAGGGGGTAATTTATTGATAGATCATCTATGTATCATTTAGGTGGGCCCTCATATATATTATGTAAGAACTAGAGGATATTCTCTCATTTTTTGAAATCATGCAATTGTAATAAAATTTGGGAGGCCATCATGGCCAAGGATGAGAATCTCATTCTATTTGGAGGTGAACCCCATTCTCTATATATTGTAAACTATAATTCATTTTTAGGGTTGACAAATTAGGTCTCAAAGTACCATTAAAATTAGTCTAGGATTACACCTACTATTCCTTCACCCTTTCAAGCTTTAGGTTCTTACCATGGTTATAAATTTTATAAAGGAAACTTTATTTTTAATGAATGTTATTTCTTATTGAACTAATGGATTTGATTTCTAAGGTGTCAATCAAAAAACAATTTTGAATAGATGTTGGTGTTAAATAATTGAACTAATGCTTTGTTACAAAAGTGAATACGATAGTTATAATGTTTTCCCTATTATAACTCATTTTTTAAACTTTCTTTCTTTGTGACACATTTAATTTTTGTACTTAAGTTACATATTATATTGAGGAATCTATGTGTTACATACTACACACTCTTTTAAGTGTTGATATTTAATGAAAGGTTTAAAAATTAAACAATTACCTCTATTTTACTTAGACCAATTTCCATATGTAAATAAGAGTCAAATCCTTTGATAAAACTTAGCACACAGTGGCATAACAATGGTAGGGAATATACATGCATACATACATACATACATACATACATACATACATACATATATATATATATATATATATATATATATATATATATATATATATATATATATCTTGTCTCTTGAGGAATTGATACCCTTTCAAGCCTGAAACCATTTCTTTTTTTCCCTGCTCTACTTTCTCATTTTATGTTATTTTGGTGTATGAATTCAAGGATTTGGAAGTCGAAAAAAACTGGTGCTAGTAGTGCTTGAGTGATATACTATTTTAGACTTTCCATTTAGCATTTGAGTAATTATCAATAAGAGCCTCAACATTGTGAATTTTTTTTATTGAATTAATTCTTGTTGCCCTTCCTTTATACTTTCTCCATTATTGTGTGCTTCAAACATGCATGATAATAGTTGGTGATAGAAGTAGGGCATTTTATTTTATTCAATATTATTGTTTTTATAATTTTTCTTACTATAGTTATGATTTTATAAAACCATAGGAATAAATATAGAGTGGATTAAACTTTGAAAATTAAGTTTTAACCTACTAGTTTATCCTTGAGAAAATGTGGAGATTTCTACATAGATTATCAAGTCTAAATCTAGGTGAGGTAGTCTAATTATTTCACCACTACAAGTACATTAGAGATCTAGGTGTCATAAAAATAGACCTAGACCTATAATTGATTCCACTAACTCATCTTCCTAGTCTCCCCCTAATAGACCACCCAAAATAGCTCTCCAAGTACCCTAGTTAGCTGGGTCAGTTATCAACATTCTTAAAGTTGTGTATGAATTACCTAGGAATCTAGAAAGGTACATGTAAGATGAATGGTTGAAGGACATGTGATCTCATACTAGAATTCCCTAAGACTTCTCAATATAGAAAAAAAATATGTGGCATGTATGATTTTCTCCTTCACTTTGATGGACTCAGCCTATGACTGGTTCCTTAACCTCTTTAAAAACTCAATCACAAGCTATGACTAGTTTAATAGTGATTTTTTGGCCCAATTTGGGTAAGTTATTTACCCTAGAATCCTATACCAATAGTTATCTTCCATTAAATAGGAAACCCATGAACCTATCATAAAATTTAATGCTATGTTTCATAAAATTTATAGTTGAGTCATCGTACTTTACCAACCTAACACTTGACTAGTGCTTGAGATGTAAAATAATGCCTTAGACCCATGAATGGCCATGTTCTTAAGATGAGACCCCTAGACAGTCGACTTAACCCTAGCTTATGTCAAGTCCTTAAAATTTGATAGGTAATTAAACCCATAGGGTTAAATAATGGCTGTTATCCCTAATTCATTACCACATATGCCTATATTGAGCCTATTGCCCAGTACAAACCAAAACATTTCAATGTTTTAGCCATTACCTATAAAAAACCAACTCCATTTGAGTCATGCCACACCAACCAATACTTGGGTTTTGAAACCTAGTAAATAAAGAAATGGTTACTCAATTACAACACCAAGTGATGTTATCAACATCCAAAAATACCCAAGATATACCCCATAAGTCTATTAAAAATGAGTTGGATGTCATACAATGAATGGTCCAAAAATAGATTAATGACTTCTTCAGCTTAAAAATACAAATGGGAAGCTATAATTCTAAAATTTAAAATAAGAACTTTACCTATGAAATATAAACAAAAAATTTAGTCATCCTCGCAATCATCTAGAGCGTTCCCCAAATAGGCTACCCAAAATCAACATATGTGAAATAACTCTTCCTAACCAGTGTTGAGTGAATAACATAATTATGCATAAGGAACTTGACTGTATAAAGTTCTATATCACCTTTGAGATCTTTCAAAGATAAATGGAAGACTATGAGGTGGTACTAAATCATATAGAATTATCTGATGTGGGTATATGCCCTATCAAAACAATGGTGATGGAAACCATGGAGTTTCCCAGTTAAGAAGAAAATAGATCAAAGGGAAGCACAAGTGAGGTTCATGCATTCTAAAAGTTACAAAGGAGAAAATATACCCTTAGGAATAGTCAACCATAACATCTCATCACTACCTTAACTCCCCCAAATAATGACACAACCCCACCAAACCTTAATTCTAAATAAGACCCTCCACCCCCAAATCCTCATGAGCCAAAATCTTTTATAGAGACCTAACTAGTTAAAAACAAGATAGGATACAACATAGTAGAAGACATGAAGAAAATTAAATCAAATATCACCCTTCATGAACTTACTCAGATCATAGAGCAATGTGATATTCTACTAAAATACCTAGCTAAAAATCCAATGTAACCTACCAAACTAAGTAGAAAAAATCCCACACTAATGTACCCATCCATAAAAAATACTGAAGTGCCTCCCTTTCTCCTAACTATGATATTATTTGGGAAGAACTTACACAATTACCTATTAGATTAGGGAATCCTAATGAATGTAATGTGTGTAGGTATTTATGAAAAGTTAGAGTTGGTTCCTATGAAGTCATATAAAGTAGTGGTCTAACTCGAAAATTCAAAGGTCAAGGTAGTAGGTGAGATTCTAAATGTCCACATGTAACTAAAGTTTAAACCTAGGGTTTAGTACTTCTTAGACATATGGGTGGTAGATATCCTTGAGGCATATAGAATGCTCCTCAATAGGAATTGGTTTAAAACCTTAAATGGGTACATGGCCACCAACTTATCTCATATGTTTTACCCTAGAGGGGTGTGTCCAATCAAATTAGAGTGGATAGAGATCTCTATATGAAGAACATGATAATTGAATAGAATTTTGTCAATTAGAGACTGAACCTAGTGTCCTTAGACTTAATGATTTATATGCTAAGTATGAAACCTACCAAAGACAAAGCTAGTAATGAACCAAAATTGTTGGGCCTATGGTCCTTTTATATAGATAGGCCCCATTCCAAACAAAGTAGTGGAGCAGGTGTTATGCTAATAAACCCACAAGGGAAGAGATGCCTAGATTCATATAGGTTAAAATTCCCTTATAAAAATAATTTGACAAAGTACAAAGCATTAATTCTAGGCTTATATTTTTTAATAAAACATAAGGTTAAGTAACTGAGAGTATTCAATAATTTTGAGCTAGTAGTCAACTAGGTTAAGAGTAGATTCTAAAGTAAGCTGTCATATCTTAGAAAGTAGAATAATAGATCCTAGGACTTAATAAAAATATTTAGTGCATTCAATGTCATTACTATCCCTATGGAAGAAAATAAAGTCATTTACTCACTAACATCCTTGATCATGAGCTTAACTCCCCTTGGTGATACTAAATTATAGGATTTCTATATGAAAATAGTTCCTTGTCCCTCTATCCTAGACAATGTAATGAATTTCTATGTCTTTGAGGATGATCAACATATTATCTAATTACTTAATAATGTTGAGTTATTTTAATCCCAAATAATTGACAAGATAGATAGATACAATCCTAGAGCTAAACTCAATAAGGATGAGATCCATAATATTCATGGGAGATGCATCCCAAAAGGGATGATTTCACTATAAAAAGCATTCAATACATCCAACCCTACACCTAAAATTAATAATCCTTAGATAGAGAATAAAATGTGTCAATCTATTAACCTTAGTTCTTTAGAGAGACCCCAAACTATTAACGTAGGTCCTGATTGGATGAATCTAAAACTTGAAAAGCTCTAAAAGTTTTTGCTAAGATATAAAGATGTGATTGCTTAGGCCTATGGAGACCTAAAAGTCTTTGAACCTATGGTGATTACTCATACCATCATATTAAAACTAGACTAGATGCCATTCAGGCATAGGTAGAGGCCCATGAACCCAATCATGGAACCCTTGATATATAAAGATGTTCAAAAATTGCTTTCAACTAGAATAATCTTCCTAGTGTGTCACTCTACTTGGGTAACTAACTTATTACCTGTGTAAAAATATAGGGAAATCCATTTATGCATAGATTTCGGAAAAGTGAACTGAGCTTCAAATAAGGATAATTATCCATTTCCATCCCTTGATGAAGTGATCCGAATTGTGATTGGATCCCATATGATGTTCTTCTTGGAAGTATTCTTAGGATATAATCAAATCCTAGTCTATTTAGAAGAGTGAGCCAAAATTGCATTCACCACCAAATGGGGTACATTTTTCTACAAGTGAATGCTATTTGGATTGATCAACATTGGAACAACATTTCAAAGGGTTATGGATTTTAATTTTTAATGTTTAATTGGAAAATGTATAATAATTTACATGGATTATTTAATTGTATTCTCAAATTATAGGTCAGATCACATTCACCATTTTTAAAAGGTATTCCATAGGTACAAGAGGTATGACATCTCTTGAAACCTAAATAAGAGCATGTTCAGTGTCACCAAAGGTAATATTCTCAGTCATATCATCATGTTGGAAGGTATTTCTATTGACCCCAAAATAGATGATGTGATTTCCAAATTACCTCTCCCTAATAGCAATAAGTAATTAAAACATTTTTTTAGAAAATCAAATTTTCTCACAAGTTCATTTATATATTTGTCCATTTTGTAAAGCCTCTAAATTCTATGTTGAAATATGATATAAAGGTAGAGTGGCATGCCAAATCTAAGAAGGATCTATAGGATTAAAAAAATCTAATCATGCAAGTACCTATGTTGATCAACCCATATTATATGAAAGATTTCTACATTTACCCTTTCACCTCTGAGCACACCATCACTACCTATCATACACAAGGGTTGGATGGATAAGAATACTTGGTGGATTTTATGAGAACTAATCTCAAATATGCTGAGCTAAAATATTCCACCCTATATAAGCACACCTATGTACTCATCAAATTTGTGAAGAAGTTATAGCATTACATACTCAAAAATAATGTACATGCGAATATGCCAAACCCAACCATTAAGCAAATGTTGGGTTAGAATGAGCTAGGCAGATGTAAAGGTAGATGGATGACCAAGTTTTAAGAGTATGATATAGAAATAAAACCTACCAAGCTGGTTAGAGTGTAGCGCCTTACTCAACTAATGATAGAAACTTACCCAAGGATATATATACACTAGTTAGACAAGGAACTAGTATTGAAATAGTATTGGTATGCCCCAATCACACATTACCTACTCTATGGAAACACACCTCCTAGGATAAATCACATGGAGAAAAGAGACCTTGTAAACATAATATATCATAAAGAAAGGATTGATCTTCAAGAAAAATCATGAAGGTGTGTATTTTAGATGCTTATCATAAGCTAAGGCCAAAGAAGTAATGGCTAATTTTCATGAAAAGCTGGGCACTAGCCATCCAACATCAAAATAAACAACACGCAAGATACTTTAGGAAGCCTATTACCAACCTACCTTATTTAAAAATGTCCATGTTCATGTTAGGGTATGTCATTAGTGTCAAACTTTCACCAAAATAAAAACCCATGTTTCAATGTCATTGTATCCATTTATAGAAGCAACACCATTCACCCAATGGGGACTAGACTTTATTGGGGTTATAAAATTCAACTCCTCAATAGGCCATAATTCTATTCTCATGACTCTAGATTATTGCATGAGATGGACTGAGGTAGTGGTAATGAAGAAAATCACTGCCACTAAAGTCATCAAATTCTTGGAAAATAATATAACCACTCGATTCAGAATCCCTATTTTATTGGTGTGTGATAATGGTCCCACATTTCAATCCATGGAGTTCACTGAATGGGCTTACAATGAAGGGATCACCTTGAAATTATCATCTAATTATTAACTTTAAGTGAATGTATTGGTGGAATCAACTAAAAAAAACTTGATTGATTCCATAAAAAATATGTAAAGAAGAAACCTTGTGAATGGCATTCGCTACTAATATTTACTCTATGGGATGACCACACCAGGTATTAAAAAGTGATTAAAATCTCACCATTTTGGTCTATGGATTGGATCCATATTTTATTATTACTCTTAGATTCCATGTCTATAATTTTATGCATAATTATATGGAGCACGATGATAAATTAAACTCTAGGCTCTTAGACATTGTCTAGTTAGAAGAAGCTCAAGATGAAGCCTTACTGAACTTCAACAAACATAAAGGCACTATCAAATTATGGTTTAACAAAAGGGACAAGGTTAAATCCTTTAATATTCTTGATCTACTTTTGTTATAGGATAAATCCCATGAAAATAAGGGTTAGCATGTCAAGTTTGATCCTCTTTAGATCGGCCCACACCATATAGTTGAGCTACTCAGATAGAATGCATTCTATCTCAAAGACCTAAAGGGAAATGACATCCTGATACCTATAATGAATAGTTCTTGAAATATAACTTTTAGGCTACCCCTTATAATATAGTTTTAGATTAACTCGGGTGGAGGTTGTAATGTATATATTACAATAGTTTACTTTTTTTGTTTGTTTACTTTTGATTGGGTGTTTATTTTTAGTTATCCATTTGTTCCTTACCAATCTTGCCCTAGTTTCCACCCTCAAAGAGTGATAGTATTTTCTAAAGGATGAATCAAACTCAAAAAATATAATTACTACTCTAAATAGTGATGATAGATCATAAGGTATCTCAAGCTTTAGAAACTTGGAGGGTGAGATTTAATCATGAAACAATTCAAAGATTATGAGTAATCCTTTGATTTACAAATTTTGAAGGCCAATGATTCATAACAAAACAAGTGTATTTTAGAGAAACTACATTTCTTGATAGAAGCCATCAAATCTAAACTTAATAAAACATATTTATAAAATGTATGATTACTCAACTAGTCCAAGAACTCATAGGTATTTGTAGTTTGAACATTTTATCACCCATGGATTGGTCCCAAATCCTTATTGGATAAAACTAAAAAATATTTTCATAATAAAATTTTACAAATGAAAGTACATAATATAAATTCTAATTTTTCCTTGAAAGGGTTATTCAGGTAACCTTGATCACAAGATTTCTATCTTGATTGGGAGTGGAGCAAGGCCTCGAATGGGACCATAGATATCTTTGTCAAGGCTATGGATTCCTAAATGGTAGTAGAGAAATGTTCATACCACTCCCCTCCAAACCATCTTGTCAATCATTTTCCCATTTAGAAGTTCTAATACCCAACTCGATCTGAAGTGATCTAAGTTAAATCCAAATTAAATTGAGCATAAATTTATCACCTCACACACATGTTGATGGTATTTTATAGATATAAATCTTAGTATGTCACTTAATACATCTGATTTTAGTGCCCTCTTTCTCTATCTATGTCTAAGAATTTTCTTGTAGTATATGATTTATAGAGGTACAAAGGTTTAAGGATTGGGTTCTAAGTGCTTAACACCACTGTCCTTGTGGAAGATGCCATTTTTTATGGCCAATACACCCCCCTATTCCAAGAAGTGGAAGACCCCTCTTAAAGTAGCTCAAATTTAAGGTTCTTAGATTTTCAGCCTCTTCCTAATCAACATCTTTATTTTTCATGCCTTGAATTTTATTTCCACCCTAGTTTGGTCACATGCCCATCAGATTCATAACAAAATTTAAACCCTATCAAAGGCCCACTAAATATTATGAGTTTACACTTAGTTAAAAATATATCACTTCATAAGTAAAATAGTGTATTTTCATACTTAGAATATTTTTATTTCACTAACCATTTAGTTTATAGATTTGAATTTATTTTGAAGGTCATGGAGTCTAAGTTTATTGAAGTCCTATGTGGTGATTTATGTAACTACATCAGTGAATGGGTGAATTGTTTTTGATTATGTGATTTCCTTCTTACTTAGTCTCTTTTCATTGTTTTTTCATGGGTTGAATGACCAAGTCAAAAAATACCTCATGGTTCCAATGTCATAACACTGTTAAGCATGGGATATACTGAGAGGGGGGGTGAATCAGTATATCATATATCTTATAAAACTTTCCTTTAACCAAATTCCACTTAATAAAACATTCAAGATATGCAATAAAACTCAAACAATAAACACCACACAAGATAGAGAGAGACACCAGATATAATGTGGAAACCCAATGTGGGAAAAACCATGAAGAACAATCTCAAGTATATGAATGATCACCAACCCAAAAAATATTTGAAAGCTAAGCTTGTAATAGCACCAACCCCTTTGCTAAGCACCAACCCAACAACTATTCATGAGCACCAACCCACAGGAGCACCACACCCCTTTACCGAGCACCAACCTAGCAACTATTCATGAGCACCAACCCAAAAGAGCACCAACCCCTTTGTTGAGCACCAACCCAACAACAATTCGTGAGCACCATCCCACAGGAGCACCAACCCCTTTGTGTATACCACACACCTATCTCTCAATGCTGCTATCTCAACAAATGATAGTTCAATACAACATCTCTTTCCTCTCTCTCACCTTTGCTCTTCTAAGCTAGATATAACAAATACAAATCATATTCATCTCTCACAATTGCTATTCTAAGCTAGATATTACAATATCAAATCAACCTTTATATCTCTTATTTTACAAATGGCTTCTCAAGCCTTTATTTATAGCTTTCCAAATGACCTTTGGCCTTCCACCTTTGTGACCCTTCAATCCTCATGGAAAATGGCACCAAACTTGTATGACCCTTCATATTATTGCCTTTGAAAAGTGATGTGGTTATCCTTCATGACCAAAAATGTCCTTCCCTTGGTGACTTTTCATATTCCTCAAAGTGTCCCTTCATGAGAAATTGTGCCCTTCCTCTTTTGTCTTCACTTGGTGACTCTTGGAATTCCCCAAGATGATTCTTCATGGGAAAATGCATCCCATCCTTCTTTTGTCTTTATCCCGTGGCTCTTTGACTTTTCCATGGGCCCTTCTTTTGTCTTATATGCAACCAAAAATATATTCATTAATATTAAATAAATATTAACTCATATTAGCTAAGATATATCTATTACAAACGATATTAAATGCAATGGGGCCTTTATCACCAATAATGCTAGACATTTGACATCAATGACAATATTTACAACAATCTCCCCCTTTGTCATTGATGGCAACCTCAATCCTAAAACTGCCACATCCTATCACCTGCACATACTATCATCTAAAAACATATAGTAACTCCCCCTTATTGTAACAACTTGTACTTGTTCCTTGTACTTATTTTCTACCCTTGTACCTGTACCTATTATTTTCCCCCTTTGACATCAATGGCAAAGGGCATACCTAGAGCTAACACTTAGCTCCCCCTCAATTGATGCTAAACATCAATGGTAGGAAGTAATAGAAATTACACCTAACTCCTCTTGCAGATCTTTGAATGTGTCCTTTGATCATGCCTTTGAGAAGATATCTGACAATACATATACATTGTTCCCTATCCTTTGAGCATTTGCAATCAACTCATTTGAATCTTTTCTTCTAATCTCACAACCTTCTTTATGAAACCTTAATGTATATCCTTGATCACATATTTGACTAACACTCAATAGAATATGCTTAAGATCTTTTACATATAAAACATTCTTAGTCTTAGTTCTACCATAATCCAAACTCAAATTACTTTTTTCAGCTATCCTGGCAGTGGTTTTATCTCTGAGTCTCATTGTACCACCATTGATCTTCTTTAGAGATATGAATTTACTTTTATCTCCTGTCATATGCCTCGAACATCTGCTATCAATTAACCATGGCTGATCTTTACCTCTTACATGCAGGGTTGTCTGAACCATCATAGAATCTTTAGGTTGTTTCTTCTGCCATGAACATGTCTGAACCTTCTCCCTGATGAATGGAGCTTTGAAACTATGATCCTTCTTGACTGACTTGAACATGCTTTTACAATAGCGAGTTATGTGTTTGAAGTTGTTGCACTTGTAACATACTATGGTTTCTTCATCAAAGCTTGATAGAGGAGCAAAAGAGCTATGGCTTCTGCTTGACTCTACTTGACTTTCCTTCTCCTTATTTTTGAAATTGTTAGCTCTTTTTCTACATTCTAATTTCTTGTGACCATATCCATTACAATAAAAATTATAGCCATAAAAATAAGACCTGTCTATATATCTCTGACCTGATTGTATTTTGTAGCTTTGTTCCTTCCATCCTTCTCTATTTGAAATGTCCTCTATATTCTTCATTTCTCCCCTTTTTGTTTCCTCTTTTGTAAGAGCTTCAACATAGATATTTTTCTTTTCAAATATAATCCTTGTCTTGTCTGAATTTGCTTTTTGACTTTCCAATATCTTATTCAACATGTTAGTGCTATCCTCAAATTTTGAATCACTAACTACTTTATCATTGATTGCTTTTTCAATATCTTCTTTTAAAGAGGCAATTTCAATAACATACCTTTGACATTCTTTTCTTGCTATTTCCAACTGTGCTGTGAGATCTTCTTCATTCTTCTTGGCTTCTTCCAAGTGTGTTGTTAGATCTTCAATCATTTCCTTTGACTCTTGTTCATTTTTTTTGATCTGGCACTTTGATCTTTGATTCTTCTTCTGAACAACTTCTAACTCTTCTAAGGCACAAATGAGCTCTCCTTCCATATTCACTTTAGCTTCCTCCTCTTATTCTTCTTGATCATCTTCATGTATGGCCTTGAATAGAGTCTCTTCTTCTTCTGAATTGCTGACTCCACTATCTTCAACTGAGCTAGGATCCTTAGAAATACAGGCTCTTCTTCTTGAATCCCTTCTTAGATTGACCTTTGAAGTTCTTCTTGTATGTAGGCTTTTCTTCTTCATCATCATTACCCTTATTTGGGCATCTAGCTAAAAAATGTCTAATCTTTCCACAATTAAAACATTTAAAAGGTAATTTTCCTTGATATTTACCTGTTCCTCTTTTCGACTTGCAAATGAAAAGTGATCCATTGTCATCTTCATCATCACTAGAACTATCACTTGATTCTTGAATCTTAGCTTGCTCTTTCCTTGATGTCTTGAAAGCCACTTCTCTCTTTGAGGGTTTATCTTGTTCTGTCTGCATCTCATATGTTGTGAGTATACCATGAAGCTCATCCATCTTTAGCTTGGATAAATTCTTCATCTCCTTGATTGCGAAAACCTTTGCATCCTATCTCATTGGTAGAGATCTCAAAACCTTTTACACCACCGTTGACTCATCCAACATTTCTCCAAGACCTTGAATCTGATTTACTATCTGATCAACTCGCAAGAGATAACTTGTTATACCTTCTTCTTCTTCCATCTTCAAACTTTCAAACTGCCTTCTAAAAGTCTAAAGCTTAGCTTGCTGAACCTTTCCATCACCTTTGTAAATATTCTCAAGTTTCATGAGCATATTTACATTACATAACTTTAACAAATTTAGATTCACATAAACCACATAAAATAGCATTTAAAGCTTAAGCATTACATTCACTTTCCTTCATTTTTGTTGGAGTAATTGTAGATGTCTATGGCTCTTCATATTCCTCTACCACTACTTTCCATATGTCGAATCCAAGGGCCATCAAATAAACCTTCATTCTCATGCTCCAAAAAGCATAATTCATCCCATCAAACAAAGCTTCCTTATTTGTAGAAAATCCTTCTATGACCCAACCATCATGCTTTCCTGATCTAAATTCAAGCTATAAAACTTTTCAAAAAGGAACATGCTCTAATACCAATTGTTAAGCATAGGATATATTGAGAGGGGGGGTAAATCAGTATATCATATATCTTATAAAACTTTCATTTAACCAAATTCCACTTGATCAAACATTCATGATATGCAATAAAACTCAAACAATAAACACCACACAAGATAGAGAGAGACACCAGATATAACATGGAAACCCAATGTGGGAAAAACCATAGAGAACAATTTGAAGTATATGAACAAGCACCAACCCAAATAATATTCACAATCCAATCTTGCAAGAGCACCAACCCCTTTGCTGAGCACCAACCCATAGGAGCTTCACACCCCTTTATCGAGCACTAACCCAACAACTATTCATGAGCACCAACCCATATGAGCACCAACCCCTTTGTCGAGCACCAACCCACAAGAACACCAACCCCTTTGTGTATACCACACTGATAGTTCAAAACAACATCTCTTTCCTCTCTCTCACCTTTGCTCTTCTAATCTAGATATAACAAATACAAATCATATTCATCTCTCACAATTGGTCTTCTAAGCTAGATATTACAATATCAAACCAACCTATATATCTCTTATTTTAAAAATGGCTTCTCAAGCCTTTATTTATAGCTTTTCAAATGACCTTTGGCCTTCCACCTCTGTGACCCTTCAATCTTCATGTAAAATGGCACCAAACTTGTATGACCCTTCATATTATTGCCTTTGAAAAGTCATGTGGTGATCCTTCATGACCAAAAATGTTCTTCCCTTGGTGACTTTTCATATTCCTCAAAGTGTCCCTTCATGAGAAATTATGCCCTTCCTCTTTTGTCTTCACTTGGTGACTATTGGAATTCCCCAAGATGACTCTTCATGGGAAAATGCATCCCATCCTTCTTTTGTCTTTATCCCATGGCTCTTTGACTTCTCCATGGGCCCTTCTTTTGTCTCATATGCAACCAAAAATATATTCATTAATATTAAATAAATATTAACTCATATTAGCCAAGATATATCTATTACAAACAATATTAAATGTAATGGGGCTTTATCAGCAATAATGTTAGACCTTTGACATCAATGACAATATTTCCAACAAACACATCAATCTTTCGATATTGATAGAGATGTTAGATCCCAAGAGAGCCTAACTAATTAGATCCTTCCACTATTAGAATGGTCAGTCTCATGTTCCTAACAAAGATGTCAAATCCCAAGAGAGCTTAACTAAATGTAAACACATTGTGTGTCCTCGGTGATTAGAGGTGCCATAGCTTGACTAATAAGGTGTATCCGATGTCAAATTCACTAGTATCTCAATTTTGACATAGATGGCAAAGCCTTGGGGAACCCACCCAAATCCAAATATTCCATGTGGCCCACTATTAGAGTTTTTAATCTCCCAAACTTGACATAGATGTCATATCTTGGGAAAGACTAACCTACTAGACCATGTCACATGTCACTCCCACATATATTGGTAAAAAAAGACTAAAAAAGTGAAATAAAGTACAATCAGACTTAAATGGATAGTCAAAGGATACCATGTGTCATTTTAATACTCTAATTGGCTACTCTTACTCCTAAGGGTGTACATGTGAGCCATGCATAGGTGGTAGCCATTCTAGTCAGAACTAATTAATGTTTGACACATGGCACATGAAATAGGCTATAAAGATACCACTAAGATGAAATTACTATGTGTATACCATGATCTTAACATTAATGAAATGGGGAATTGGATCATATTGGACAAATAGGAACATCGTGTCATAATCACTAAATCTGGTGGGTGGCACATGTTGGGCTTCATTGAGATTGAGTCTAGATTGGGAAATAAGTGGGAAATCTAGCCACCAACTCAAATTTGAATTCACCCTGAGTTAGTTGAAATGCACCATCAATAC
The DNA here is from genome assembly GCA_037957365.1 of Torreya grandis. NCBI lineage: Eukaryota > Viridiplantae > Streptophyta > Pinopsida > Cupressales > Taxaceae > Torreya > Torreya grandis. The sequence goes on from JARHVA010000309.1 coordinate 4,832,456, forward strand.
AAGAGATATTTGTGGATCCCTATAATTTTCTATGGGTGATCTTATTTACTATTATTGTTCCTAGTTTTACAGTCTACCGTCTTGTTTTCTATGCATTCATGTACCATACATGGTCCCCCCTTTGTTTATAACTCATTATCATGGAGAGATAAAACCTTTTACAATAACTACATCTTCTACTTCTAACCCTAAAATTGATCTTGAGTATAGAGAAATAATGTTCCCAAATAACCTCACACATTTCAAACACTATAATGATATCTTCAACGTCATTAACCTGGTGCTTAAATCTTCTTCCAATGATGATGAAAATGAAGTCAAGTTTTACATTTGCCTTCAAGCATATGAAAAGTGTGGGATACATTTAACTATAGACAAGTCGAAGGTCTTACCCTATGCCAACTTGTTTGGAAAGTTGTTGTTCAATACTAAGCAAACATAAGATGGTTTTTGTGACATGGTTTACTCTATAAATTACAGGCACCAAATCACATATACTTTAGAAGACACTTTCAAATCTTACTATAATCTCCTAGAGTATATAGTCACCTATGATTCTATTATAGTGAGTACCTAGACAATCACCTACTAGATATATGACATCTTGAAGGACTAGGCAAAGAATCCTTACTCTAAATGGGTCAACAAGATGGAAGTGAATGCATATACCATTTACACTTTCAATGAGAGATTTCACATCAGGATGATACTTCTCAACCATTTTCTATTGAGAATGATAACTAAGGTAAATTTTAGTGGTGAATATTTGTTAATTCACAAATATTTAGTTTTTAGGAAATTATATTTATTGATTTTGGAGTAGTACATAGGACTAAGTTACCTAAAATTTAGGGACATAAATTTTGTATGGGTCAGCTCACCAATCATTTGCAATAATTATTTGGTAAGCCATGTAATCCACCTTATATATATATATATATATATATATATATATTAACATGAGTTACCATCCAAGTCTCATTGTTTACCTCATTGCCAAGTTGAACCTTGAGGGTGCTTGACTACATCCTTGCATCTGCCTAATTGCCAACACCTAATAGGATCCTTGTAACCTCCTAACTCTATCTGCCACCCCACTATTGCTTCCTAACTACATATTTTGCCACCCAACTTTTGTCTCTTGAATGCATCTTATCGGCAATCAATTACTATCACTCAATAGTGCCTTGTTGCCACCTAACTATAATTGCTTGACTACATCTTGAGTCTTACTGATATTGAATTCATTCACTACCCAATTGACCCCTCTCACCACCTAGTTTCATCTTCCCTACATTAGAATATCATTAGGTGGTAACAATAAAACAACATAGTAATTATCAATAAAATCAAGCATATTATCTTATTTTAGAAACCCAACAAAGATGACTACATAAATAACATGCACTCAAAATACAGGTACTTATTAACTTTTTTTTTTAAATCAGTAATTTTCTTTTTAATTATGGAATAATTTCAAAACCCTTTTACATGAATAAATTCCCACTGATAATGATTCTATTTCATTATAAATAATTAATCAAAATAACATCTCACCACTTGAATATTTTATTATTGACATGTCACCCTTAGAAGACACTCCTCTGGCTCTAGATGACAACGATGAATAAATTCATCTACCAAAATATATTTGTAGTTCTCATCAAATGCCAAATTTAGTTGAAATTTCCACTCATAAATCTTAATAGAGGAAGAGAATACATGGACAACTGGAAAAAAAAATTGGTTGACTAGGTAGAAAAATATCCCTTTATAGACCCTGTAAAACAAGAAAATGGTAATGAGACTAACAAAATGTAGATGTACAATATGTAGTTGGAAACTTGGAAAAGAACACATAATGTAACTTAAATTTGACAAAATTAAGAAATATTTTGGAAAAATATATGTACCCGTGAAGTACCTAGGTGGATAGATAATGAGAAAACACATATTGAAAGATGCAAAAGAATCCATGCATGTAAAATATGCATGTGATTATGAAAATGATAAAAAATGACAAAAAATCTTGTTGGAAAAATGGGAACAATAAAAGGTCAATTTGGAAAAGTTATGTAGTCCAATCTAAAGGCCAACTATGTATAGTTCTCTACTTTTTACCGCATTTTAAAAGAGGGTAGACCTATTTCTAATTTTTTAGATTATAAGATTTTGTTTCAACATAATCAATTTCTTGATATTCTACAATCACATTGGTTAGATAACAATGCTTTAGAAATGGAAAAATGTCTAGTAATGGTTGAGAAGGAAGATTTGAAAGAAAAATTTAATAAATCACTATTTATCTCACTATCCATTGATGATGTCATTATAGTTGACAACACATCATGGGTTTGCATGCATGTTTATACTATTGAAAACCATTCAAGGCAACCTCAACTATTAGTTGTTCATATAATGGTAGAAAATTGTAATGTATATAAAATTCACAAATTGGTTGTATCTAATTTGAGAGATAAAGTTAGAATGGATGATTATGCAATAGCTACGAAGTTGGTATGTGTTGGGACTAATGGTGCATCAATAATGTAGGGTCATAGAAGTATTATTTGTGTTCAAATTAAAATAACAGTTGCCCCATTTATGATTATGATTCATTGCATGGCTTATAGGATGAATTTTACACACAAAATTTTTAGCACATTTGGTAATGTCATAAAAGTGGAAGATCTCATTCATGACTTGCATGCTTATATGTCAAGCTACCCAAAAACAATATTGAAGTTCCAAAACTTTGAAATTGGGTTGACTGATGGTAAAAAAACTATTGAAAGATGTTGATACAAGATGGATTTACATGTATGAACTTGCATGTAGAATTTTTGAGGAATAACCATCTTTAATAGGTTTTATGTATAAATGCCTCAGGGAAGATGACAAGAAAAAATATTTTCTATACCATTTAACATATTTGGAAACATTACTAACCTTATGTGGTATTTAGCCAATGTTGAAGGAAATTAACTATTTAATGAAACATGCCCAGGACACACACACACACACACACACACACATGTATATATATATATATATATATATATATATATATATATATATATATATATATATATATATATATATATATATATATATGTACATACATACATGTATGTATGTATATATATACATATATATATATATATATATATATATGTATATATGTATATACATATATATATATGTATATATACATATAGATATATAGATATATATATGTTTATATACATACACACACACACACACACATATATATGTATGTATGTATACATATATATATATATGTATATATAGAGATATATGTATATATCTATATATATATACATATATATGTATATACATATATACATATATATATATATATATGTATATACATACATACATATATATATATATACACATACATATATACATACACACACACACACACACACACACACACACACACACACACACACACACACACACACACACACACACACACATTGTTGACTTCATACTTTAAAAAAATTGAGTATGTCTATCTTTAGATATATTATACACATCAAATGAAATCTTTCATGGACCTATTTTTAGAACTTGGAAAATTTTGACAGATTTTAAAAATCTTGAGATTTATTTTAAAATTCAATATCAATGATCATATTTGTGTCATGGTAAATGACAAGGAGATCCCAATACACACTTTCTAAAAAAGACTTGAAGTTATGAAATATATATGTACATATAACATGTCTTCTATATGATACTATTATATCTAAAACATGAATTAAATTAAGTAGAATATCACAAAGCTTATCTGTCAAGATTAGAGAATGTTTTCAAAGGGATGAGTTGTTGGAGAGAATGGGAGTTTTGATTCCCACTTTTTGGAACAATGTTAACAATCACTAACAGATTAACACTTTATTTCAAAAATACATGGGTTCCCTTATTAAGCATTTTTTTAAATATGTAGAGGTGATTGTAGTTGATATTAAAGGTATTTTTCAAAAATATTTACAGATGTCTTAGTCAATATATTTCATGTTTATAATGATGGCTCAATTCCAGTGTCTAAGTGACCCAATTATAAATGGTTCAATTACACAGCTATGGAAAAAAATTTATCCTAGTAGGATCTTACAAGAAAGTATTAGTGAATATTTTAGATTATATGAACTTTATCAAACAATGATTTTGGGTTCTATGTAAGATTAGCAAGTATTTAGTGCATTATCTTTCATGAAGTCAAAACTTTGAAATAGATTGGATAAAATTTTAGAGACTTACTTGAGACTGTATGTTTCATGTTATTATGTGGACAATTTTCCTTATGAAAGAGCATTGGAAACATGGAGTTCAATTGTTGAAATAAGAGGTGTCAGTAATATAGTGACCAATACATACGATGAAAATATTGAGACTAAATATGGCACTGACATGGTAGATGCAAATATCACTTACGATGATCAAGTTTCTTAAGGATTATTTCAATTACCTGAGTTTTAGTTTGATATGTATAGCAATTATTATTTTCTAAAATATTTCATTTTTTTTCTTTTGTAAAATATTTGAAATATTGAGTTCACTAAAACTATTGATATCTTATGATTGACTTAATAGTTGTTTTTCTCACTAGTTCAAATTGTTAAAACTATTTGTGCATGTAAACTACTTACAAGTTTTTTAAACTCTCTCTATGGATTAATTTTGACTCAATTAGAAATGATGTCTTTAATTTCACATAAAAATTATGAAACACCTTTGAGACAATAAAAATGTAACAATAATTCTTTAATAGAGAGACTAAATTTTATCACTTCATTTTTTGTCCTATTACAATTCTCTGTACACAATCCACTTTTATGAGCTTCAATAGATTCAATATGAGTTTTAATATTATATATTATATTAAAATTATCATTGAAAAACATTTAAAAATCACCTTTAATACCCCTTTAGACACAATGGAATTAGGCAACACCTATTGTTGTTGCCACCTAGTTGCACCATGCAACCGAGTGATACCTATTTTCTCCTAATTACATTGTGTAACTAGACTCAAATAGGACCACAAGTGTTTATCAACTACATAATATATACCCTAAGGATTAAATCCATATATATTCTTTATTATCAATGATCAAAATTATATTTATATCATAGTCTAAATAGAGAAACCATAGTCATGAAAATAAAATTTCTAAGACTAATCTATTCAGACATGCCATATTAATATGGAGACAATTTACTATCAATATGATATTATAAATGGAAATCAAGTTATGATGTTATTACTAGATGACAACATATTATAATCATATAGGATTCATAATTATAAAGCATAGAACTTGTATCCTTAGTTCCATATTAAAGGATGCAAAACACATAACAATATAATTGGGTATTCCTTAATGTGAAATGAGATATACAGTCCAACCAAAAATGCATTCAACCTTAAAATATGAACTACAATATAGTTCATTTAGCTCATAAAATCAATAATCACTAAAGTATTAATTAAATACTACACTAATATATCTCCATAGAATATTTAAGCTTAACCATAATACATTTAAGATCTTAAAATTACATAGCAGTCTATCATGATTGTACCAATAGAATAATCAACAAACATTAGTCATATATTGTATAACTTAAGTAAACTATACTAAATAAAACAAGATTATTCTAAACATAATAAAGTCTTTAATACATATCATTGCCATAACCTGGCAATGATAGCCTAGCAGTGAGTGAGCTGAGTGTTAGAGGTGGGAGGTCTCAGGGTCCATTCCCTTGGATGACCACTCTCTATCATCATTCCCACACTAAGCTATGATGGGTTATTCATGAAAAGTATCCACAATGCAATAGGATATTGACTCAGTGTTCAATACAATGGAGGTTAGCATGTGGCTTGAAACTTGTGTTTAATGCAGCATGGCAAGTCCACATTCCATGGCTAGGGATACTATTCACCACTGGTTTGGGTTTTATAATTACAAAAATGCCTATGGTTTTGGGTTCATTTTAAAAATCCTATTACCCAAAAATTTAAAAGTGGCTTATCCCTAGATTGAGGTTTCACTCTTGGAAACTTGTGTGATGTCCATATCACAAGATTTCATGCTTAAGGAGACTTCAAATAGGGTAGGTGTGTGTGAGAAGATGTAAGGTGATGGGGATGGTAGCCAAGGTAGGGTAAATCAAGGGACGAATATGGAAAAATTTATAGAGGGTGAGGGTTATAAGTCACAAACATAGCCATAGATTCTGATCCATGCTGGTAAAATCAAATCTTTTGAGTCTACAAAAGGAGTAAGAGATTATAAGGAGAGAATAAGGGGCACACAGTCAACCCTAGCTAGGTTTGAAATTGAAGTAGCTAGGTGAAGGTTAGTATTTGGATCAGGGCCTGGTCTATTGATTTAATAGGTTTTGGTCTTCCATTCCTAATCTATATAAATGGCTTTCAAAATCTTGGTAGCCTTTATTGGAAAGCAACATGTGTCAGGATCCTACTCCACCAACAAGAGTATATATGATTACCTCTTGTATTAGCAACTAAACATGGAATTTAACCAGAATCAATAAGTAACTAGAAATATGAAACAACACAAAATATGAGAGACGATACACAATTGTATTAATAATCACTCAGAAGAAAATACAATAAAGAAGATGCCACTTCTTCTTCCACCTGTAAGGCTTGCCACACCTCAAGGACTTATTCCCTCTCTCTCCTATGGTCCCAACACACAACTCAAATACAGAGTTGTTGTTCACCTCCACCAGTCAGTAACAATGCTACCAGTACACCAAGCACACAACCATACTCCAAGTAGATCTCCCTTTCCTTGCTGCCACCTGCAAATCAACAGACCTTACTTACCATGTAGATACCTCTACACCCTGAAGAACCCTTGTCTTTGTCTCACCAAGTCCTTATGATTCTTCAACCAGTACCCCAGTGGATATTCTACCAGAACTTGCACACCTGTAACTCTCCAAAATCATACACACTCAACACCCCTTTAGAACTAGGAGGAACACACCATGCTCTCTTCCCTCTGAAGGAGCTAATATTTGCTCTCTTACTCTCTAGCACACTTTTACAATACAGCCCATGAGTCTATTATATAGATCTCATGCATATAATAATTAGACCCTAATTATAATAATTAGATCCACAGCTTCTAGTCTAAAATTGGCTCTTAACATGCAAACACTCAATTTGTTAACTAACTATCTGTGAAATTGGCAGTTTTAAACCGCACAGGCGACCGACGTCGGTCCCTGTCTACCTGGAGATGACCGACGCTAGCCGATCCTTGACTGATGTCAATTTCTCTTCTTGTCTAATCCTGTCGACGTCGATTGGCCTGACTAACGCCGGTGTCTATGACACTTTAGCAACTCCTCTTATTCGTAACTTGGTGAAGCTTTTAACTCCACAACCTAACAATCTCCCACTTAAAGATAAATAGCTGCACCTGTACCTATACCTGTACCTTCATCTAATTCATTTCCTAGCTTGTATCCCTCTTCAATATCAATCCTGAAGACCAACCACCACACAACCTGTGATGCTACACCTGTCATCCAAGTAACCTGCCACATCCAAACCTATAAACCTATGTAGTGAAGACCTTGACCCTGCATAACATGAATCCCTGCTACTGGTCCCTCTCAGATATCTGAGAATCCACCTTCCTTGAATTGGCTCCAAACTCTCTGATAACTCCCATTGCTTGGGAAAACTCAGGTCTACACCAGACCTCATGTGATTTTGAATACTATTCTAAGCTCTGCTTAAATTGTCCAGCCCTTGGTGTGCTTACCGATTTTGCATCCTGTATCTTGAACCTCGCCAACACCTTCTTCACATCAGCTCCCATTAGAGACAAAATCTCCATGACTCTTATGCCAAAGAATTTCATTGCTCCAAATTCTTCATGACATACCTCTGAACTAACTTTACCTTTAGCTTAAAAAACTCCTTGCATGTATAACCCTGAATCAAGCAACCACACCACATACTATAACAAGATAATGTCGCAACTCATCATCCACCTGGTAAAGACAAACACAATGGTTACACTGACATTGACTGAAGCCCTGCTTTGTCATCCACCTGTCAAAACCTGTACCACTGTCCTGCAGCTTCCTCGAGACCATATACCTTGGCCTTCCATCTCACGTATCCATCCACTCTCTTCTTTAACTTGGGAATCCATCCATCTTTCAGTGCTTTCTTCCAGCTGAAAACTACACCAACAAACTCCTATTTGGTTCTTCTCTAAGGAATCACACTCCTCATCTATGCCAAGCTCCCACTATTTCTGGATTCTACCTGCATTGCCTCTTCACATCTTCCTGGTTCTCAACCATCAGTAAGTAACTAGTAAGAAGGTGAAAAACAAATATGAGGTCCACTTACCATTTCAGTCCTCCATATGGGTGTTTTAGACTCCTTGACAGCTTGTTGTCTGCCCAACATCTGTTCCAGTGACCGATCTTAGTCATCGCCTAATCTACACCCGATCGACGTCAGTTCCCTGTGACTGACCCTGTCTATCGACATCAGCTCCCTGATCGATGCTGATGTACCTACTACCGACGTCAGTTTTTGTATGACTGACATCATTTCTTGCTACCTAACACCACCAACTCTACTAATCTGCACATGACCGACATCGGTGCCTGTCTGTTTGACATCAGTTCCTCCTGACTGATGCTGGTACCTGTGTTCACTTGTGAGTGATGACTTTTTACCTGCGAGCTCCTTTTGGATCAAAACCTTGTTTAAATTGGCATAGTCTTGCTCAGAATAATTTAGTCCCCATAGCTGATCTTTATCCGTCATCTCCTCCATGAACACCAAAGCTTTCCAGTTCTTAAGTTTATCAAAAACATCTGTCTTCCACTTAAGAACATGCATTCCCCTCCTACATATATGACCAAGCCTACAAAGCCACATCTCTACAATAGAAAGTGAATTAGTAATATATGTAGATAGATAAAGGATACCTACTTTCTTACCACCATCTAATTCAAGTGCATCCGCTGTGAGAGTTACTATGCATCTCTCATCACCCAACTTTCTTGAAGAAATTAGACTCATCTCCAAGACTGGAACCTGCATGACCTTCTTCAACACCTATGTGTTACCCGTCTATAATTTTAGCTTCACTTCCCCTTTGCCAATCATTTGACAAGGCTCACCAGCACCTAAATAAATCTCTCCAAAGTCTCCAAAGACATACCCATGAAAAGATGCCCTATTTCGGGCTGCATGAAAAGAGGCAAAAGAATTTGTAAACCAAGATTCTACTTTATCTAGAGCAACCTATGCAATAACCCTTGCAACATCTACTTCTACACGCTGATTTTCTACCGACCAACAATCTCCCTTTACCTGCTCTTTCTTTCCATCAATCAAACCATTCATGCTATTCAATTTCTCCATTCGTAGCTTACTTTCTTCTACCATTGCTATACTCCCACTCAATCTAAAACCCCTGAGAGTGACCTGTAATCAACAAACACTAACCAGATCTGAACCATCTGTTAGTCAACCCAACCAAAAGCTCTGATACCAACTGTCAGGATCTTACTCCACCAATAAGAGTATATATGATTACCTCTTGTATTAGCAACTAAACACAGAATTTAACCAAAATCAATAAGTAACTAGAAATATGAAACAACACAAGATATGAGAGACAATACATAATTGTATTAATAATCACTCAAAAGAAAATACAATAAAGAAGATGCCACTTCTTCTTCCACCTCTAAGGCTTGCCACACCTCAAGGACTTCTTCCCTCTCTCTCTTATGGTCCCAACACATAACTCAAATATAGAGTTGTTGTTCACCTCCACCAGTCAGTAACAACACTACCAGTACACCAAGCACATAACCGTACTCCTAGTAGATCTCCCTTTCCTTGCTGCCACCTGCAAATCAATAGACCTTACTTACCAAGTAGATACCTCTACACCCTAAAGAACCCTTGTCCTTGCCTCACCAAGTCCTTATGATTCTTCAACCAGTACCCCAGTGGATCTTCTACCAGAACTTGCACACCTGTAACTCTCCAAAATCATACACACTCAACACCCCTTTGGAACTAGGAAGAACACACCATGCTCTCTTCCCTCTGAAGGAGCTAATATTTGCTCTCTTACTCTCTAGCACACTTTTAGAATACAGCCCATGAGTCTATTATATAGATCTCATGCATACAATAATTAGACCTTAATTACAATAATTAGATCCATAGCTTCTAGTCTAAAATTGGCTCTTAACATGCAAACACTCGGTTTGTTAACTAACTATCCATGAAACTGGCAGTTCTAAACCGTACAGGTGACCGACATTAGTCCCTATCTGCCTGGAGATGACCGACACCAGTCGATCCCTGACCGACATCGGTTGCTCTTCCTATCTAATCCTATCGACGTCAGTTGGCCTGACTGATGTCAGTGTCTATGACACTTCAGCAACTCCTCCTATTTGCAACCTGGTGAAGCTTTTAACTCCACAACCTAACATCATGGAAATTTATCCCTATGAAAAAGGCTTTTTTTGATTATTTGGTTAATCGTGATAAGGACTTTCAAGCAAAATCCTAGAGTTTTGATAATCACCTTCTTTTGTTAAAACCTTGGTTTCCTAATTTTAACCCTTTGATTAAAAATATTTCTTTTCATCCGATCTGGGTGAAGCTTTTTTATCTTCCTCTCCAATTCTAGAATGAATCTGGGTTTATAGTTATTAGAGGAGCATTGGGGAAATTACTAGAAATTGATGCCTCTTCACTAAATTATTGTCATACAAATTTTGATTTATTGCTTGTTTGTTTAGATATCTCTTAGGATTTACCTGATAAGATTGAATTAAAATTAAAAGATAGGTCTTGGTCTCAATCCATTGATTTTGAAGGGATTCTATTCAAATGCCAGAATTGTTTTTAGATTGGTGATATTTCTAATTCCTATCTTAAATGCAAGTGAAAAGTTTATTCTTCTTAGGGGAAGGATGCTAAGAGGAACATCTAATAGTTCTTTTGGTCAACAATCATGTTTTGCATTCAGGAGATGTTTCAGATTCTTTATTGAAAAAGAATGCACAATCAAGTAAAAATCCCTCTATGTTTTCTTCTTTGAATTCTAAGGTCATTGGGTCTAATGGTAAGAGAGATGCGGATTTGAGTAGTAAGAATAGATTAAATATATATAAACCTGAGAAAGGGGGTTGTTAGGTAATTTTGGACTCAGATAAATCAAGTAATCAAGAAGAATGGAAGGTTTTTAGAAGTAGAGAAAAAGGTAGTCTCATTCCTATTTCTCCTCCAAGGATATTAAGTAATCATGGTTTATTAATGAAGGTAGAGTAGTATTATTTTTGATAATTTTTTTTTTAAAATTCTATTTATTTGAAATAGAATGTATTTTTAATACTTTCAGATGTTTGGCTCTTTTGTATTTGGTTATCCATGTGCCTTGATGGATAATTTGTTAAGTCAAACTATTTTTTATTTTTATAATGTTATGTTATTTTGGATGGGTACCCATTTAACCTTGATATCTATCTTAAAAAAAATACATATCATTATCATATTAAACATTATATAAATTGTTTTTGAAACAAACTATTAATTTTCTAGAATAGACCCTACAACCACTTGCTCCATGCCACTTCCCTCTTTTGAAAAATTAGTCTCCTCTTGCCCTGCCTATGTGTCATCCTTGAAAACTCCTTAATAAGATTGTATACAAAATAATTTATATTGGCAAGATTTTATCTCTCCTCATTCACTACATCACCTACTGAAAGTAGACTCAAATCTACATTTATTTTATGATTTAATAAAATTTATGGGTCCATCCCATGCTCTTTAATAATTTTCTTGTTGGAAACATAGTTAAAATGGGGGTGAATCAATATTTTAAAACTTTCTTTTACATTTACCTTAACATTCCTTGAACCATCAAAGCAATACAAATATATAGTAATGCATAAAGAATCATTCACATGAGTATAACATAAGAAACACATATATGAGTGGAAAACCCTCAAGGGGAAGAAAACCCATTGATATTTTAAAATTTATTACATTTATAATAAAAACATCAATATTTAGTGAAGAACCAACTTAACATGGAACACCAACCCCAACTAGCCAAGCACCCACTTGACTAGGCTTTAACAAGCACCCACTTGCAAGGAGGCACCAACCTTATAGATGACTCAACACCAAATCAGCCACCTAATTTATTTGATCAACTTCATATCACCTTGTTTCTAAACCAACTAATGATTACCACTTCTTCATCTCTTCACACTCTTATTCCTCTCAAACTATCTTCTAAGCATCTTTACTCAACTAGTCCTCTTCTTGACTTGATTAGGTCATCTGGCCTTAATTTTAATACACAATAACCCTATAAAATCTTCATGATATAATATGTACACCATTATTATGGTCTAACATACCTCATTCATTTATTCAAATTTATATATCATTTGATTCAAAACACACACACACACACACACACACACACACACACACACACACACACACCAATCATGCCTTGTTATACTAGGTTCTTGCTCATACACCTCTTGGTTGGCCATACACACTTTCCCACTTATATTTTAAATAAAATAGGCCTCAGGATATGCCACAAACATTAATAAAATATTAAAATAGGTTGGTCATATCATATAGGACCAAAAGCCCCTTTTAGGCCTTAAGGAGACCTAATTCAATTAGGCCTTCATTAGCACATGTTACCCTTTGAACTCTTTGAAACACTTTTAAAAACATAAAAATGTATTAATATATCATATTTCACTTAGATATACCCTTGATAATCTCATATAGTCTTTGAAACACCTTTTAGCTTCAACCACCACTTGAACCACGTCATTAGCATTATTAACGATTAGGCCTGTGTATATCCAAAAAGTCTATCTTGAACTACTAAAGATAAAACATAATTTTTACAAAAAAAAATAGAAAAAATCACATATAAAAAATTTATATGACCTTAGGGTCATCACCATATGATTTGGAATTTAAAACTTAGGGCAAAAGGACTCAAACCCTTCTCTGCAAAGTGCTCACTTTGAACTGCCAACTAACCTCAAAACATAGTCATGAAATCTTGAAATTTTGACACCTAAAATAACACACTTAAAGTATTCCAATACATTAACATGATCCTAAAACATTGTAATAACAACCTCCAATAAGAATATAATAATCTCTAAAGGCAATATTGGTCTTGTAGTCCAATCTCATGTCTTCACTATACACATACCTCATTGAGCTAGATAAGTCAACTTATGTGCAACTTTTTGTTATATACAATGATATAAAAAAATTATATCCAACATTAAAATTTATTAAAATTCTAAAAAACTTCTCCATGCACCTGGATTCATCCTTATTCCATGATAAGACATCCCTAATCATCTTCTCACTTGTATCTGGGTTTCTCATTGTTTGTATCATTAGGCATGTTAAAGACTTGTTAAATTGTATGATTGGTTTAACACACCTAAGGGATATAATCTAGTCATAAACCAACATGGAAATAAAATAAAATTCTAAATATTTTTCCTCAATCCATTTAATAACTTTGACTTGGTCCACTCTGATTGTTACAACAAATCTCTAAGAAATAATACATTTATTGTAGGGTCCACTTACTCCCCTGACAAACCAATCACACTTAGAGGTGATTGGGAGAGTTTAATAAAAATTCCAATCACTTATCTATCCATTTGAGACCATTTTAGGCTATTTTTAATAATAAATTTCACATTGGGTCATTGTTAGGGTTTTAGAGAGGATTAACACTATTTCTAGTGTAAACAATTGTTCATAAAGGAATACCCCTTATTTCAAAAATAATGCCTGGAGATCTAAGATATGAACCTTACACATCTCTCCTTAATATATTAGGTTCCCATTCATAGGTTACATGTGCCAATGAACACTTGAAAGTCCTTCTCGAGTTGAGAACCCTTCATTTTTTGTACTCGAGAGACCTCAAAACCACTTTTTATGCCTTATCTTGTAAACCATGACCTAAAAATTGGTAAACACACTTGGGATAACCTATCATACCAATAAAAATGTTCACATGTTCATTCTTTTCTTGAAATATGAATCTCATACCTCATTTGGCCACCATCTCTCTCTTTCCTTGCTTAGACCTTGACTTGCAAACCATATTAGGTCTTGAAACTAACATTCATGCCTCTTTCCATGTGCTTTCCACATCATTATCAAAATAAAGAAACTATCTCATTCTCAAACACTAATTTACATCATTAATATGCTTTAACAACACCTCATTAGGTTAGGTACAATTTAGAACTAGTTTATTTGCAAACTTGGAATTAAGGTCTTACCCTTGTAGGTTCACCTTGAAACTCCACTAAGTGATCCAATGGCTCATATACATTATCAAACAACCTTATACAACCTCTTATGCCTCTATGCATCCATATCACTAGGCCACCATACTCAAACCTTCTCATTAGGACTTTACCAGCTATGACTAGTGCCATGACTAGGCTTCTCATGCTCTTAAAGCTTGATAACTGGTCTTGAAACACTCTTTGATGATTCTACACCTTGTTCACATGCCTTAAAATCTCATAATCACTATAAAATTGATTTATATCCTCTCATAGCTACATTATTTAATGACCTCATGAAGATCTTTTTTCAAGACCCTTTGACATCAATGCCAAACCTCAATAACAGGAATAATGCTCAACATTTATTCAATGTGTTATTATGTTTATTTAATATAAAAATATTTTACTTGAATTTAATATTTGAAGTTATAATTTCCATGAATTTTTCAAATGCACATTAAGTAGATGTGCTTCTTTCTTAAAATTTTCATACTTTGCCTGCAATTAAAAAATGAAATATAATTAAATAAAAATTATAATAAAAATAATATATATGCTATAAATGATGAAAACCTTCCAAATCTTTTTCATTCTCTAATTGGTCAATGACAACAAGGTTTATATCTCTTTCCCATTTGTTGAAATAAGCCTAGGTTTCTACATTAAAATTTTCCAACCTATTTATCATAATGACAAAAAACATTGTCATTGTAAACATTGTTAACTTAAATTAGCTCAGATTGAGCTTGATTGAATAAAGCATCAATATTTGAGGGTTAATTTTGAACTATTGAAAATAAATTCACTCTTTGGGAGTGATTGTGAAAATGGGCATTAATTTCCTTTATCAATGCTTTTGCCCTTATTTCCCATTATTTTAAAGCATTGAACTCATTGATAACACCCTCCTTAAGATTAGAAATTATAATTTTTGACGCTAAATTATCCAATGGAAAATAAGTGATAGCATCATCAGACATGTTCAAATTATCAGTAGTGGGTGGGGTAGTATGGTGAGAGGAAGAAGGTACTTCTGTAGTAGGCACATTAGAAACTTGAATAAAATCATGTGGATTGAAATAACTACCAATTAAGGCCCCAATTTTGATCCTAATATAATCTTCATCAAGATAAATATGGTATAAACATGTAACTCCCTACACAATAGAAACACCACCAATAGAGAAATTAAGGAAATCAAATCTTGAAATTTGTAAGGTTCCTCTGCTTTGTGCAGGAAGGGAGATATTCTTCCCTCTTCTCTTAATTTGGATGGGTGGTGGGGGTGGTGGCATATTTGTCCTCACAGATGTAGGGTGACCTAAAAAATAAAAAAAATATTGAAATGATAAATTTTAAAACACAAATTAATTCTAATTCAAAATTTAATAGTTATTATGTGTAGTTGGGGAGGTTGTATCTTCCACTCTATGTGTTTGAGTCAAAGTGAGAGTGGTGGTTTCAACTACAAAAGAGGCAATTATATAGTTAATAAATTATCCAATAGAAGAAACTTCAATTCAAAAATCAAAAGTTTTAAAGTAGTAAACATTGAAAATGTTTTTGAGAAGAGTCTTCAATGACAACAAATTAAGAGTCCACTGAAAAAGTAAACAAATAAATAAAATAATATGAAAAATAATTTTTCATAAAATAATACACAAATTAAATAATCATTAAAATTTGGGAGGATAAGCTACAAGGGGAGATGATATTGAAGAAGGTTTTAGGTGTTTATAAATTTTAAATAAATTAAATGACGAATCCATATACTTAGTATCACTAAAACCCTCAGGGGCATGACAACCTTTTGATGTTGTCTATCTTCTTATGCTAAATACACATTATTATATGTAACAATCCAATAAATATTATATTTTAAATTATGAAAAAATTAAAAATTAAAAATTAATTGATTAATATGAAGGCTAAACTAACCTCCTGTTCATTGAGGGACAAAGAATTAGTGGTCATTTTTGTATTAAGTGCAGTTGGAATCGTTGTTTTTTCTAGATCATACAAGGCATCATTATATAAGGCCATAATAAAATTTGAGCATGAAATGGTGTAAGTCTCATTGGTAGAATCATAATTCAACTTTATTCTAATACTACTTGATATATAGGTGAACCATTCATATTTTAACCCTGTAAGAGAATGAAGAATATAGTAAACAACCTAATAGGGAATGTCCCCTAGTATTCCCTATAAAATAATTCTACCTTGGAAGAAATGCATAATGTATTTCATAAATAGATTGGATATTTCATCCACTTGGATTCCCATCGTAAGCTGACTATCTATAATGAAAGTGAAAAACATGAAATTGGGACATTAGTAACATGGAATAATGAATTATAAAAACAAATATCAATAATAAAGTTAGCACTTACCAACTGAGTTGATATCCATGTTGTACACAAAATCCAAATACTTTTTGTCTTCATTAGATATGAGGGTTTTGGTGGTAATAGGGTTTGTGTTTTAGTGTGGAAATCTTAATAAATTATGGATATATAAAGGAGATGTGAAAAAGGAAATAAATTTGGTGTTGACATTGATCCGAGTAACATTTCAGGTGACAATTCGGGTGATGGTTCTACCCCAATTGGTGGTAGAACTTTTGGGAGCCATAACTTTTGCACCATAGCTCTGTTTGACTCCCCGTTTGAACCATTGGAAAGATAATAATAAGGATAAAATTGTGAGATGGTACTAAGATTTTATAAGTGGGTTTTTACCCTCAAAAAACAAATATAAGTGACCCCAATTTCAATTTTAGGAGTGCAGTCTAAAAATAGTAATTCCTTGAATTTTGTATTATTGTAAATCATGGAAGTAAAACCACTTAATATCCCTTGATATTGGTGACCTTACACATCCTCCTCCTACCTTCAAAACATGTATAAATTAATATGTAACCTGAGATGGAAATCAGACATCTCTTCTCAGAGATAGGCATATGTTTGGGTCTAAAAATTTGATGAATAAAACATCTCTTCTTAGAGATAGCATTATTGTTATTGTGTTGTTCTTGTTTCTTGAATTATCTTTCAACCAATATTTTTGAGTTTTGGATCAGTCATACATATGGAATATAATCTCACTACTGTCATAGTAAGCCATAAGATATCTAAGTATATGTGTATCAATATCACATTGAGGCATGTTGATGATGCCTCTAAAATTACACATATCTATCTAATAAACATATGTGTCAGGTTGATCCACCATTATGAGGAAGTTTAGACAAAATAAATTCTTGAAAATATATTTTTATATGATACCTATGTTTGTGGATGTTATTTTTGTTGAATCCATTTAGATGTTGTAGATTTTTTGTTCATCAAAAGTGCAACTAGAGAGTGGGATGAGAAAATAATACTAAATAAAGTTTTAGAATAAGATAAAGTGGGGGGTTTATAGGCTCATATTGTAATGTAGGTAGTCAATAGACATGACTAGCAATAACTGGTCATGCATGTAATGCAGATAGGTGGTGTTTGATGTTGACTAGCTATAGCATGTGGCTGAGTGCTATCAATTACCACCCAGCTACATTTTTCAACTAGGTGGTACCTATTATCATTCAACTATACCATTTAGTCATGTGGCACTTATTTCTACCTAGTGGTGTCATGCAATTGGGCATCAACAAATGTCTCTCAGATGTAAGGTACAATTAGGTAGTAATAGGTGTTGCCTAATTTCATGTTGCAATTGGGTGGTAATAGGTGTTGCTTAGATACATGATGTAATTGGGTGGTAACATGTGTCTCCCAAAAACATTATAAAATTGGGTGGCAACATGTTTCATTTGAAAACATTCTAAAATTGGGCATAAAATTGGTTCACTCAATTTCCCTATGTAGATAGGTAGTTTTATGAAAAACCTGGAAATGAAAAAAGACCTTCAAAACCTTCAAATTCACCAAGGTTGTGAATCAGATTCACCTAAACAAACCTAAGGGGGTTTTAGCTATGGGATCTTAAAAATTTACCCTAATGATAACCTAGACATCAACTTGATAATTCCCCTACTCCACATTATCCTCAATGGTGATCGGGTCTCTGAACTTTGGGGGTGATAAATTTCAACTTAATCAATGTAGTGGGAGATGATTGGGGAGGAGGAAACTTATACATTATGGGATACCTATTTGATGTAGTTTTTTCATTGCTCACATTCAATCCTTTTACCTTTCTATTATGGGTTCCTAGAGGTGTGGTGGTCCATGTATTTTTTATAAACTATATGGCCACCATTACCAGAACCACATCTAAGACATATGTGAGTCTTTTTACCTAGTGGTTTACATGGCCATTAATGATTTAGTTATGCCTCAATTGTCAAAAGAGATAAGGGACTCTCTCACCCTCATTGGTGACTACTAGAACTTTAGAGATGACACCATCATTTAGGTGGTTGATACTCCTAAGGCTTCCTTATACCTACCATATAAAGTCTTATACCACCTATCAGAGAAAGAAATCACCTTCCAACTAGTGGAAGACATCTTCAACCATTACATTAGCCACTAATATAAGGCCTACCCTCTCCTCTCGATCATCACCAAGAACCACATGTACATGGATTTCCCACTCTATAGAATATGGATAAAGAAAGGGACTCTTATGCCCTAGGAAAGGTTTAACATCAAGACTAAGACTCGTATGATGTCATCTAGGATCATATAGGAAAGTAACAAGCCCACCTAAACATCAATTATAGACACCAGTCCAATGAGGAGGATGATTTTTGTTTGAACCCAATTGATGATCAAGAGGTCTCTTGAATCATGGCAAATAAGAATAAAAAAGGAAAACAAGCTTAGCCAAGTCCATCCACCAAAGATGGCCTTACTTCTTTTGAATTGACTTATCCTAGAGGGGATGTTTAGGTAACTCCCCTTAGATATCTCATAAAATTATATAAAGGGTCCTAAATCCTCCTCCATGAGTTTCTCCTCCATGGAAATTTACTCAAATTCTACCACCTCCCATGGCTAAAGTAGATTAGCCTCATATAATCCAATACTTAAAATCTCAACCTAAAGTGGCTCAAATTATAATAACCTGAGCCCAAGCTCCATAAGGACTCAAATTCGACATCAATAGTATCCTAGAGACAAGTCCAAAGGGGACTAATTTTTATCACCCTTGACTACCCTCCTCTTTCTCTCACCATTACTTAAAAACCTATTAGAACCCTTCTTATTTTCCCTTCCCCACAACAAACCACTTCAGTTGTGTCCCCACTTTTCCTTATTTCACCCCTTCCGCAATTCACCTAAGTGTTGTTTGCTTCAGCTATGCATAGCCTTCTCACATCCTAATTCCCATATATATAATCCATTCCCAAATCAAGCATCTTTGTGGTACCCCCACTGGTTCTTCTATAAATTAATATACTTACAAGTGTCCCAACTCTACCAAGTTATGTTGCCTCTCCAATAATAAATGCACTTGTGTGCACAATTAAATAGGACCAAACCACATCAATGACACTAATGTTCACCTAACATATTTATTAGTCAATCCCCATAATCTCTGCCTCTCCATATCCATCCACTATAGAAGCTAAAGTTGATCCAAGCAAGAGGCCTTGAAAAAGATCAAAAAGTGACTCATCCTCAGCTTCTTGCACTACCTCCTATATCTCCTTTCATCATTCATAGGCATCCTTTCTCCATTATATTATGAAAAATTAAATAGGCCCAAACCATATCAATGACACTAATGATCACCTAACATATTTATTATTTAGTCCCCATAACCTCTGCCATTCCATATCCATCCACTATAAAAGCTAAAGTTGATCCAAGCAAGAGGCCTTGAAAAAGAACAAAAAGTGACTCATCCTCAGCCTCTTGCACTACCTCCTATTTATCCCTTCATCATTATCAGGCTTCCTTTCTTAATTATCTTGGGCATCCAAAGACTTTCTTTTAACCAAAAAATTCCTCCCTTATAATGAATTCCCCTATCCCTAGTGTTATTGCCCCACAAGCTAGCTTAACCCAGAACTAGTGGTAGGAACAAATTTTCCCTTGGGCCTCTCCTTTCATCATGCCCCATTTATCCCCCATGCCTCTTCTTCCTCCATTTCTCTATTCCTTCATCACTTCCATTTCACCTGTTCTACCACTACTCAAACCTCTACATATCACATCCATCTATATCACCCCACCAACACCTCTTACCCTAAGAATAACCATGGTGTTGTAGGCACCTGAGATGACCATGTAGTGTGATTCAAAATTCCAATGAGACTTTGACCACATGACATGTAACATGAGGATAATACTCACCTAGAAGTTTAAGCAAGAGGGAAACCTTATGGTCTAGTAGACTCAGCAAGACCTCTTATCCCTCATCAAAGTGAGGACATCCACATGAGAAGATAAAGTGTTTGAGAACCTAGTATTTATGCTTTGAGATACACATGATATGTTGGAGAAGCTAATGGAGTATGTGAAGGAGTAGGTCTGAGCCCTAGAAGCATAAGTAAAGAGATCCTTCCCTATAAATCTAGTCAAATGATTCAAAAATGCCCTTCTATAACTTTTATTAGCTCTGAGAGGAGTGATCAAGACTATAATGATAACAAGGCACATTTCTTGAGATCCCAAACATATTATGAGAGGATTTATCTGGTGGAGAGAAAGTGTTGGAAGTTTGTAGCAATCATACATAAAAGAATGTTCTTGGAATTTAAGTTCATTCTCATTTCAGACCTGATTCTTTATCATATAGACATTAGGATCATGAGGGCTTTGATTAAACAATGTTTAAACTAGTGTAGATAGTAATAGATCCTTTAGAGGAAGGTAAGGAAATGATATTGTCCTAATTTAAAGAGGTCAACATCACTATGTTATTCCACCTAGATAGAACTTTGACAGAAATAAATGAGTTTAAAGTTCACCTAGGTCACTTTGATAAGGTCGTGAGGAAGTGGGTGGTGAAAGCCAAGAGCTCAAGATATGCTATAACTCTTTACTCAATCAACTACACGAATTTTTAAGATCTCAAAGGTCAAAGCATCCATGGATGCCCTAGTACAAATGTATCAAATATTAGTGACCCAATTAGAGGTGATATTTCAAAATCCAATAATGAATTTATCCAAGCTAGATCATGAATTTGACCTAGTGGAAATAATGCTATCTTCCAAAGAGGTGCAATCCAAGCATTTGGGGGCTAGTTAATTAATGAACCATCAACATATCAATTAGGTGGGCCCTTAAATATCTTGTGGAGTAATTATAGGATATTCTCTCTTATTTTGAAATAATTTAGTTCTAATAAAATTTAGGAGGCCATTATGGCCAAGAATGGGAATCTCATGCTAATTAGAGAGGATCCCTATTATCTATATATTGTAAACTAAAATTAACTTATAGGGTCAAAAAATTAGGTCTCAAATTAATATTATAACCAAGATAGGATTACACATGTTATTCCTTCATCCTTTGGAGCTTTAGGTGTCGACCATGATTGGTAATTTTTTAAAGGAAATGTTTTTAATGAATGTTATTTCTTGATTTATGATGTGTTGTCACTTGAACTTTCACCCATTGAGGAGAGGATAAGTACATCCTAATTCAAGTGGCACAATGGAAACACCTTAGAGTTTTGGGTGTCCCAAATTAGAGGTGGATCTCTAGATTAGGAGCTAGTTCCCCTTGATGTATCACTATAGCTCAAACCTATTGCTAGATTTTAAGGGTGAAAAAAGAGAAGGATAAATGAAAAAAATCTACTCTAATGAAGGTGATACACTAGATATTTTTATGGTATCCAACCATAAGTATCTCACACTTGAAGTCAAAATACAACTAGAACATACACTCTCTAATAAATGACTCCTTGCATCAATGTTACATTATGGGGTTAAGATGAATGTACAAAGCTAGGAAGACTATACAAGAGGCCTATGAGGGAGCTAATGAAAATACTATCATTTCAACCTTGACATCTCCTAGAGCACACCACATTCCCTACAATAAGAGATGCAAATAAGTAAAACAAATGAGCAACATGCTAAGGAATCCTTAGTCTTCATTTATGCAAGATCACACATTCAAGTAAACACACTAAGTATAGTCATGGAAGAGGTAAGACTTAGAAATTTTATTGATCAGGTGTATAATTGATAATTTCTTCACCATACTCAAGTGGAGCATGAATACAATGCCAAAAATTCCAATATTTATAGTAATTTTGACAGGAGAGAGAGAAGGGGAAGCTCAAGAGTCACTAAGACGATTGTCAAGCAAAAAGTAGTTACATAATCATGGATTATAGTATGAGACAAGTACTAAAAGATAATCAAGGACAAATTTCTCTCAAACATTTTTAACTCCTCCACATGTGGTGTAGATTCCCTTGTGCTTGCATAAGAAATTGACCTCATCATTTTCCTTCACAAATATAACTCATCACTATGTAGTGTCAAATATGATGATGGATTTGAGTGGGATGGGTTAAATACAAGCCCTCACATGCATTTTATTATCTTCTAATCATCCATCTTATTTTTTTCATACATAATCATCCTTGATATTTTTAAATGACTCATTTCCATGCACCTCTCACACTTGGCACCCAAAGCCTTCCAATTCTATAATATAGTCCATGAAAAATGAGGGATGAAACTTTTAAATAGTGTTCAAGTCATTAGGTTTATCAAAAAAGTCTTAAAAATCTTCCCAATTGGAGTTTCACCATTTTTTATAAGTGTTCACTTCCCATTCATTGTGACTAGCTAAGATAAGGAAGATTCTCAAACCTATCTCCCAAAAGTGATTTCACCTTTTGAAACCTTCTCACACCTACAAAACACACAAATTAGTAAAAAAGAGCCCTATTTTGCACCATAAATGTAAGTGTAGTACACCTCAATCACATGGGGAGGAACCTTGGAGAGTATTATATCACTTAAAATTGGTTTCATGTCATTTAAAACCCATATATATGCTCTATTTTCTTCATCTTTTCAATCAGGTCCTTAGAGAGGATTTATAAGGGTTTTAGAGTCATTTATGGTCTTAACCTTGGTTCATAGAGTTAGAACATTGGAAATTTTAAAAAATGACATTTATTTCTTCTCAAGGACCCTATACATCATCCAAAAACAACTTAACTTCCCATTCACAACCTCATGTCCCATAAACATTACTCAAAAGTATTTAAACCTTTTATCAAGCTAGAAATGAATATGAGCATTCATTTGGCCTTTGGTTTTACCATGCCTAATGGCTCTGCCTACAACCTTCATGGTTTGAACTATATGGTGATCATTTATACCTATGTGATATATTAAAAACTTAATATTTAAATATATTAATATTATCCAATGAATTTTAATGATTTAAAAGATCTGAAAATAGAAGAGACCCCCTATTTGGAGCTAGGCTTGTTCATTCCTAACTAAGTTTCCCTGTAGGTGTAGTTTCATAGGGCATGTTGTTTGGTTTCCAACCCAATAAAAAGATTATTAATGTTTTTTAATATGTTTTTAAACTCATATAATCATAATATAATGCATACCAATATTTTGGTTTATATTTCTAACCCATATCTTAAGATTTGTATGATTTAAGCAAAGGGAAAGTACCCCCTATCTGAGACAAAATAGGGGGCACTTACCCTATTTTTCCCACAAAAACAACTATTTTTTAGTATTAATAAAGTTTAATATACATTATACATAAAAAATTTCCCTTTAAATGGCCATTTAGCCCTTCAAATTCATGAAAACATAGGACAGACTTGTAGAAGGACACTGTCTGTAGGAAACTCAGAAGTGGATTGTATTTGATCCTTGGAGACCCTGCCTATAGGCTGTTGAGCATGTGTTTGAACTTTAAAACCTTATATAATATTATCTTAATATTTTCACACCATTAAATTACTTAATTAACCTAGGGTATCCCAAAACAATATCAAAACACAACCTAGTCTACTGCTTGGTGATTGAGACACCTTATCAAGATCTATTATAGGTGTCTATATGCATTGAATTATACCTTATGTTAGTGTCTTGTCATTATGATAAATATACCATGAATATTAGTATATAAATTATTTAATTTAATTCATCTATTATTTATAGGATTATTATTGAAAATCTCCATGATATAGGTTTCTTGTAGCCTGTCTTTCTAGACTAAGACAATTTCTCTTCTTCTTGACTATAAGTAGTCATTTGACTTGTTTGGAGTTTTTTTGGGATGTCTTGAGATACATGTAATTCCATTTTTATCATAAAGTGTATAATTTATCCTACCTTCACTTTGTAGGATCTCAAAACATAAAAAAAATCAAGCCTAGCTCACTGTATGGGATTAAGACATCATTCCTTAGACTAAGCTTATAGGGTGTCTTTTAGTTTTGACCAAGATTTTTTATGATGAATAAATGCCTTCCATGAAACATAAAATACATTTGGAATCATATGGAGTCTCTTTTCAAAATCAATATGATATATTTGTGCTTGCAAGTCACTTCATGATTGGGCTAAGAACCAAGTTCTATTGTAGGTGACTATATTCTACCTTTGTATAGACTGAGGGTGAGCTTAGGAAGTAAA